>CM045936.1:4012500-4185000 GCA_025177825.1 Aechmea fasciata
AAGACTACAGAAAATCAACATAAAAAATAAAAACAATCAGTCTTCAATATTAAAATAGAAAAATATTTTACAAATAAATTATCAATTAGTAACAGAACTACTTGTAATCTCTTCTTTTTTTTTTTTTTTTTCTTTGGATAAACCCTGCAGACAATTTATTAAAAAAGTAAAACTTGATTACAAGATTGAATAACTTTGGAGAAGAAAATAAAGTACATGCCCAAAGAAAGAAATAAGAAAAAAAAAATTTTTCAAAACTAAATGGGAAATTTGTTTTCAACCTAAAGGAACGAAAAGTAGAAGATTCTGTACTTCAAATTATCACATCAAGTAAAAAAGTAAATCAAGCCGCTAAACTTTAAGCCATTGTTTGGTTGGAGGTTGAGGGGTGGAATAACCCCTTAACCTCTATATTATTTTCAAACACTATAAAAAATGGGCGGGGTTAACTAATTCCACCTCAAATAGACTATTCCGGATTAGCTAATTCCACATAACCGTACCAAATCCCAATCAAACATTATTTTCTATTCATAATAACCCACAATCATTTTTATCCCACCCACTTCAACCAAATGCTATTTTTTACTATTCTGGACTAACTTCAATCCCCAATCAAATACAAAAATACTCTAACCTCACCTTAACCCTAAACTTAACCCTATCCCTGAAATAACTAGTTTTTTCTTAACCCCGAACCAAACGGTCGCTAAAGTCGGTGATAGAAATAAAAAAAAAAAAAAAAAAACAAAGGAGAGGAAAAGTTTAGGAAAAAAGAATCATCCATATATATATATATATATATATATATAGAGAGAGAGAGAGAGAGAGAGAGAGAGAGAGAGAGAGAGAGAGAGAGAGAGAGAGTTTTTACTCTCGAGTTGTTTTCGATGATAGAGCTTCCAAATTGATGATCGGCTCCGTTGAACATGATCTATACCACTTAAAGTGTTTAGAAATCAAAGTTCAAATATTTTCGACATCATTTCCCTAATGATCAAAGCGTTTCAAAATTTGTAATTTTAATGGTGGATAAGAGACGTTTTCTCGTTTAACGGTGTAAAAATATCCAAATCAATTAAATTTTTGTTAGAAAATTCTTTAAACTATTTAAAACAAGATCTATACTCTTGATCTTGATTACAAGACTCCTATCATCATTTTTTAAAGAATATTCATTTTCAACCATTCATTTTCTGTTCACTAGATGGATACAAGAACAATATCGAAAGTGCGTGAAATTTGATTTCTAGGTAGTTTAAATGGTTTAGATCATATTTAACGGAGCCGATCGTCAATTTGAAAGCTCTATCATCGAAAACAACTCGAGAGTAAAATGGGCTCAGACTCTTAAGAGTATTCTAGCTCAACTCTATATATATATATATATATATATATATATATATATATATATATATATATATATATATATATATATATATATATATATATATATATATATATATATATATATATTAGGCTACTATGCTATTAATAGCACGAGTGGTGGTGCTACCAACTTACAGCCGTTGGATTAAGAGATGTGTGGTGAGGATGATGTGGGCCCATATGGTTAAGTGAGTGGTTGGTTGAATAGTATAATCTAACGGATGAAAATCATCAAAGGGGTGGATCTAACGGCGGAAAACTTGGTAGCACCAAATGCATGGTGCTATCGATAGTATCCCAATGGGACTACATATAGATATATATATATAGTCATTTCTTATGATATCAATAGCACGAAGCATTCGGTGCTGCTTTTCCACCGTTAGATCCACCCCTTTGATGATTTTCATCCGTTAGATCATACTATTTAACCAACCACCTACTTAACCCTAGGAGGCTCACATCATCCTAACCGCATATCTCTCAATCCAACGGTCAAAAACTTGGTAGCACCAATGACTTGGTGTTATTAATAGCATAGTAGACTAGTTCTATAATTAGTATGAACTAGTTATATCGAAGATATGTACAAGTATGAATTTTTATAAGAATAATGATATTTCTTTGTTTGGATAAAAATGTGAGTATAAGCTGGAACTAGAAAAATTATGTTTGGATGATTATTGGGAATAAGAGGAATAGTTGTTAGTTGTAAAATAGAAAATAATGATATTACCCCTATAATTGAATTTAAAATTTAAAATTTTACACTTATAATTTTAAATTAAAAATTAAAATTTTTAACTTCTAAATTTTAAAATTTGAAATGAAAATTTCTAATTTTAATTTTAAATTTAAGACCAAATTTAAATTTCAAATATATAAAATATCAAATTTAAAATTTAAAAACTAAACATATCAAATTTAAAATTTAAAATTTAAAAATATCAAATTTAAAATTTAAACTTTAAAATTCATAATTTTAAATTTTAAAATTATAAATTTTAAAAAATTAAAATTAAAATTAAAATTAAAATCTCTCTCTCTCTACCGGGGGGGGGGGGTCGTGTTTGGGTATAAAAGGAGATAAGGGGCTTATGGCTCTTTATACTCGATCCAAACGCTCGGCATCGTTTAGCTCGGGTATAAGTAAGAATTAGTTATTACAGAAATATGTACAAGTATGAGAATAAGAAAAATTACATTTGGATGAAAATTGGGTTGTTTCCGGGGATAAAAAAATAACGTTTGGATAAATAATATGGAATAAGAAAAATAATGGGTAATTTTATATAGAACATGATGGTATTAGTGGGGATAATTATACCAGTTTATTTCAGGTACCTGAAAACTATTATTTTCGGATAAAAATTTAGCGCTTTGATATAAAAAGGGGATGAGGGGTTATTCCACCCCCTATCCCCAATCCAAATGGTACAGTAGTGAACAAAATTTTATTGAGAAGGTCCCAAATAAGGAGGGGCAGGTATGAACCATTGGAAGACTTTTAACTGGCTCTATAATTTTGTATAAAATGTAATTTAGCGGTTACCATGCGCCCTCCTCATTGGGAAGCTCTGCAGTGAAGTTTTGTTCCTTTATATAGGATCAATAAGGAACATTATCTTACGATACAATTCAGAATCTCCTTATCTATTATCTATTATCTATTACCTATTATTATTCATTATTTCTCCAAAATCTTGCCACATGACGGCATTTTCTTCAATGTTGTTGGTTGTGGGCTCTACCGATTTTTTTTTTTTCTTTACTTGAACCGAACCGGGTTGTCAAGTATGAGTGCCAACTTAAACTGGCTCAAGTCCTCTAAATAATTCCATCTTTCTTTACTTGAACCAAACATGATTTTCCTCTGTTTTTACTTAAACCATACCGAGTTAAATTGCTTCATTGGGCTAAACCAGACCAATTGTTTTATACGCTTTCATTTTTTAACGGCATTTTCCTTTTACTTGTTTGAACCAAACTGATTATAGTTGAGTCAGGCCTCTACCCTAAACTGGGTCAAGTTTCTTTTTTTTTTTTTTTTCTTGAGCCAAACTAGTGCCATTTTTTTTTTGCTTGGATTGGTCTGCTTCATTGGATCGAACCATACCAATTGATTCATAGTTTCAATCTTTGAACTGGTCTTTTGTTGAGTGAGGGCTCAATGTTGAATGATTGTATTAATCTGTATAAGCACCACACTCTAAACCGAACTCTGCTCATTTTTTCTTTTAAATTATTTTATTATTTTAATAGTTTCTGGAATAAAATTATTAAGCTTCAACTAATGATAATATTTTACTTTGGCCGTGAACCGCGAACATTTTGTAATTATATATTCTCAATAATATAATTTTCGTCAAATATTATTCTATTTGTGAACAAAAAAAATATTTTTTTCTCCTTTTCTTTTGCTTCCCTATATTGAATTTTTGCTTGAATACTAATTCTGAAATTTATTTGGCAGTGAAATTTTTGTTTTAAGTAATGACAATTTATTAATATTGTGTTATTTAACAAAAAATATACTTTCTAATATTAATTATAAATTAAATATAATATTAACTAGCCACCGCATAGCGCGGGCACCTTAACTAGTTATTCACTAATCAACTTAAGCTAAAGATAGTTCTCTTATTGTTTTTACACCCTCTGTGAGACCCCAGATAGTCCTATATATGAGATATAATAGGGCTAAACTCTTAATCCGGCTTAAGCATTTTGGGTGGTGGCGGCAAAGCCTAAGAGGTTAAGAGAGTTAAGCGTGCTAGGACAGGAGTAGTCCTAATATGGGTGACCCCCTGGGAAGTTGGGGCGTCACAGATGGTATCAGAACTAATTACCAGCCGGAAGTGTGAGATGAGTCTCGGCTGAGCCAGGGTCTGGATGACGGGCTAGCAAGACGAGTCTCACATCGCCTGGTACTTGTGAGTCTGAGCCTGACGAAGACGTCAGGGCTTAAAAGGAGGGGAGATTGTGAGATCCCAGATAGTCTTATATATGAGATATAATACGGCTAAACTCTTAACCCGGCTTAAGCATTTTGAGTGATGGCAAAGTCCAAGAAGTTAAGAGAGTTAAGCGTGCTAGGACGGAAGTAGTCCTAGAATGGGTGACCCCCTGAAAAGTTGGGGCGTCACAACCTCGCTCAATATATGGCGGGGATAAAGTAAACTAGCAAACACGCATAGATAGAAGTTGTAATGAAACGGACAAGAAACATAAAATTATGTCATTAAATAGCCAGGAATTTACAATTGCTCTGAAACATATTATAGACCAAATTGATTTTCTTAAAAATGGTTGAAGAATATTCCTTAGTACCCTTTCTTCTAGTGTGATATCTGTTTTGTTCTATCCTAATTTCCATTTTGACTCTTCGTAGGAAAAAAAAAGAAAAAGAAAAATTGTCACAAGTCAAATACACTGATTTAAAACTATTGAGAAAAATTAAACTAACTTGAAATCAAAAAACTTCCAACAATCGATACCATATAAAATATACAATCATTTTTCTCTAAAAACAAAAATGATTAAAGTATGATATTTTGATCAATTCACTCACTCTCTCTCTCTCTCTCTCTTGGTACGATATTGCATTGCAGCTTGTGTGACGAGTAATTCTACTGCTCATTAATAATGGGGTTTAGATGCATCTTGTTGTCAACAAATGACATAAGGGCCGGTTTGGATGCTTATTTTTTTGGAGTAAATTATAGCTATGCTATGAGTGTAGGAAAGATATCCTAAGGCCCTGTTTGGATGAGCAGTAAATAAATTCTATCAAGTTTAAATACCGTAGTTTTGGTCCAAATGAAATGGAGTAGCCTATAACTCCAAAAAAATTCCACGAATTTATTTTAAAAGCTGTTTGGATATACATTATAGAATTCTACAGAATTTCTGATAATCTTTAAAAATTAACCTTGGGAGTTTAAACTTAAATTATTAGCTATTAAATGACTTTAAAAACTAAAAATTTAAAATAAAAGTTTAAAATTTAAATTTAAATTATTAACTATTAAATGATTATAAAATTTAAAATTTGAAAAATTAGCCGTTGGAAAGTTTTATCTCTAGCTGATGGAGAATTAAAAAACCTAATTACTAGCCGTTAGAGAGCTCGAAAATAAAAATAAAAAACTAGCCGTCGGAGAGCTAAAAAAATCAAAAAACTAGCCGTTGGAGAGCTAAAAAATAAAAAAACTAGCCGTTGGAGAGAAGTATTATGCTTCTCATGCCATCCAAAGTATATTTAAAGAAAGCAAGTTATTACAATCCATAGTTAGTTAATTCGGATTCGGCAAAAATTCGGTACGGGTATAATACGCATAAAATTCGTTTTCTAATTTTTAAATTCGTTGAAAAATTCGGCTTAAAAAACGAATTCGGTATAAAATATAAAATATAAGATATAAAATATAAGATTATTTATATTTAAAAATAAAAATTATAAGTTTTTTATTCATATTTTCAATAATTCGGGAATAATTCGCGAATTATTCGCGAATAATTCGCGAATAATTCGGCTGGCCCAAAAATTCGCGAATAATTCGGATTCTTTGGGAAAAATTCGTAAACGGACCGTTTAATTCGGATTTTCAATAATTCGCGAATTAACTAACTATGTTACAATCACATACCTAATAGTTATTACATTCTCTTCTCTATATTTCTAAACCTGCAAACTATGGATAAGAATAATCTCACACTTCTTCTTTTGAAGAGAAGAGAAGAAGAGGAGTTTGAGCTCATGAATTTCATTCATCCAGTAACAAATAGTGATGAAATATCAGAGAGGAGACGTATTCACACATCTATTCTTACTAGCGCAATGTATGTTCAAGAAGTTCTACAAGACCATGATGAATGATGCAAAAGAGAGTTTCGAATGGAGACTCATATCTTCAAAGCGTTGGTCAAATGCTTGAAGGATAAAAGACTTATTTCAGATACGAAATATCTCAGCGTGGAAGAGCAGGTAGCCATGTTTTTATTTTTCTTGTCTAAAAATGCAAGTAATCATACCGTATAAGAGTGTTTCCAACATAGTGGTGAAACAGTAAGCCGTCATTTTCAAGCGGTGTTAGAAGCAATTACTATACTCACTAAAGATTTAATTCAACGACCATTGGCAATCACTCCATCGAATATCCGATGGAACAACAGGTTTTATCCTTATTTTGAGGTAATGTGAATTGTTTATTTGCTTTAATTTAATTCAACTACCACTACAATTCATCAATAAATTAATTTGTAATATTCCAATTGATTTAATTATTTTTTTTTTTTTTGTCAAATGTAGAATTGTATTGGGGCTATTGATGGAACTCACATTCCTATATCAATTGCGACGAGATTGCAAGAACCATATCATAATAAAAAACAAACATTATCTCAAAATATTATGGTTGCATGTGATTTTAATCTTTGTTTTGTTTATGTAGGAGCTGGTTGGGAGGGTTCAGCATCATATGCGAGGATATTACAAAAAGCTTTAAACAATAATTTTACAGTTCCACGTGAAAAATATTATTTAGTTGATGCAGGTTATGCTAATACACCAAGTTTTATTACTCAATATCGCGGCATACGATATCATTTAAGAGACCAAGATGCAGCTAGTGAGAAGCCAAAGGATTATAAAAAATTATTCAATCTTCGTCATTCACAACTCAGAAATCATGTTGAACGTATTATTGGAGTTGCAAAAATGCAGTTTCCAATTTTAAAAACAGCTACATATCATTCTATCGATAATCAAACTGACACTGTAATGGCTTATTGTGTATTGCATAATTTTATCCGAAATCGTAATGGAACAGAAGATTGGTTGAATGATGGCATTTCAGAAATCAGAAATTATGAAATTATCGATGTGCCAGATAGTGATGAGGAATATGCTGAGGATATTGACTCTATGAATAATCAACGCAGAGCAGGCGATTTTAAGTGTGAAGAAATTGCAAAAAAAATGTGGATTGATTATATAGCTAGACAGCAATCTAGGAGGAATTCTTGATTGTTACTGAATATTAGACATATATGTATTTTTCATTAACATGTATCATGAAGTTGTATGTCAATATTATAAATAAATATTATTTCTGCTTATAAATTCCACGGGTTTATTTTTTTTTCCAATGTACAAAATATATCAACAAAGTCAACCACCACTGCAAAAAATATATGAAGAAATATTATTCATGAAGTTAGCATTATATAAATATAGCTAACAAATATCTAATCAATCAGAAGTTTAATAAACGTGCGAACAAAAAGTTTAAGAAAAACTAACAAACTTCAACTAAAAGGTTTAACATGGTAACAAAATAAAAGAAACCTAACAAAAAGAAAAGTAAACTAAACAACTTTAGCAACAACCTTATGATTTAATTCTAAATTCCCTCTTCCCATGCCTTTCTTATCCAATAAGCCCTATGTTCATCCTTCAATGAAAGCCAAGCCTCACGATTTTTTTTCTTTCTTTGGAACACTCTTGAAGCTTTAAACACCTCGTCTGCGGTCCATGAATTAGGTAACACATAAAACACCTCCATACATTTTTCAATTGAATATTTATCATCAAAATAACCTTTTGTTTGAAGTTCTGCTGTGGTGATAATGGCTTTAGCAATTTTATCATCACCCCTTTCCTTCACAATTAGGTAATCTCCCATTTTATCAACATTTTTCTTTTTTTGTTTTCTTTTTCTACAACTTGATGTAGTATTGGCTTCTCCTTCAGTTTGTGTTTGTGATTGTGAGGGTGGAGGCATTTGAACTGGGTGGGGTATGTCACTTGCCGAAGGTATTTGAGCTGACAAATCGACCTCTTGAGTCTCTTCAACATGTTCATCAAAATCCACTCCGACACTCGGAATTTTGGCTAATGGAAACTCCGGTTGTGATGACAGATCAATATGGGAGGCCGATGATGAACCTCTAGAGAAATTACTATAATTCTCACATCCACGAGCACGTTTACCTTCTGCATATGTGCTTTCAATATATAAAGATGAAATGCATATGAATATTAATGCTACAAAAGAAAAAATAAATAAATTTTCAATTAAATATACTATACCTTCATAAATATCATATAGTGCTTCATATAATGGAAAGCGCATATTGTGTCATTTCCTAAGTTCTTTGTTAGTCTTCAAAAAATAGAAAAAAAATATTGTTAAAAATGAAAAAAAAAAAACATATATAATCAATATTTAATAGGTGATACTCACATTAATCAACGGTTCCCAAACTTCTGATAGAGCAGAAACCATTTTTTTATCTCCGTCCCAAGCAAAGCCACTAATCTCTACTAAGCTTTTCACAACTTTAAATTGCTTTTTCAATTGTTGCTCTTGATCTTTCACTTGTTTTATTGTATAATTGGAATGAAAAATTTTAATACTCATTGCCTTATGTATCCTGCGCCATGCCTCTTTAGTCCATCCATTTTGACCTCTCTATTTATCTTTATTATGTTCTTTTAAAAGTTCAACTAAATGGGCTCTATGCATATCCGTCCATTTTGCTCGTGTTTGTTTTTTTGAATCATTTTCTGTACAATTCATAAATTTTTTTTAAAAAAGGCTATAATTATTGTCTGTATAATTTATAAATCATAAATTTACTTAAAGACATTTAAGTGGGAGATATTGAGAAGTCTACATTGTCACCATGATTGTTTGTAAGTGAAAAAATCACAGAATAGTGTGTAATGTTGGCCTACCCACCATAATATTAGACTATACATAGTATTCTATACACTTGTGCTTCTTTATCATATGAGGTTCATTGTCATTCATCTTATTTTGAACTTAAAATGTTTCAAAGCAACTATACATACTAAATGGTATTCTAGTCCAAGCACTTTCTTATGTTCAAGATTTCAGAATTTAACTTTGCTCTGATTCCTACAATCTCATTTATAGTTAAGTTACCCAAGTGACTTAAAAAAGCAAAGATCTTGCTGTGGACAAAGTAAGATGAATGATGATGTTAGGAGCTTTGTCTTCTAAAGAGGCTGCAGAGGAAAAGTGCATCACTTGATCCTGCTGTTCATGATGTTTTTGTTCAAGCTACAACTCATTTTGGCAAAGTATAAACAAAAGATCAAAGACAAGTATACATCAACGCCCGATAGATCAATAAAGGCTTCCAGTCTCTTCCAACAGTTGTGTAATCCTAACTAGGTTCACCTTAAAATGGACAGATTGTATATCATTGTGAGACCCCAGATAGTCTTATATATGATATATAATAGAGCTAAAACTCTTAACCCGGCTTAAGCATTTTGGGTGGTGGCAATGCCCAAGAGGTTAAGAGAGTTAAGCGTGCTAGGACGGGAGTAGTCCTAAGATGGATGACCCCCTGGGAAGTTGGGGCGTCACAGATGGTATCAGAGCCAATTACCAGCCGGAAGTGTGAGATGAGTCTCGGCTGAGCCAGGGTCTGGATGACGGGCTAGCGAGACGAGTCTCACATCGCCTGGTACTTGTGAGTCTGAGCCTGACGAGGACGTCAGGGCTTAAAGGAGGAGATATTGTGAGACCCCAGATAGTCCTATATATGATATATAATAGGGGTAAAACTCTTAACCAGGCTTAAGCATTTTGGGTAGTGGCAATACCCAAGAAGTTAAGAGAGTTAAGCGTGTTAGGACGGCAATGCCCAAGAGGTTAAGAGAGTTAAGCGTGCTAGGACAGGAGTAGTCCCTATTTCTACCATACACTGGGAAGTTGGGGCGTCACAATCATCCCTATTTCTACCATACACTGTATAGCGGAATGCAACTTAAAAAAGAACCAAAAATAAAAAAAGAAGGCCTGCTGCCTATTCAGAGTCGAAGAAGTTTGGCTAACACTTGAGGAGTTTTGCGCTCTGGTGCCAGTTTGGTGGGCTGAGATTCCACCCAAGAGAACCAGTGTCCTTACTTTTGTTGCCAAGCTCAGACACTGTCGAAAGAGGATGAAAGAATGGAGTTCTACCAATTTTTATAATATATCCAAAGCTAAGATGGACCTAGCTGACGAAATACATAAGCTGGATATCTTAGAAGAAAACGGGAATCTGACCCCCGAGCAGCTTGAGGATCGCAAGCAACTTAAAGCTAAGTTGAATACTGTATTAGCGGATGAAGAGGTATTGTGGAAGGCTAGAGCGAGACAGCATTGGCTAAAGGAAGGGGACGGTAATACGAAATTCTTCCACGCGGTTGCAAACGGGCGACGTCGAACGAACTCCATTCCGGTGATAGAGGATGAGGGGATAGTGCTTACCAGAGAGGACGATAAACTGGAGTACTTTTACAAGAGTTTCAAGGAAACTTTCGCTCCTGACGATACCTACCGTTCGACGACCGGTGACTGGCGCGGCCTCTTCGCAGACAGACCGTTCCTCGACGCCGAGCAACTTACCTCTCCGTTTACACTAAGCGAAATAAAGAAGGCGACATTCCAGCTCGGGAGTGACAAAGCCCCAGGACCCGATGGTTTCAACTTGCGGTTCTATCAGCAATTCTGGGAGGTGATTAAGGGGGATTTAGCAGACATTTTTAGCGAGCTTTATGATGAAACTTTAAACTCGGGCCCTATGGACTACTCTTACATCTGTCTAGTCCCCAAGAAGGAGGGTGCTAAAGCGGCGAGTGACTTCCGTCCTATTAGCCTTATCAACGGGGTCCAAAAAATAGTATCTAAGGTTCTCGCTAATCGCCTAGAGAGGGTCTTGCATGACTTTATCTCACCGTCCTAGGCGGCTTTTCTCAAAGGGCGGCTAATCTTGGACTCCTTTGTTACCGCGAGTGAGATCGTTTGTGGGTGCTCGAAAGCGGGAGAGGAGGTTGTAGGGATCAAAGCTGACTTTGAGAAGGCCTATGACAAAATTAGTTGGCATTTTCTTACAAAAGTACTGTTGTGGTCGGGGGCATCTGCCAAATGGTGTTACTGGATACAGCAATGCACTTCCAATGCGAAGGTTGCGATCCTAGTTAACGGAGCTCCGTCTAAGTGGATCAGAGCCAAGAGAGGGCTGCGCCAAGGGGACCCACTCTCCCCCTATCTCTTCCTATTGGTAGCCGAAGGTCTTGCAAGAATGACGAGCAGAGCGGTGACTAATAACCTCCTTAGGGGGGCTGGACCTACGAAGGGCGCTAAGGTTGCCATTATTCAGTATGCTGACGACACCATATTCTTTTGTGAAGCTAATGTCAGACAAGTAACCAACTTGCTCTTTATCGCTTTGTTCGAGTGGGCCTGCGGTCTTAAGGTTAACAAAGAAGTCCGAACTCCTCTACCTGGGTAGGTGTGATGGACTAGGAGAGAGGTTAGCAAGTATCGTCGGGTGTAAGCTTGGGTCCCTCCCGATCAGATATCTCGAACTGCCTCTCTCAAACAGACCGCTGCGTAAAGAAGACTGGTGGCCGGTAATTGAGCGAGTACAGAGACGAGTGGGGGGCTGGCAGTCAAAACTACTATCCCAAGGGGGCAGACTGGTGCTGGTCAACTCTGTTCTCACGAATCTGCCACTTTACTTCTTCTCGGTCTTCAGGGCTCCGAAATGGGTGCTGCGACGCATCGACGGCCTCCGACGGGCATTCTTTTGGAGTGGGGGGTCTCAGGTATCTGGCGCCCGCTGTTTGGCCAGCTGGAAGTCTGTCTGTAGAAGTAGGTCGAACGGAGGCCTCGGAGTGCTGGATCTAGAATCCATTAATACAGCCCTCCTCGCGAAATGGTGGTGGCGGTACTTCACAGATATTAAACAACAGTGGAGTTCCCTCCTTGATGGTTTTTATTATCGTCGGAGAAGACCCCTGAGAGAAGGAGCTGCCTTCAAACCCCAGTCTCAATGGTGGAGGGATGTGTTATCGACTAGGAGGGTCTTCTTATGCAGCGTGTCCTACTTGGTTAGGGATGGCCGCAGTGTTAACTTTTGGACGGACATTTGGGTCGACCAATCTTCCCTACGGACTTGCTTCCCAGGTTTGACAGACGTGGTTCACAGTCTTAATTGTAGGGTCAGTGACTGCTTTGGACGAAGGGGATGGAGGTGGCGCAAGATACTGGCAGGGCTAGATCCCCACTCCGAGTCAGAGTAAAACCTAAGTATATTGTTCTATTATGCCCCGGGAGTGTAAATTTGCAACATATCGATGTCACCGTTCACAAGAACCAAAACCGGTACAACATTAGACTACTCAGTTGCGCCCTAACAGTATAACTTTAGAAACAGTACTTTTTCTCATTCCACCGAACAAAGAGTAAAACCAAAATATATTGTTCAATTATGCCCCGAGAGTGTCTATTGGCAACGTATCGTTGTCTATGTTCACAAGAACCAAACCCAGAACAACATTAGACTACTTAGTTGCGCCCTAACAGTATAACTTTAGAAACAGTACTTTTTCTCATTCAACCGAACAAAGAGTGAAATCCAATTATATTGTTCTATTATGCCCCGAGAGCAAGCTGAAGGACTTGCTTTCACCTATGACGCTTTCGGATACACCGGATGTTCCTTTGTGGCGTTGGACCCAGTCTGGCACCTTCACGGTAAACTCGCTTTACAAATTCCTATAGAACGGAGGGGTCATTGATAATTCGTTCTCGCCGCTGTGGGAAATTTCGAGCCCGCTAAAGGTGAAAATTTTCGTCTGGTTGGTGCTGAAACACAAGGTTCGGACGAAGGATAATCTGATTAAAAGGGGGTGGCAGGGTGACCACCTCTGCGTTTTGTGTACGGCGGAGCTGGAGTCGATTGACCACCTGTTTGTACGGTGCGAGGTGACTAGATCCCTCCTAGGTAGTCTGCTACCTAACAAGAGGGCGATTGCGAGCTGCCCGTCTGTGAATCTGTTATGGGGGTTAAGTGGGGTCAAAGCTGGAGCAGTTAGGAACTGGGAACTCCTATCCATCGCCTCCCTTTGGTGGTCGGTCTGGTTGGAGAGAAACAAGAGAATTTTTGAACAGACGAAGCGTAACCCGTCCTTCATCCTCGCCGCTGCCCGTCAACTCAGTTGTGAGTGGAAGCTGCACTGTGCTCCGGCGTGACTTTCTCTTCTGCTCCTGCACCTTTTTGCCCTTTCCTTTTATTTGTTTGTTTTCTCTTTGGCCAGCACTGTATTTTGTATTCTGGTTTCCTTTTTCTTTGCGAGGCCCTGTTGCCTCAATCTGTAGCTTAGTTCATCCTCTTTATGAATGAAGCGGTAGCATGCTACCTTTTCTCAAAAAAAAAAAAAAAAAAAAAAAAAAAATCCCAGGCATTTCATAAAAAAGGAATAACAGAAATTTGGTGCATTGAAATGACTCTTTGGACTTATTTAATGAAATCCATAGCTACTATCATTTTGCCATCAATTGTAGCATCAAAATAAGGTGAAAACGACAGCACGAATGATAATACATGAAGGATAGCTGAATAAGTCGCTTCGGCCACTTCTAGCCGATGCTCTAAAATTACCCTATCCTTTCTCTTCGACATTGACCGAAACCAAGAAGCCTTATAACTTCACTTACCATTTCTACTTTTCAACATTAACTTCAAACATATTCTCAATCATTTCATTAAACATGTCCGAATCATCTTATCTGATTTTCTCACACCTTTTCTTCAGTGTTACTCAAAGCTAAATCAGTAGAATAGAAACTTTATATTCTTCCACAGTTACCTTACTCATGTAAGCATCCCAAAAAGTGTTTGATAAAGTTACACTAATACTTTATATTCTTGAACTGAGGATCCGTTACACTAATACTTAACAAACTGCAGTTGAAGTGTTTGACAGAGTTGAATTTAACAGAATCACCATTAAATTTAACAAAATATCACATTCAATTAATAAAATACAGCCAATTAAAAGGACAAAAAAGAGTGGAGCGGCGGTCCCTGTACATTTTTTTGAAGAAGAATTTACTGATGCTAATTAGAGAATGCCATCAACAAAATCAAAACAAATAAAGTCAGATTATATGAAAATATTGTAAAAAATAACAAAATTAGAAGAAGAAGAAGAAGAAGGGATGCCCTATTGAAAAAGCGATGGCAGGAAGCTGTGGAGAGGCCAACGGGAGGGAGAGAGACGCGCGAGAGGAAGTCGGGCGAGTGGGAAATGGAGAAAATATTAAATTTTATTTTTATCCTATTTTTTTAGGCCATAGTTTGGTCCATTTTATTCCCAAACGTCCTAAAAAATAAGTGGGGTTAGACCCCACCTCAAATGGGTTATTCCGGCTTAGCTAATTTCATCTAACCCCACCAAAGCCCAACCAAACACTATTTTCTATTCATAATAATTCACTACTCTTCACTATCCTGGACTAACTCCAACCCCCAACCAAATACAAAAATACTCTAACCTTACCTTAACCCTGAACTTAACACTATCCCTGGAATAAATAGTTTTTCCTTAACCCCGAACCAAACGGTAGCTATTTAACTATACCCTATTTTGTTGGGGTGTTTTTTAAGCATCCAAACACCTCCCAGCGCTGCAAGATAATTCTGTTACTCATCAGCAGTGGGGTTAAGAATCTTAAGATAAATATATTGTTTTGTTAATGAGTACTTAAATCACTCTACATGTAAAATAAGTAGTTTCGCTGCTCGTCAGTAGCAGCAGGGCTTAGATGCATATTGTCGTCAACGAGCGTTGTAATTGTTCTTCTACGTAAGATTGGTGAGATAATGTGCCCTTTAGGTGGATGATTCGTGATGTAAAGGGTGCAATAATTTTCTCAAACAAAAGGTAACCCAACATGACTCGGCGCACGAAGCCTCGTGCCCAAGAGGAGGTAACTTGCATAGATATCTAGAGCAAGTGGACCGACCGTCCCTGGCGCAAGTGGCAAAGGGCTTGACGATTGATACCCGAGGTCTCAAGTTCGAATCCTAATTGATTCATCACATTTCAAGCTAAATTTATTTCTAAATAAAATAAACGAAGCAGGTACCGTGCTAGAAAATCTCAAAAAAAAAAAAAAAAAAAAAAAACTTGCACAGGTATCAAAACAATGACTTTCACCCCCTAGTAATCTACACATTAATTGCACATTACAGAATATCGTTTTAAATGTACTGCAGAATTTAGACCTAAAAACTAGTATAATTTCTTCTGTTTTTTTCCTTTTTGTTATTATTCCCATGGCCAAGCTAAGCCACAGTTTAAAAGGTATGCCTTTTAATTAATATTAATTATTAATATTAATATTAGAGAGATGGTCTTCATATTGATGCAGAAGCACAGCTTAGTAAACTGTGGAGAAAAAGCACTTTTTTTTTTTTTTTTTGTTCCATGAGGAATAACTAATTTACTATAGAAATACATTGAAACGAAATCACACAACATAAGAGATAATCTGATCATGTCCAATCCGGACCAGGCCCAGATTCAAGAGAGCATGCTGGGTCCGAACCATGACCCGGTCGGACCGAATTGTAAACTAAATTTCGATTACTTTCTCAAAAAAAAATTGCATTAAAACAAAATTTCAATTCAAAGTATTAATTCCCTCAAAAGAATCAAAACAAAAATGTTTTCCTCATACAGGTACTTCGCATATCTTTTTTATAATAAGCTATTTAGAATGAAAAGTAGTATGATTTTCAAACTGCTAGCGAGAAACCAAGTCGCCAAAAATAATCTTAAGACCATATAATACCTCCCCACATGACTCCTAGCAAGCAGCGACAAACTGCGCTAACGGAAAACCAGACTAGCGCTCGTAGAGATTCCTTCCGTAAGCCGCTTTAAAAGAAGAGAAGTTTGCCGTTCCGTCCTCCGTTTAGAAGATTTACAACACTGCAATTTCCACCGAGGCAAAACAAACAGACAATCACGAGTAAATGTTATCGACCTGAGATCTACAGCTTTTGCCAACAACAGCCGAGCAAAGGCCACCTCGCCACGATTCCCTTCGAAATTATACATCTTCACCTCCTCCAAATGACGGTGCACAAAATCATCACAAGGCTTCCATGGTATCGCCGTGAACCAACTATAATAAATAGCAGAAGCCCTAATCTGCAACCAGAAAAGCAAATAATCACTCCGTCAAGACTCGAGTTACTTTACCTGGTGAATTGCCCGCTATGTCTAGAGCCGTGCAATAGTAGAATTCAAATAACTAGTTAGTTAGCAGATGCAAGAAGATAAAACTGCAGAGGTTAGGCCGATACGCTGCAGTCAACAAACAAAAGACAACAATCACATGACCCTCTATCTATCGTCGGATTGCAGGAGCCTCTATCTATCGTCTGTATCATGGAGGCTATTCCTGCATCAAACGCAGAAATCCACCGGGCCAGATTTATTGTTTCTACAAAATTACTATCAGGTTATTCATATCAACAGGACATGCAGATGTTTATGTGTAACTAATATTTTGTGATGTACACGTCCCTAATGTCGAGTCTAACAACTGTTAATTGGAAGAAAATGGGGGGGAGGAGGAACCGTGAAACAAGTTTTTCTTTAACACATAAAATAATTAGTTTAACGTGAGAAAACAAATGAAAAAAATATATATATGACCAATGCACACCTCCTGAAAGGAGATAATGACAAGTGCGCACATCAGAATAAGAGTTTTGTCATTTGACACGGCATTTTACATAACAAAATTTCCAATTTACAAAAATGAAGCATATTTGAATGGATCAAAGTTTCTGAAGAATAGACTGCAGAAATTTAGACTTCAAAACACTATTCAGATGAATATAGCTGTTGAAATTATTTGCAATTAATTCTGCCGGTAAAATACTGTTCTTCTTAGGTCAATTTTTAGTGAACTAATCAAGGTCAACTTGCAATTTTACAAATCTTAGTTGAAATATTCGAGACTGTGTTTTAATAAGTTACTTAGGTTTGCTTCTAAAAGAAGCAGCATCGTGACATGATCTAGTTTTCAAACAACTGTTAAGTGGGTGGCCTTAGATTATTCTATAATCACCAAAACTGTTAACTTAGTTGAACCTTCAGTTGAACCTTCTTAACATGGTTATGTTCCTAACAAGAGAAATTCTACTTGCTAGCAAGTTATAAATAAAGCACACGATGTTGAACCCTACATAACTAATTGATATCCGATGTAGCTCATTCATCTTTGAATCAATCAAACAATTAGCTCCAAATATTGTGCAGAAGAGCGTGTCTCACGTTCGAAGTAGTAATAATCTCCATAGCAATCTATAGGTTGTTGAAAGAAAAGCACTACATCTGGTAACTATCTAATTTTAAGTTTTCCACACTATCTACTGCATACAGAGTTTCAATACTGCTAAAAGATTTATTTTTCAGAGTTTCTACAAGCAGACAAAACTTGCTACAACAAAATAATATAAACTTCTGTCTAGTATTTTTTTTTTAAAATTCTTAAACCCAAACCAAGAGTTCAAACCTTCAATTTATCGATTGATCTACACATAGAAAATTGCATGTGGCAAGCTCAACATCGAAATGACGGTAAATTAACAAAGGAAACAACACACAAATAATGAGGGAAAAATGCCAACACTAAGAATAACTTATAATGGAAAACTGCGATGATGACCACTACCGACGCATGTGAAGGATGCCAGACTTCCAAACTTTGGACCTAGAGATAACACTAAGTAGTTCCTTTTTTCCAATTTTTACGAATTTAGGCTGTAATTTTCATGCTTTTTCTCCAAAGGTCTGGTCTGGCTACCTTCATTTCAGCTAACAGCCCATGCTATCCATGCCGTGAGAAACAAAATCATACAATGGGACCAAACATGCAGTGATAGGGATGTCGTCATTCTATTTCTTTTTTTTTCTTTTGGAAGCCCCTCCATGAGGAGAAATTGCAATCTTCACAGGCTCTTGCTGCACCGGTGACACAAAAACAAATAGATATTTGAAACCATCCTTCCCGCTCTACCTCTACCATCTATTTCTTTCTAGTCTCTGACTAGAGGTAGCAGGTCTCAACGTAGCATAATTTGGTAAGTTTCAACCAATGCATGATGAGTCTGAATCACTGTAAATAACATTATGTTGTCAGGGTACAGCTACCTTCATTACATTTGTTCCATCTCCACAATTTACGAGCCTCCTTATACACAGGGATTCTGCTGTCTTTCGAAAAGGCAAAAGCTATTGCATTTTATTGCAGAGAATGGTCCTTTTTATTTGGACAAGATCAATCTCTTCATGATGACAGAAATTTAAGACCATGATCGCTTAATTAGGCCCCGATGAGGGATGATAGCCCTAGCATCTAGCTCAACTGAATTAGGATTTAGGCCTGCTCAAAGAAAAAAATTCAATAGCTACAATTTCAGCCA
Organism: Aechmea fasciata; assembly: GCA_025177825.1. Lineage (NCBI taxonomy): Eukaryota > Viridiplantae > Streptophyta > Magnoliopsida > Poales > Bromeliaceae > Aechmea > Aechmea fasciata. Next base: position 4,031,203 of record CM045936.1, read on the forward strand.
CTAGAAGGTCGTTAATATGTTCTTCCCTCCCTCCGTCCCTCCCTCCCTCCCTCTCCAGGGTTAAATTTTGTTTTTATAACTTAAGCTCTTCTTTACAGGCTCTTTTTCACTACATTCAGACAGCTTTTAGATGTCGATATACTTAAGAATCAAGACAGCCATGCCGCAATAGTAGCTTTAACATGCTCTAGCCAGAGGCGCAACTGGAGAAACAGTGAATGTCCTAGTAGTAACTCAGAAAATGAACCCAGGAAACACTAAAAATTAAACAGAGATCAAGTCTTTTACTTCCACTCATAATTAGGATATATGTAAAAACGGATTGAATATGTGCCTAAAAGCAAGCATAAAGTATTCATTATAAACGAAGTACAACGTGATGAGTCAATTTAACCGTCCAGTGAAGATCAACAACAGAATGAAGTAAAAAAGTTTTGTTAACGCATGCTTCAAGATCTTTTTTAAAAAAAGATCACCTGGTAAAGGGAGCATTAAAATAAGTAAAATATTAATTGATCAGGAAAGGGATCTACCTATAGATGAAAGTAAGGGCAAGGCCAGCACTAAAGAAGGGGAAGACGCACATAAAAAATGCACGACTGCTAAGTATTAATGTGTCTCATATACCCGTAGGCCCATCGCTCACAAGGCAACACTGCTAAGTATTAATGTGCCAGACATCACACTTCTTCTCGCTCATCGTCATCTTCCTCGTTGCCTCTCACAAGATTTTCTTTATAACCAAAATATCATTGGAAAGGAAACGTTACGGGTTACGGCTACGTATAAGCTAAAGTTTGTCTCGAATTTTGTCCAGGTTAGTCAAGCAAGATGCGGAAAATCAATACCTAACATTAAGTACCGTGAAGGTGAGGCACGAAAAAAGCTATGCTAGGATAAGGGATGTGGATTCAGGACAGAAGCTTACGCATGTTTGAAGGGTCTCCAAGAATGGCGCAGCCTCCAACAGTATAGCCATCCAAAGAAGATCCTTCTTAGAATTTATATGAACTTTAATTGTCAAACTCTTGAGGTTGCCAAAGCAGGCAGGAAGGCGAGGTATTTTCACATCCTGTACAAACGCAACCAGAGAGAAAATGTAAGGCATAGAAAGAAAGCGCATCAATTAGGATAATAAACATGTAATTAATTACCCACCTGGTAACTCTGAAAAAATAGATTCAGATTTCTAGGGCGTGGGAGATCAGTTGAAAGCCTTCGCAAAATGTAGTTGGTACCAGCGAGATCGGTGTAGCATAGCCAAACATGATCAAGATGAGGAACAGATGTAAACAGCATTGGTGTGTATTGCCCCATGTACTGCAGCCGTTCCAACCTAGGAGCAGAGAGTTCTATGCTCCGGATTTGCGCACAATAGACTATTGCCAACTCCTTGAGCTGCAAATCTGGAGAGGCTATACTTAAATCTGCACCCCTAAACGAACAGTTAATAAGGCGTAAGCTCTTTAGGCACCTGCAATTCTGGAGCACACCTTGCATATCATCTTTAGAAATGGACATCTCTGCTAAAGAAAGGCTCGATAGAGAGCCAAACATGCTAAAACCAGCGTGGTTGCGTAATGAGCACTCGCAGAGTTTTAACTTGGTCGGCGAGTATCCCCCGCCGTTCAAGGACAGGGGAGGGAAAACATAATCCATGAGCATGTCAGGAGAGAGCTTGAGTTCGCGAACACCCCTCTCGAGTGCAGAGCGTATCCATCCATCGGCCATCGCTAAATCTTTCCTCTTAGTTGAAAATTCAAGAGAGAGTTTCCTGATCGTCGGAGGGCCATCCTTCAACCCGAGAAAACCGCTGATGCATTTCGTGAAGACATGATACCGCCTGATCGCCGGCTCTCGTTGAGACTCTGCAGAGGACGGCGGCCCCGCCCGGCGGCCGAGGATCCGCCACTTAGCGAACTTGAAGTCTATGAGCAACTTCCAGACGCACCTCCACCGCCTCGACAGCAAGCTCGACGCCGCAGCCGTCCTCACATCGGTTCGCTCCAGGATGCAGGCCAGCAAGTGATCCGGCAACTCGCTGATTCGATCTTGCTTGGTTTGGCACTAAAAACATGGATTTTCACCAACATACCAATAGTCAGTTAGAGTTGCGTGGGTACCCTAGGATTGAGTGGTTCCCACTGGATTATAGTATTTAATTTAATGATTAGAAATAATGAAAAAAGTTGATGCAAAGGCTAAAAAATTGATAGTAACAATGAAATTTTGCTTCTCTGTTTGATCCAACTCTATATATATATATATATATATATATAGAACTAGTGGAATACTATTAATAGCACCAATGACTTGGTGCTAGTAAGTTTTCTACCCTTGGATTAAAAAATATGCGGCTAGGATGATGTGGGCCCCCTAGGGTTTAGTGGGTGGTTGGTTGAATAGTATGATCTAACGGGTAAAATTAATCAAAGGGATTAATCTAAGGGTAGAAAACTTACTAGCGCCAAGTTCATTTGTCTTATTAATAAGCATACAATGGACTACTATATATATATATATATATATATATACAAGGTTTAAAGTGCGATCAAGTGAGTAAATAGAGCGTCTCTCTCTCTGCTTGCACGATACGAGAGGGGGTCTGAACCCCACTGCGTCTTGTGACATGACAGCCGTCTCATGACGACGACCTGTGTAATGCCACGGCACCTGATGTCATGCCGTGACTATCATTTTTTTTTTTTACTTTTTTTTTTTGTTTTGTTCTTTGGGATATCCAAAACATTCTAGATACCACACGTCCGTTCACAAAGACATTGCAAATCTAAAATTACTTATAAGATAAGTCAAAAAAATTATAATTTAATTTTTTTTTTTATCAATATACGGACAAAACATTTGTCCGAACTTTTTGCTTCTATAAATAAATTTGAGCCACATCAAATATACAATTTTATTTTTGTGCTAAAATATTGAAAATACTGATAAAATTAAAATCTAAATTAAATCAATTGATACTTAAATTTATTTAATTTATTTGTCATATAATTTATTGCTTAATTATATTGATAGATCTACTATTTTTTGAAAAAAATAATTTTAAAAATAATTTGAAAAATTATTTTTAAAATTAATTTTAAAATTATTTTTTTGTATTTTATAAAAGAAAAACTATAATATGGTCAAAAATAAAAAATAAAAAAGATGTCTTTGCATTTTAAAAATTCTAACCTATAATAATTTTTATTCTACATCAAATATAATTATACTTTACATACAGAAAAATTTACAAATATGTTAATTGATGAGTATAGTAAGCTATATATAGCAAATATTCATAATTATTTGATTAAATTTTTAAAAATAACATTATATAAGAGCTTATTAGAACCCAAAGAATTGAAATAAATCCGTGCCAAAGCGTGCCAGCAGGAGATCATGAGTATCCAACGGCACGCAAGCGTATCATGTGTACAAGCGTGCGTGCGCAGTGCCGTCTTTATATATGCCATGGCTACTATACTATTATAAGTATTAAAGCCCTGCTACTCATAAGTTGTTTTCGATGATGGAGCTTCCGAATTGACGATCCACTCCGTTAAATATGATCTAGAGTATTTGGAACTTCTAGAAAAATAAATTTCGTAAATTTTCGAAATCATAATAAAGTCCATCAAGTGCGCATAAAATGAACGGTCAAAATCGAACGACGTCCTAAAAAAGGATGATAGGATCCTTCAATTCAAGATCGGAGTTATTGATCTTTATCTATGTAGTGAATAGAATTTTCTATCATAAATTCAACAAATTCCCATTCTTTTACACCGTTAAACTAGCAAGTATCCCATACCGGCCGTTAAAAATTGTCAAATTTGTGACCTCTTAGATCGTAAGGTAAATGATGTCGAAAAATTATAAAATTTTATTTCTAGAAGTTTTAAATGCTGTAAATAACGTTTAACGGTGTGGATCGTTGATTCGGAAGCTCTATCATTAAAAACAATTTATGAGTACGAGGGCGATCGTACTCACATATATATTTATATATATATAGAGTAGGGCTACTATACTATTATGAGTAGTAGAGCCCTATTACTCATAAGTTGTTTTCGATGATAGAGCTTCCGAATCAACGATCCCTCCGTTAAATATGATCTAGAGTATTTAAAACTTCTAGAAAATAAATTTCGTAATTTTTCAAAATTATTTACCTTACGATCAAAAGCTAACAAAATTGATAATTTTTAAAGACAGATATGGGATACTTAGTAGTTAAACGGTGTAAAAGAATTGAAATAGGTTGACTTTTTGATAGAAAATTCTATTCACTACCTAGATAAAGATCAATAACTCCGATCTTAAATTGAAGGATCCGATCATCTATTTTTAGGACATCGTTCGATTTCGGCCGTTCATTTTATGCCCATTTGATGGACTTTATTGTGATTTTGAAAAATTACGAAATTTATTTTCTAGAAGTTTTAAATACTCTAGATCATATTTAACGGAGTGGATTGTCGATTCGGAAGCTCTATCATCGAAAACAACTTATGAGTAGTAGGGCTCTATTACTCATAATAGTATAGTAGCCCTACTATATATATATATATATATATATATATATATATATATATATATATATATATATATATATAGAGTCCGGCTACTATGCTATTAATAGCACGAAGCACTTGGTGCTACCAAGTTTTCCACCATTAGATCTATCCTTTTGATCATTTTCACCCGTTAGATCATACTATTCAACCAACCACCCACTCAACCCTAGGGGACCCACATCATCCTAACCACACATCTCTTAAACCAATGGCCAAAAACTTGGTAGCACCAATGACTTGGTACTATTAATAGCATAGTAGCCTAGTTCTCTCTATATATATATATATATATATATATATATATATAGAGAGAGAGAGAGATTGAACTAGAATGCTATCGATAGCAAAGCACTTTTGCCACCCATTTGTTTTCGATGATGGAGCGTTGAGCTAGAATGCTATCGATAGCAAAGCACTTTTGCCACCCATTTGTTTTCGATGATGGAGCCTCCAAATCGATGATCGGCACCGTTGAACATTATCTATACCACTTGAAGTATTTAGAAATTAAGTTTCAAATCTTTTCGATTTCATTTGCCTAATGATCAAAGAGATTCAAAATTTATAATTTTAATGGTCGATATGAGGCGTTTTCTCGTTTAACAGCGTAAAAATATCCAAATCAATTAAATTTTTGTTAGAAAATTCTTTAAACTATTTAAAATAAGATCTATACTCTTGATCTTGATTACAAGACTCCTATCATCATTTTGTTAAGAATATTCATTTTCAGCCGTTCATTTTTATGTCCACTCGATGGATAAGCGAACAATATCGAAAATGTATGAAATTTGATTTCTAAATACTTCAAATGGTATAGATCATATTCAACGGTGCCGATCGTCGATTTGGACGCTCCATCATCGAAAAAAATGGGTGGCAAAAGTACCGATTTGCTATCGATAGCATTCTAGCTCAACTCTCTCTCTCTCTCTCTCTCTCTCTCTATATATATATATATATATATATATATATATATATATATGTATGTATATATATATATATAGTTGAGCTAGAATACTTTCAAAAGCACCATTGAGGTGGTGCTTTTGAGTTTTTAACCATTGGATGGGGAGATGTAAGGTTGAGATGATGGTGGTAGGTGGTGGTTGATGGAATAGGTGGTGGTAGGTGGAATAGTGTTAGATCCAAAGGCTATTAGTAGTCAAAAAGTAGATCCAATGGCTAGAAACTTAGAAGCACCAAAAGTTGGTGCTTCCAAAAGTATTCTAGCTCAATTATATATATAAAATCGGAATTTGTTGAATTTTTGATAGAAAACTCTATTCACTACATAGATAAAGATCAATAACTCGGATCTTGAATTGAAGGATCCGATCATCCTTTTTTATGACATCGTTCGATTTTGAACGTTCATTTTATACCCGCTTGATGGACTTTATTATGATTTCAAAAATTTACGAAATTTATTTTCTAGAAGTTTCAAATACTCTAGATCATATTTAACGGAGTGGATCATTGATTCAGAAGCTTCATCATCGAAAACAACTTATGAGTACGAGGACTCCAATACTCATAATAGTATAGTAGCCATGGCCTATATATATATATAGTCCGGCTGGGATACTATCGATAGCATAATGCATTTGGTGCTACCAAGTTTTCCGTTAGATCCACCCTTTGATGATTTTCACTCGTTAGATCATACTATTCAACCAACCACCCACTTAACCCTAGGAGGCCCACATCATCCTAACCGCACATCTCTCAATCCAACGGCCAAAAACTTGGTAGCACCAATAACTTGGTGCTAGGGTTAAGTGGGTGGTAGCACCACCAAGTTATTGGTGCTACCAAGCAGCACCAAGTTATTGGTGCTACCAAGTTTTTGGCCGTTGGATTGAGAGATGTGTGTTAGGATGATGTGGGCCTCCTAGGGTTAAGTGGGTGGTTGGTTGGTTGAATAGTATGATCTAACGAGTGAAAATCATCAAAGGGGTGGATCTAACGGCGGAAAACTTGGTAGCACGGAGACCTCCGTGCTATTGATAACATAGCGGACTATATATATATATATATATATATATATATATATATAGAGTTGTCTTTGGTATGCTTATGGAAGCACGGAGGTCTCCGTCTTCCAAGTTGTTTCGATGTTCGGACTTTCGAATCGACGATCGGCTCGTTAGAGTTGATCTAGAGTATTTAAAGTACCTAGAAAATAAATTTCGCGATTTTTCGATATCATTTGCCTAGTGATCGAAGGGCTCAAAATCAATAATTTTAACGGTTGTGGTGGTAGGTTGCAAGTTTAACGGTGTAGAAATATCCAAATCACGTGAAATTTTGATAGAAAATTCTTTATACCATATAATACAAGATCAATAACTTTGATCTAAAATTTTAATGTCATATCATCATAATTTGGAAGATTTTTATTCTCAGTAGTTGATTTTGAGCCACTTCGATCACTAGGCAAATGATATCGAAAAATCGCAAAATTTATTTTCTAGATACTTCAAATACTCTAGATCAAGTCTAACGGAGCCGATCGTCGATTCGAAAGTCCGAACATCGAGAACAAAGTGGAAGCACGGAGGCCTCCGTCTTATGGAAACATCCTAGTGCACTATATATATATATATATATATATATATATATAGAGTTGAGCTAGAATACCTTCAAAAGCACCATCAAGGTGGTGCTTTTGAGTTTTTAGCCATTAAATGTTGAGATGTGAGGTTGAGATGATTGTGGTAGGTGGTGGTAGGTGGAATAGTATTTGATCCAAGGGCTCTTAATAATCAAGGAGTAGATCCAAGGGTTAAAAACTTGGAAGCACCAACCCTTGGTGCTTCCAAAAGTATTCTAGCTCCACTATATATATATATATATATATATATATATATATATATATATATATATATATATATATATATATATATATATATATATATATAGAATAGAACTCTATGCTTTTAAAAGTACAAGTTATTGGTGCTTGTAAGTTTATAACCCTTGGATTAATTGATGTGCGGTTAGGATGATGTGGGCCCACTTGGGTTAAGCGGGTGGCTGGTTGAATAGTATAATCTAACGGGTGAAAATAATCAAAGACGTAGATCTAACGGTAAAAAATTCACAAGCACAAAATGCTCGGTGCTTTTACAAGCACCATAGCCGGACTATATATATATATATATATAGTAGGACTTGTGTGCTCTTAGGAGCACAGAGCCCAATGTTCTTCTGAGTCGTTTTCGATGATGGGACTCCCGAATTGACAATCAGCTCCGCTAGACTTGATCTAACATATTTGAAGTATGTAGAAAATAAATTTTACGATTTTTCGATATCGTTAACTTAGTGATCGAAAAGATTCAAAATCAAAAATTTTTAATGGTAAATATATGCTATTTTAAGTTTAACGGCCTAGAAGTATCAGATGAAATTCTGATAGAAAATTCTTTACACTATCTACAACTAGTTCAATATTTCTGATCGAAAATTTTAGTACTATATCACCATTTTTTATGAGATTTTTATTTTCAGCCGTTGATTTTGAACCCTTTCAATCACTAAGTAAACAATATCGAAAAATCACAAAATTTATTTTCTATATATACTTCAAATATGCTAGATCAAGTCTAGCGGAGCCCATCGTCGATTCGAGAGTCCTATCATCGAAAACGACTAAAGAGCACGGAGGTCTCTGTAGTCATAATAGTATAGTAGCCGAACCCTATATATAGAATTAGGCTACTATACTATCTATAGTACGGGAGTTCCTGCACTATAGTGTTGTTTTCGATCTTAGGGCGTTCAAATCAACGATCCACACCGTTAAATATGATCCAGGGTATATAAAGTTCTTAGAAATAAAATTTTAATTCTTTTCGATATCGTTTACTTAGTAAACAAATTATGTCAAAATAGACGGTGGAAATTGAATACTCTTTAAAATTTGGGTATAGGACTTTTAAATTCAAGATTAAGAATGTTAACCTTAATCTATATAGTTTAAAATATTTTTTTATCAAAATTTGAAGAAATTTAGATTCTTCTACACCGTTAAACTTCAAACTCGTCATAATAGCTATTAAAAATTGACAATTTTAAAATATTTTGATCATAAAGTAAATTATGTCGAAAAAATATAAAATTTTATTTTCTAAAAACTTTAAATACGATAGATCAGTTTTAACGATATGAATCGTTGATTTGATAGCCCGAAGATCGAAAACAACACGGAAGCTCCCGTGTACTATAGATAGTATAGTAGTCGGACTCTATATATATATATATATATATATATATATTAGAAAAGAAGAAAACAGAAAGAGAGCAAAACAGTCCGAAATAAGAATGCATAAGCCGGGTGAAGAGGCTCACCTCTGTACCGGTCTCGCCGCTCGTGCTCTTCGGGTTTCGATGAAGAAGCGAAGGAGGAGGGAAAGAATCCATCATCAAAAGAGAATGCTTAGTTTATTGATCCTATCGGTACGGCAGTATGGCACTTTTGATGGGGGGACGAGTAGATGCTCTTAGGCTGGGTAGATGTAATAAACCGACTTTTTACCTAAAGGAAATTTGACTTTCGTTTCTGAATGTTATTGTGCGTAAATGTATTATAAGAGCACACGTCAAATTTCAGGCGAAACCGAGCTAAAACGAAAAAGTTATGCGACGAAAGATTGACTTAAGTGAATAGTAACTTCGGTTTTTCGGATGAGCGGAAATAGAAGTTGGATTCGGGTGCGTCTGAATTCCAAACACAGGCTTCAATAGCTCGTTTCGAACGGCTCGACTATCTTTGGGAACCGTTGAGTGCGACGGAATCGAATTACGGTGCACGGTTATCGAGAAAAGGATTTTGAACGATTTGACCTAAAAGTTAGAGAATTGGGGAATAACGGAGAAAAGAGGAGATGTGATACTTCACGAATCCGAGACCAAATCAGAAACGAAGTAAAAGGCCGGATTCGATGTTCTCGTAGCGCTTTGAGCGCTGGCGCGGCGCGATAGATCGTGAATCGACGGACGGATCTCGGAATCGCGAAAAGAATGCGAAGAGGTTGAAATCGTGTAACGACGGAACGCGAAGAGTCTCAATATTTTATGTGCCGAAATGCGAGGGTTTGAGCTTGGAGGGTCCTGTGTGCGTAATTCACTTACTGGCAGGGGCTAAAGTGCAAATCAGAGTTCGTGTTGGACTAAAATGCAAAAAGGGCCTATGTGCATATATGGGTTTTAGGGTTTCATGGGCCGAACCCTAACCCTAAGTGACCCCTTCACCTCCCAAACCCTCAGCCGCCTCCTGCCTCCCTCTGCCCACGCCGTGCGCGCACCCCCGTCCTCCGGCGATCTCCCCCGGCCGCCGGAGAGCCACCCCGAGCCCTCAGCCACCTCTTCCTCCTCTTCCCTCGGCCACCTAGCCACCTTGGCCGAGAGAGAGTGCGGGGTTGGTCTACGAGCCGAGCACCGCATCCCCGGGTCGAGACCAATCGTCGGCGCCCATCACCGGCCGCCGCCGCCGTCGGAGCCGCCGCCGGAGCCCCTTGCTCCGTGCGGCCGCACCGAACACCCAGCACCGAGCTTGGGTGATCCAGCCGTTGCGTGTCGCCGCCGTTCCCCGTCGGGTGCACCAACCTCCTCCGACGTCGGCGACCGCCGGTGCACCTCCCGCCATCCCCGTGCATCGCCGGCGGCGCCGAGCCAACCACCCGCCGCTTGCGGCCGCCCGATCGAGATGCGACCGAGCTCGGGTCATCTTCACTACCGAGCGCCGCCGCCGACTAGCGACGTGAGCACGACCTCCCCCTTGACCACCTCCGCCGGATCCACGCGCCCGAGGTCCCCGGCCGCGCCGTCGCGGAGAACCCCAACCCGAGAACAAGTTGGGAGCTTGGATCGCCGCCGCCGCGCCTCCGGCCGCCGCTCGCCGCCGGCTACCTCCCTCCTTGGACCTCCCGGACCCGAGGCTTGCTCCTCCGACCGGAGCACCGCCGTCTTGTCGCCGGCCGGCCAGCCCTAGCTCCCTCATAGCCTCGGTAAGGATTTACTATTCCAGCACTTAGTTCTAGGGTTTGGGCACAGTTTCCGAGGCAAAGATGGGTCTTTTTGACCATGTGAGGTGAGCACGATCATTGGAATTTCGTGCTGAACGCGATGCTCACCTCCGTTCTGAGTCTCGATGCCTCGTTTAGCGGGACGAACGTACTTTCTGTGTGTGCACGCCTGTTTGAAATTGATGTCGCTTGTGCGCGCACTACGATGTCCGATTGTGCTCCGAAAGGCGAGCACGGTCTTCAGCATGTCGAAGACTTAAAGTGTGTGCGATTTCAGAATTTGCGATGCATTGGTTTGCGTGCACAGCCCATAATAACCCTATTTGTACATGAAATAATGCGATTTAGGATTCTTTAGGGACTTTTATGCAATTGTAGCCTCTGGGCTATCTTGGGCAGTGTGTACGTGCTGCGGGTAACCTACGGGTATGTCCAAGGTCCCGAGCTTTCGGAAAATAGTAAGTGTAATTCGGGCGTTCGTCGGCGAAATTCGACGACGAACGCGACTTTGGTTCGGATTTCTTCGACGCTTTTCGAAGATTATTTCCTTTGTCGCAAAGCCTTATTGGCTGGTCACCGCGTCGTTTCGAGAGTCCGGAAATGACGGGTGAGCGACGGTGGGTTCCGGTGTCAAAGTCGACGCTTTCGGGAACCCGGATCGAAACGGTCGTTTTATTCTTAGTCGTTCCGAGACAGTTACGTCGTGGGATTGTGAGTTAATGTTCTAGTATTCAGTGGGTTAGTTTCTGACCCGGTGAACCCTCGTAGGTTCGGTTGTTTCTTCCCAATGGTCGGCGGACACCTTTCGATACTCAGGTGGGTATCCGGTTTGACATCCGTACAGTGGTACACGCTTGGTGACACTCTTTCACTCTACTCTACTCTACTTTACTTTTCTTACTTGCACCTTACTGTCGTTTCTATTCTCTACTCATTTATATGCATACTTAGTATACTTGATAGGAGTAGAGTGGTTTGAGTTTACAGCTCTTCGGCGACCTACTTGGTCGATCCACCGATTTCGGTGACCTAATTGGTCGGCTTGTCTCTGATTTCTCGGTGACCTATTCGGTCGGTTGCTTCGATTTGATGACTGTTCGGTCGGTTTGTTTCGGTGCTTACGTGACCTACGTGGTCGGCAAGTTTACCTGATGACCCAAAGGGGTCGATGTCCCTTTAGGGACGGGATTGTCAGCTAGTTGCTGACGTCTGGCTTTTGAGCATAATAGCATCGATCGCCCAGGACTCGAGCGCATATCACGAACACAGGCGGTCTGATCCACCGGCCAGGTTGTTCTTTTCCGGAAAAGTGGTTGGACGCCAACCCGTGAGCCCATAGGCTATCTTGGGTTGAATGCAGGCTTAGAGACAGGGGGCATTGCCTGAGGTCTGCGGACCAATATTGGCGGTTATGGATTGGGTATTTACTTTATCAGCTTTTCGATGCATACATACTGCGAGTGTCTCTACGGAGACGGTACTTAGGCCTATTACGGTCGCGACTTCTGTGGGGCTACTTGGGTGTAGTCCAGGGTTTAGACGACTGCAACATTGGTGTTGCTTTCGCGGTTCTTTTGGGTAGTGTTGTGACGCCCACTCCTTGTTGCTGATGGAATCAGCAGTTCAAGTCTTTTGATCTTTAACGAGTTCATACGTCAAATTGACGCGTACTAGAGTCGGACTGACACAGTTGTGGTGTCAGGTTTCCGTTGAGGCCTACATCGTGTACGGGCATTTTAACACCTAAATTTGTGTGTCATAGGATAGTGTAGGGTTTGTTAGGACCCGTCTTGACTCGAGTTACTCTAAGGTATCGTCTGAGTCCTCGGAGCTTTGGTTATAGCTCGTTGTGGTGCAAAAATTGGTTACGGAAATCATTTCCTAAGCCTAGTTGGTACGGTTTGCGGGTTAGTGTCACGAGTAGCTTTCAAAGGTTGAAAGCTATGTGGCTCCCAGTGAGTCGGTCCAGAGTCGATCTGTCCTCATATATCGGCTTGCAAACCGATGTTCAACGGATTCGGTTCAGTGTTGAGGTATCAAATGGTTTGATACTTCGTCGTGTCGCGCTTCCAACTCGTTGTTGGTAGTGGATCTTAGATATTTCGCTTTCCTTTTGATAAGTACATTGGCTGCAGACAATGTACTGTCGAAAATCGAACGAAATATCCTTTCCCTATCTGGGGACTTACGGATTGGGTCGATGTATTCCCTAGATTGTCTTGGGGAACTCTTGAGTGTTGGTCATCTCTGACCACATAGCGAGCCTTGGGTTATTTCATGGCTAATTTGCGCAGTTGATTTATCATCACTACAGATGGATTTGACTCTAGTTCGAGTCTGGGTGTTCGTAGTAGTCTCGGTCCATTTGGCGAGAGGTTCGAAATCACAGATATTGAGTGACTTAAGCATGGTTGTCGGCTTTGATAGTCACCGTATGTGATAATGTTAGGGTTTGCTTCTCAAATTAATTGTGCAAATCTAGGAGTGGTATGCTTGTTCGATCAATTGGTGACAGGTCGCCTGGGTCTCAATGAGACAAGTATTTGGTGTTGCTCGGAATATTGATCACTAGGGTCCCTTGTAGGACAGCAGCGACAGGGTCTCGTGGAGACGGATGTTGAGCATCACTGATGGTTGGTATCGCATAGTGCGATTGGCAATCCTGTGCATCAAGTGATGGACTTGCATGGAACCTGCGTTGGTTAATCGAGGTTATTGGGCGAATAAATTGTCGAGCTCAATTGGTATTGTCAGTTGGACCTTTTGGGTCGGGTGGAAAGTGAAATCTTGGACCTAGGACTGTCGAATGCCAAAAGTGGCTTTCAGTTGACGAGGTCTTGACTTCGACAGTTTGTGTGTGGCGGTGAGGCGTGGTCTCCAAGGTGAGTGTTTCGACTCAGGTTTTGGACAACGATACATTTAGCTCGTGGTGAGATAATTGATATTGTGGACGAGTTCTACGGAAACATACTCCAAACTCGCGGTGTTGTCCGTGACTTTTCTACGTGAATTTTCAATGTAGTCGAATCGGTTACGGCTATGCGGACCAAAGTTGAGTGGACCTAGTAATTCTGAGGGATGAATTATTATCTCAGAATTTGTAAGTTGGGATCGGATAATTCTGGACGCGGGATTGTCTTTGTCCGCAGGTTATAAGATGGATATGATTCCAGTGAATCTTGATCCGTAGATTTAGGATGGAATGTTTACCCTCGTCCCGTCCAGGTGAAACGATAGATGAGTTGTCGTGATTTATAGAAATGTAATTGACCAATGCTCAGGTGATACCGCATTGGCGGAGCAGTATCCCAATTTGATTATGGTGGGTACCTGGTCAAGTTTCGGGGACTTCACCATCCACGCTGATGGGTCCTTGCGTTTCAGAGGCAGATGGTGCGTACCCAGTGACTCGGAGTTGAGGAGCGATATCCTATCCGAGACGCACCAATTCCCTTACACGGTTCATTCCAGGCGGAACCAAGATGTATAGCGACTTGAAACAAGACTTCTGGTGGCCTGGAATGAAACAGGATGTGGCTCAGCACGTGGCTAGATGCTTGACTTGTCAGCAGGTGAAAGCCGAACATCAGCGACCGGCAGGGAAGCTGCAACCACTTCCGATACCAGTATGGAAGTGGGAGCAGATTTCTATGGATTTCGTCACTGGATTGCCTCGATCACGGCGAGGCCATGATACTATCTAGGTTGTAGTGGATCGGGCCGAAATCGGCTCACTTCCGCCAATGCACACGACGTGGTTCCGTGATCGCGCACGATTATATATCGACGAGATCGTCCGACTTCACGGTGTGCCAGTGTCGATCGTATCTGATCGGGACACGTTTCGTTTCCTATTTTTGAAAGAGTTTGCAGCAGGCTATGGGTACGAAGCTGAACTACAGTACCGCGTTCTATCCGCAGAGCGACGGACGATCGAGCGCGTTATTCGGACTCTCGAGAATATGCTACGCGCTTGTGTCCTGGATTATGGAGATGGATGGTATCGTTACCTATCTCTGGTGGAGTTCGCCTATAATAACAGCTACCAGGCGAGCATTGAGATGACTCCGTACGAGGCTTTATAAGGGCGTCGATGTCGGTTCCCTATCTGTTGGGACGATGTCAGAGAACGCCGGTTGATCGGGCCTGACTTAGTGGAGGATGCGGAGGCGAAGGTTCGCACTGCGAGAGAGAGCGACTTCAGACTGCACAGAGTCGACAGAGGAGCTACGCGGACCAGGGGAGGCATGACCTAGAGTTTCTGGTCGGTGAGCACGTGCTGCTCAAGGTGTCGCCTTCCAGGGGGATCAAGCGGTTCGGTTTGCGGGACAAGCTTAGTCCGCGTTTTGTGGAACCGTTTGAGATCCTGGAGCGTGTTGGTCCGGTGGCGTACAATTTGGCTCTACCTCCGAGTCTCGCCCGGGTGCACAACGTTTTCACATGTCCATGCTTCGGAAGTATATCCCGGATCCGTCCCAAGTCATCGGATCGACGTCTATCCGATTGCGGGAGGATCGAGCTATGATGAGGCTCGTTGCGGATTTTGGCACGTGAGGAAAAGCGTTTACGGAACAGGACCATTCCGTACGTGAAAGTTCAGTAGGAAAACCACGAAGAGCGTGAGGCGACTTGGGAGCTTGAGTCCTACATGAGGGAGCGTTATCCACATTTGTTTATGGGGGATCCTTGACTTAGTTTCGGGGACGAAACTTCCTATAAGGAGGGAATGATGTAATAACTGGCATTTTTTCAGAACAAGAAATAAAATATTTGGAGACGGTGAATGTGTGCGTAATTGTATTATAAGAGCACACATCAAGTTTCAGGCGAAACCGAGCTAAAATAGAAAAGTTATGCGACCCGTAAGATTCGACTTAAGTGAATAGTAACTCTAGTTTTCCGGATAAGCCGGGAATAGAAGTTAGGTTCGGGTACGTATTGGATTCCAAACATAGGCTTCCAATAGCTCGTTTCGAACGGCTCGATTATTCTGGAACCAATGCCACTGACGGAATTCGATTCTGAATCACGGTTGTCGAGGAAAAGGGGTTCGAACGATTTTACTTAAAGACTTAGCAAATTGGAGATATTGGAGGAAAAAGAAGAGAATGGATACTTTACGAATCCGAGACCAAATTAAATGAAGTAAAAGGCTAGGTTCGATGTTCTCGACGCGCTGAACGCGCTGGCGTGGTCCGATCGGAAATCCGACGGACGGATCTTCAGGAATCGTGAAAAGAACGCAAAGGCGAAATCGCAAAACGGCAAAATGTGAAAAGTCCTAGTATTTTATGCGCCGAAATGCGAGGTTTTTAACGTGGAGGGACTTACGCGCATGATTCACCTACTGACAGGGACTAGAGTACAAATGGTGGGCTATGGTGGACTAAAATGCAAAATAGGCCAAGTGTATATAAAGCTAGTTTAGGGTTTCATCACACGAACCCTAATCTATTAGCCCCTTCACCTTCCCTCCTACAACCGCCCAAAGACCCCCGAGTTCACCATGTGCGCGTGCTCCGGTCTTCGGCGATCAGCTCCGGCCTCCGGAGGAGCCTCGGACCCATCTCTTTCCAGCCCCACGGCCACCACCATCCTACACCTCAAGATCTGGGAGCTTGGAATCCCTCCGGCCGAGCACGAGACCCCCTGGGTCAAGATATTGCCCGGGCTTCCTTCCCCGGCCGCCTCCGCCGCGCCGGAGCGTCGCCGCACCCGCTGCTGCTCTCGGCAGCCACCTAACCCGAGCCCGAGTGCCCTCGAGTTCAGCGCGCCACCGCCGCCTCCCCGAGTCCCGCCGCCGACTTCGGCCCCGGCGACCCCACGACCTCGGCGCACCTCCCCCGGCGATCCCCCGCCGTCGGCCGCCGCCGAGCCACCGCGACCATCTAGGGTCGGTGCGGGCGAGCCTAGCACCACCACGCGCCTTCCTCGACCCCAGTCGCCGCCCCGTGGTACCCGCATCCGATCGGTCGCCGCCCGGCGATCCCGGCCGCCGGAGCGCCGCCGGAGAGATCTACAACTCGAGAGCATTCTCGGTTAAGTGCACCGCCGCCGCGTCACGGCCGCCCTCCGCGCCGCCGGCCGACGACTCCTCGACCCTCCGGACCGGCGCACCGCTCCCCGGCCGGCGCGCCGACTCCGGCCGTCCGCCGCGCCGCCATGCGCGTAGAGCGCCGCGTGCTGCTCCTGGGCCGAAGAGCCGTAGGGGCTCGGGATGACCAATGCCGCCGCCTCCCGCCTCCGCCGCCGGACGGCGTGAGCACCGGCTCACTTTGGCCGGCCGCACCCGTCTGGCGCATACCCGCCGCCGGAGCTCCCTGATGGCGGAGTTTAACCCCGGCTCTTCTCGAGTTGTGCGGCTAGGGCATCATGGCCCGCCGTCGTCGCCGCCTCCCACCGCTCGATGACGCGAGCCCCGGCCTTCTCTGACCCCCCGGACCCTCCACTGGCCGGCGTGCCCGCTGTCCGGCCGCCGCCGGCCGCCGTACCCCATCCTAGCTCCGGTAAGCTTAGAATAGGGCTGTCTTCTTGTTCTGAGAGTTTCGAGGCTCCACGATCCCAACGGAAGGGAGCACGATGATCAGGACACATCGCTGATCATCGTGCTCACCTTATTTTCTGTCGGGGAGACCCCGATCCGCTGTTTCGACAGTGTCGGTCCTTTTTGGGCCTTTTTGGCTGCTGTTCCGGCTTGAGCGCGCTGTTCCGGAGACCCGAGGCTGTTCCGGTGCCTCTGGAGGGGAGCACGGTGATCGTCTGTCAGTGACGATCACAGTGGTCACCTCAATTAGGGTCAACAGGATCCTGGTTAGCGAGATATTGCATGTTTATCATGAAGAGCGCGCAGTTCGCTGAACTTCGGGTCGCTCCTGCGCTCTCCACAGTGTCTGGAACTGCTCCGAAGGGTGAGCACGGTCTCCGGCACGCCGAGACCTTTCAGCAAGTGTCTTGGTTGGTCTGTTTGACCTTCGGTTCACTCTGTCGGACCATAAAACCCCCGAAATCGCATGAAATAATGCGATTTCGTGTAACGTGAGGGACTTTTATGCAATTTAGAATTTCGTGGTCGCTGTAGACAGCGTAGGAGTGTTGCGGGTATCCTTTGGACTGGTTGTCCAAGGTCCCAGGACTTTACTGAAAATCAGAAGTGATTTTCGGAGCGTTTTTCGGCAAAATTTGCCGACGGAAACGTGTTTACGGTTCGGATTTCTTCCGACAACTCTTAGGGATTATTTACGGTGTCGCTGAGCCTTGTTGGCTAGTCACTCGCGTCATTTCGAGGGTTTAGAAATGACGGGTGAGCGACGGTTGGTTCCTGTCGAAATAGACACTTTCGGGAACTCCGTATTCGTACAATTATCCGACGATAATTGTATTGTAGTGTTATCTTGTGTTTCTTGCCAAAACATCCAATTATGAGTGTTTTATGGCAGCGGGTGACTCGTGACACGAGTCGGTACTTTTCGGGACGGTTCGTGAGTCCTGGCGGAGTTCCGGTGTGGTTTACGGGACTTCCGGCGAGTTACGGTAATTGGTTTCGGAAAAACCAATTTCCGTGGGATTAGTTGTGAGTTGTGCTATTAGTGTTTCGTGTTAGTGGATTAGATACTAACCCGGTGGACCCTCTCGTAGGTCCAGTCGCTTTACTTCCACAGTCGACAGATTCTTCTACAGTCGTACAGGTGGGTATCCGGTTTGACATCCGTACAGTGGTACACGCTTGGTGACACTCTTTCACTCTACTCTACTCTACTTTACTTTTCTTACTTGCACCTTACTGCCGTTTCTATTCTCTCCTCATTTATCTGCATACTTAGTATACTTGATAGGAGTAGAGTGGTTTGAGTTCTGACTCTTGGCGACCTACTTGGTCGATCCTTTACTGATTTCGCAGTGACCTATTCGGTCGGCTTGTTTACAGTTTCTCAGTGACCTATTCGGTCTGTTTGCTTCAGTTTCAGTGACCTATTCGGTCGGCTTGTTTCCAGTTTTTCAGTGACCTATTCGGTCGGCTTGTTTCAGTTTCTCAGTGACCTATTCGGTCGGTTTGCTTCGATTACGATGACTGTTCGGTCGGTTTGTTTCGATCTTACGTGACCTACGTGGTCGGCGAGTTTACTTAATGACCCAAAGGGGTCGATGTTCCTTTAGGGACGGGATTGTCAGCCAGTTGCTGACGTATGGTTTTTGAGCATAACAGCATCGATCGCCCAGGACTCGAGCGCATATCACGAACACAAAGTGGCCCGATCCACCGGCCGGGTTGTTCTTTTAGGAAAAGTGGTTGGACGCCAACCCGTGAGCCCATAGGCTATCTTGGGTTAAATGCGAGTTTAAAGACAGGGGGCATTGTCTGATGTCTGCTGACCAATATTGGCGGTTATGGATTGGGTATTTACTTTCTCAGCTTTTCGATGCATACATACAGTAGCAGTTTGTTTATACTACATATATCTCTCTCCTGCTTACTTTGGCTACTGTATCTACTTACCAGTCTTTCCTTTGTTTTACTCGTTACTAGTGGATACCCAGGAGGGAGACATGTTTACATGTTCTCACCCTCGCCTTCTTTTGCGGTGACGTTACAGTTCATAGTGGGACAGCTGGTGAGGAGCGAGTCTAGTACGCGACATAGCTCCGTCCCTTCGTCGGTTATTTCTTTATCCTTACCTTGCATGGTTTAGACTTATTTATGGTTCAGTTCTGTTAATGCTTTTGGAAATGAGATATTTTAGTTGGTTTTGAAATGTAATAAAAGGCTTTGGGTTTCATGTGGTAAAAAGGTTTTCTACCCCTCGTGGTAGTGTTTTCAAAGGAAAAAGGTTTCCGTGTGGGAAACAGTTTGTACAAGGATTTCAAAAGGGATTTTATAACTTAGAGTTTCAAAACCAGATCCCGAGTAGAACATTTCAAGCGATAGATGTGGATATGTGATTATATACTAGTGAATGTAACCTGTGGTGAATGGTGTAATTTGTGTATGGATGTAAGTTAAATTCTTTACATGTACACTTTGTTGTGGTTGTACGATTGTGAAATGACTCATTGTACTTGTGTGATGCCGTGCAAATACAGGGGAGACTCTGTCCGTGTGTACGGTGATCTCTCTGTATTTGTGGCAGTCTGTCATGTCCTTGGGGGGTAAAGGTAAAAAAAAAAAAAAAAAAATTTCGCTGTTTTTATACTCTAAAATGACCCGGGGCGTGACAGACGGTGAGCCGCGGGTTGTCACTTGTGACTTGTGATTGCGAGTGAGGCCCGATAATCAGCCCGCAATTCATCTCCGAATTAGGCTCAATCATATCAGCCCATATATATGTTACTACTTATTATTTACATTTACAATTACAATTACAATCCTAATTTTACTATGGATATCCAAAATTTTATCCGAATTCGAACCCGAATTAAACGGATATATCCGATGGATATTGATATAGATTCGGATATAGATATAAAAAATAGAAACCCGACGGATATATATTCGGATATGGATTTTGATTGAACACGAATCCGACCTGAACCCGAATTTATTTTGTTTTATATATATATATATATATATATATATAGGCTAGGGCTACTATCCTATTAATAGGATAGGAGCACTTGTCCTATCAAGTTTTTAACCCTTGGATGAGAAATTGTAGGGTTATGATGATATTAGTCGGTTAGAGTTGAATGGTCCCCCTAGGGTTGAGTGGTCCCAGGTTATAATATTTAATCCAATGGTTAGAAATGATAAAAAGAGTTGATCCAAAGGCTAAAAAGCGATAGGACAAGTGCTCTTATCCTATTAATAGGATAGTAGCCGGGACTCTATATATATATAGTCCCTATGGTGCTTGTAAAAGCACCAAGCACTTTTTGCTTGTGAATTTTTTACCGTTAGATCTAAGACTTGGATCATTTTCATCCGTTAGATTATACTATTCAACCAACCACCCAGTTAACCCAATGGGGCCCACATCATCCTAACCACACATCTAGTAATCCAAGGGCTAAAAACTTATAAGCACCAATGACTTGGTACTTTTAACAGCATAGGAGCTCAATTATATATATATATATATATATATATATATATATATATATATATATATATATATATATATATATATATATATATATATAGTAAGGCTACTATGTACGGAAGCACGGAGGCTCCGTCTTCCACGTTGTTTTCGATGTTGTGGCTTTCGAATCGTCGATCAGCTCCGTTAAACTTGATCTAGAGTATTTGAAGTACCTAGAAAATAAATTTTGCGATTTTTCGATATTATTTGCCTAGTGAACGAAGGGGTTAAAAATCAACGGCTGAAAATAAAAATCTTACAAAACGCGATAATATGGCATTAAAAATTTAGATCAAAGATATTGATCTTGTTTTATATAGTATAAAGAATTTTCTATCAAAATTTCACGTGATTTGGATATTTCTACACCGTTAAACTCGCAAACGGCTCACTACGGCCATTAAAATTATTTGATTTTGTGCTCCTTCGATCACTAGGCAAATGATATCGAAAAATCATAAAATTTATTTTCTAGGTGCTTCAAATACTCTAGATCAAGTTTAACGGAGCCGATCGACGATTCGAAAGCCGCATCATCGAAACGACGCGGAAGCACGGAAGGCTCCGTCTTAGATAGCATAGTAGCCTCACACTATATATATATATATATATATATATAGTTGAGCTAGAATACTCTTAAAATCTAGTCCATTTTACTCTCGAGTTGTTTTCGATGATAGAGCTTCCAAATTGATGATCGGCTCGTTGAACATGATCTATACCACTTAAAGTGTTTAGAAATCAAATTTCAAATATTTTCGACATCATTTGCCTAATGATCAAAGGGTTTCAAATTTTGTAATTTTAATGGTGGATAAGAGATGTTTTCTCATTTAACGGTGTAAAGATATCCAAATCAATTGAATTTTTGTTAGAAAATTCTTTAAACTATTTAAAACAAGATCTATACTCTTGATCTTGATTACAAGACTCCTATCATCATTTTTTAAAGAATATTCATTTTCAACCATTCATTTTCTGTTCACTAGAGGGATACAAGAACAATATCGAAAGTGTGTGAAATTTGATTTCTAGGTAGTTTAAATGGTTTAGATCATATTTAACGGAGCCGATCGTCAATTTGAAAGCTCTATCATCGAAAACAACTCGAGAGTAAAATGGGCTCGGTACTCTTAAGAGTATTCTAGCTCAACTATATATATATACTAGCATTTCACCGTGCGATGCACGGATAATATAATAATATAAAATAACAAAAATTATTATCTAATGATTAAAAAAAATATTCTAATTAATATTATATTTTTTAATAAATAAAAAAAATATAATATCAATCTTAATTATAGTACATATTAAAGTATAAAAGCTAGAGAAAAAAATTTATGAACCAAAGTAAATACTCAAGTAAAAATCAAAATTCAACTCTATTCTATTATCTATGAATTGATGTGAAAAACAATTTACAATTACATATTGATGTGCAAAATAAAATGATAACTAAAATTGATATCAAAAATTACAAATTGGTATAATTTGACTTAATTTGATTTAATACTGTTGCCTAATAAAATTGTTATTCTATATTTGAGTATAATTATAATAATAATAATAGTGTTTAATAGTGTTTCCTTACTATATTCTAAATAATTGTTTAATAGTGTTCAATATAATGTGACTTAATTTGATTTAATACTTTTAGGAAGTCATCCGTTAGAGATATAGTAGATTGAGTTGAAATTTCATTAAGCACCATAGATTGACTCAGTTCTTTGCTTAAAATCCTAAATATATATAAACATATATAAGGTAGTAAAAAAATTTAATTTAAATAAACATAAATTCCAAAACAAAAAGCAATAAAACATAACATGCGTATTAAAAAGAAAACAAAAAAAATGTAATAAAAAGAATAAATTCAAAATACATAACACCCAAAGAAAAAGAAAAAAATGCAATCCTGAAAACACTTATATTGAAAAAAGAAAAAAACAAACAATAAAAAAATTTACTTTAAATAAATATAAATCTCAAAACAAAAAGCGATAAAATATAACATGGGTATTAAAAAGAAAACAAAAATAAAATAAAATAAAAAGAATAAATTCAAAAAACATAACATCCAAAGAAAAAGAAAAAAAATCTGCAATCACGAAAACACCTATATTGAAAAAAAGAAAAAAAAAACAAAATCAGACCATAAAAAATACCCCCCTCCCCGAAAGTAATAAACAGAAATTCAATGAATTAATACTAAAATTAAAATAACAGAAGAACCCAAATCACACTAAAAAAAAACCACAAAAAAGATAACAATCCAAAAACAACTAAAATGAAAATTAAAACAACAAAAAACCCAAATCAAACTATTGCACGGATGCCCCATAATAATCCATAATAAAAATAACCAAAAACCCAAATCAAAGTACAAAAAGTGCCCCTAAAAGAACCCTTTGATTTGGGTTTTTCTTTTCTTTGGTGTTATGTTTTTTAAATATAATTAAACACTATTATTTATTCAAATTTGTAAAATCTATTACTACCATCTGCATAGGTAAGTATGAACTTTGTTTATTGAATAAATCAATTGTCTCATATACACCCTTCTTCATCAATAAGAGATGACATCAAGGGAAAAAATTCAAAAAATTCAAATCAAATCATCAAACTAAAAATAAAGGGAAAAAAAATTCAAAAAAATATAACACCAAAAGAAAAAAATCTACAATTGAAAACAAAATATGAGACAATCGGTGCTTTAGCTTGTTAGCTCATTTGGTGGAAGAAAACAGAGAGGAAAAATGATATTTTATAGAGAATGGCTCGTGTACGAAAAGTAAAGAGCATCTTCTTAAACAAATTCTTAATTATATTTATAAGTATTTATTTAATTTGAATTAATTATATTTAATTTGATATAATTATATTTAATTTAATAATAATATAGAATAATAAAAGTTATTAGTATCGATATTCTAATTATATTTAATTAATTTTAATTGATATAATAAAATTTAATAATAAAATATTAATTTTATTATCCTAATTAATTATAATATAGATTTGAGACCCTAATTATTATTTCCTAAAAAAATCTATTTACTATAGAAGGCATATTATTCCCTAATTTTATTTAATTTGATTTTATTTTATTTAACTGATTTTAATTGATATAATAAAAGTTAATAATAATATTTTATTTTTATTTTTTAATTAATTATAATATAGATTTTATTTCTAATTTAATAATAATATAGAATAATAAAAGTTATTAGTATTGATACCCTAATTATTATTTTCTAAAAAAATCTATTTACTATAGAAAACATATAAAAAGCATTTTATTTCCTAATTATTTTTTCCTATAAAAATCTAATTTGATTTAATTGGAATTAATTTGCATTAATTTTATTTAATTTGATTTTATTTTATTTAATTAATTTTAATTGATATAATAAAAATTAATAATAATATTTTAATTTTATTTCCTAATTAATTATAATATAGATTTTATTTCCTAATTAATAATAATATAGAATATTAAAATTTATTAGTATTGATAAACTAATTATTTTTTCCTAAAAAATAAATTTACTATAGAAAGTGAAAGCATATAGAAAGCATTTTATTTCCTAATTATTTTTTCCTAAAAAAATCTAATTTAACTAAATTTGAATTAATTTGAATTAAATTTAATAACATTTTATTTAATTATATTTTTACCCTAATTATTATTTCCTATATAAATCTATTTACTATAAAAAGCATATAGAAAGCATTTTATTTCCTAATTATTTTTTTTCTTAAAAAATATAATTTGACTCAATTTGAATTAATTTGAATTAAATTTAATATTTTAGTATATAGTAATAAATAGATTTGCTATATATAACTATATGTAATTGGTATAATTTCTTAATTAGTATAATTTGATTTAATCTGATTTAATAATGTTTCTTAATTAGTATAATTCAAATTAAGTTAATTCAAATTAACTCAACTAATTTGAATTAAGTCAAATTAATTGATTCAAATTATTTCTATAATTAATTTAAAATAAATAATTAATTAAAATTGGTATTCTATATTTGAGTATAATTATAATAATAGTGTTTAATAGTGTTTCATAGTCAAATTCTAGTTAATTCTTTAATCGGTATAATTTGATTTAATAGTGTTTCCTAATAAAATTGATATCCTATATTTGAGTATAATTATAATAATAATAGTGTTTTTTCCTAATAGAAAGTATTTTATTTCGTAATCTATTTTTCCTAAAAAATATAATATACCATAAATATAGCAGTTCAAATTAATTATAATTCAAAGTTATTTCCTAATTATAATATACCATAAATGTATGAGTTAATTCAAATATGAGATTCTCGGACACAATTCAAATTAAGTTGTATCTTTGAGTCAATTCAAATTAAGTCAAATTAAATCAAATTAATTTTAAAATCAATTCAAATTAAGTCAAATTATATAAATTAATTTGAATTAATTTATAATATACCATAAATTAAATCTTTGAATTAACTGATACATTAGTTCATAATATACCATAAATTAATTTATAATATACCATAATAATATAGTTCATAATTACTATATATATATATATAATAATAAATTTAAAAAATCTATATTTGAGCTTGACACGTGGCAAGCATACGAAAGACGTGTCAAGCTTATAGCTATTTACCTAGGGTTCTCCTTTAGTATAATATAATTGATTGATAATTGATTGATAATTGATAATTGATGATAATTGATAATTGATAATTGATAATTGATAATTGATATATATATATAGAATTGAGCTTCTATGCTTTTAAAAGTACCAAGTCATTGGTGCTTGTAAGTTTTTAGCCCTTGGATTAATAGATGTGCGGTTAGGATGATGTGGGCCCCCTTGGGTTAAGTGGGTGGTTGGTTGAATAGTATGATCTAACGGATGAAAATGATACAAGACCTAGATCTAACGGTAAAAAATTCACAAGCACTAGTGCTTGGTGCTTTCTAAGCATAAGGACTATATATATATATATATATATATATATATAGAGAGAGAGAGAGAGAGAGAGAGAGAGAGAGAGAGAGAGAGTCAGGAATTTGCTATGCTATCAATAGCACGAACCATTCGGTGCTACCAAGTTTTCCAGTTAGATCCACCTCTTTGATGATTTTCAGCCGTTAGATCATACTATTCAACCAACCATCCACTTAACCCTAGGGGGCCACATCATCCTAACCACACATCTCTCAATCCAACGGTCAAAAACTTGGTAGCACCATGACTTTGCTATTAATTAATGAAAACAACATATATATATATTATATATATATATATATATATATATATATATATATATATATATATATATATATATATATATATATATATATATATATATATATATATATATATATATATATATTTGATGTTATATTTAAATTTATATTTTAAAAATTTAGATTGAATATAATATATTTTGAAATATTGAAAAAAAAATAATTATTTCGGGTTCAAATTTTCGGGTTCGGGTTCGGGTTCGGGTTCGGGTTTCGGATTTTTAGTCAGGTTCAGATTTGGATATGGATTTTTAAAATTTATCACGTTTGGATTCGGATTCGGGTCTCGGGTTTGGGCTCGGGTTCGGATTCGGATTTTTAAAAATCCGCCCCGAATCCGACCCGTTGCCATCTCTATTCCTAGCCAGCTAAGGGCCTGTTTGGCCTCGCTTCTCAAAAACTAATCCTCTTACATCTCTTTCTCTACTCCCTTCTTTTCCCTCCCTAATTAAACCTCCCAATTCTGTCCTTCTTACCTCTTGTCACATCTGTTCTTCACCAATTATCACAATATATTGAGCTTTCATCGTCCACACCACCATCCGCATCTCATAAAATTCTAATTCTCGATAAGTTACGATGAGTCCAGTGTTAGAACAAATATCAAATAGGAATCTGATTGTGATTAAAGATCTAATTAAATTTGTGATAACAATAAATAAAACAACTTACAGATAAACGCAAATATTCAAAATATAATTTGATCTTATCCGGAAGCGTGCGAAACCTTGTCTCTAAGCGTATTTCCGTCCTTACGTGCGGAATTAACTGGAAATAACACCCCAAGATACGACCGGAATTCCTCCTCCTGCGAGCACGATCGTGAAGGAGGTTGACGGAGATTCTCAACACCCAGTGAATAAAAATCAAAGATAAGATTAAAATGGATAGATTGAGATTAACCAATTATCATAAATCTCATCTCCCTACTCTGTCTTAAACAGAGGAAGAAAAGAGGAAGAAGATATAACGGTCTTTTTCCCTTACGAGAAAAGGCGTATTCCGCGCAACGGAACGAGATTCCGTTGGCGCAAGAAACAAAACGAAAAAAATATCCCGTTTCTCATTAAGAAAGAGAACAAAATAAATAAAATAAATAAAGTAATAAAATAATAGAATAATAATAAAAGGGAGTAATTAGAAAATTTTGGATTTTACACCAACATCCAGAATATTACGAGAAAGATCTTAGTAAACGATGAGCGCAGTCCAATCACAGTCCAATCAGAAGCAAGATCTTTATTAGACTCGTAATAAGGGTTACAACCGAGATTTTCGTAGAAGACTAGAAAAGCCGTCCTACACACGGTTCACGAGCTAGACGTATTATTAATCAATCCATTAAAGTTAAAGTAATAGAGCTATCTAGAGCATATAATTTTATTGTTAAATTTAGGATAAAAACTTGCGGACTAGATTAATAATGCAAATTATAGCAGTAAAAGTGTTGAGATTGTAAATTATAATTTAAATTTTAAGCGTAGAATAAAGTTCGATCAGATCAGTTGGATATACGACCATGTTAAAATATACTGTTGCTGTGTAATTTTTAAAAACTTACTATTTACCTAAAGATATGGATTCTTCTATTAATATTGATGTCAATTTTTGCCGGTTACTTCCCAAAATCGCCGTGCAATTTTTCTTACCTCCTCCGAAGTTCTGTATAACTGTACATAAGTAGCCGATTTATGGAAAAGAAAAGAAAAAGAAAAAGAAAAAGAAAAAGGAACTTAAACGCATCAAGTCCCCTTAATATGATTGTAGGCCATGGGCCTCCAATGCTTCAAGTAGTGGGTGAACAATACGAAACTTTTTAAACTATTCAAATTTTTAAATGATTTTTTTTAAAATGTCATATAATTTTTTTTTATTTGATTAGAAATATTATATATATTTTATAAAATCAATTGAAAAATGTTAAAAATCAAATTAAATTATAAAGGAATAAATACATACTAAAATGGGCCAGCCCGTGTCCCAGCACGGCTAGGTCCAGTTCAGGCCATGGGACGTGATGGGCCACATTATGTTCCATAACCACCAAGACCACAACACTACTATAAGGCGGGTTTGGTTCGAAGTTGAAATCGAAATCGAAATAAGTTAGAATAAGAATTGGAATGACTCATTATCTAATTTTGTTTGGTTCATCGTATGAATCAGAATCGGAATAAAAAATTCTCAGTGTCGGTGTTTGGTTTAGGTAATATAAAATACGTAATCAGTTAATTTACTAACTTTATTTTTATAATATATTAATTTGAATTTAAATTAAAAATTAAATATAAAAAATTTACATCAAAATTTTGAAATAATGTCAAAATTTTAAATCTATTTTTTTTAAAAAATATTAAACTTTGACGTTGAGTGGATAAATCGAAATATAAAACTAAATTTCGATTTATTCAAATTCAAACTTAAAATTTTAATTTTAATTTTAATTTGAATGCATAAATTTAATTTAAGTTTTAAATAAAATTTGAATAAAATTTTATATAAATTAAAATTTAATTTAAATTTAAATTCATAAGTTAGATTCAAAATACTTGATTAAATTTTAATTTTTAATTCAAGTTCAAGTTACAATTTTAAAATTTTAATTTTAATTTAATTTCTAATTTTAAAATCATATTTTAATTAAAAAAGCTGAAAAAATAAATTTAATTCGAATAAATATTCATTCCGATTCAACTTCCAATCCGATTTTCTAGGTCGGATTGAAAAAAGAGGTGATTGGGGGATTCCCATTCCACTCGAAAATTGAAATCAGAATGGGCCTCTCGCATACCAAACACCCATAAACGGATTCGCCATTTCGATTCCGATTATAGGGTGAAAAATACGAACCAAACACGCCCTAAATATAATCTTTTTCAATGGTAAATACTGTTGCAATTAATAACTATTAGTTAAAATAATAATTTTTTGCAATTAGTGAGTGATCCTCACCAATTGGATAGGTGGAGTTAGGGGTGTAAACGAGCAGAACATGAGCGAGTGGGTCGGCTCGTGTTTGGCTTGTTTATTAAACGAGCCGAAATGATCGTTAAATATCGAGCCAAAAATACTCACGAAATTTCTACCAAACAAACAACTTAAAAAGATTAGATTGAATATATAAAAAAATATATAAAATCTTATCTATTAAACTTTGACCTAATAGTTGAAATTTTACATATAGATGAGTTTTTTTATAATTGAACTTGCCTTAATATTTTTATTTTACTAAAAATTAAATAATAAAAATATATATTATATATATATAAATATAAATTAAATAAATTATATAAATATAAAATATATGTATTCGAAATTATCGAGCCAAACACGAGCGAGTTGACCTCAGCTCGTGTTTGGCTCGTTTAATAAACAAGCCGAAAAATTCGACTCGTTTATAAATCGAGCGATTCGATCATGAGCTCAATTCGAACGCGAGCGGCGAACGAATGGATTGCCACCTCTAGGTGGAGTATAAGATGTACAAATATTTTTTTCATATATTAATACACAAAAAAGGCAATTTGCAACGTACTCATATTTGTTTTTTCTTATATATTTATAAAATATCTGAAATAGGTAAATATATATGGTAGATTGACCAATGCTCTCAAGTTGGCCCAAATTATTTTTCTCTAAGAACTTAAAGTTATTGAAGTATCTCTTCTGTGTATATGATAGAGAGAGAGGGAGAGAGATTTAGGGGTGTAATGTGGGCCGTGTCGAGCCGGCACAGCCCACATATTTCGGGCCGAAACGGGCTAGGGCCTGGCCCGGCCCGGCTCGAGATCAAATCTGGGCCGGGCCGTGCTTCGGGCCGGCCTCTTTTTAATTTTTTTATAAAAAATATATATAATCTAAAAATATAAATAATAAATAATTTTTATTTAAATTGATATTTTAACTAAAAAATTTAAAATTTATAAAAATAATAAATATTTAAGTTTATTTAATATATTTGTATTATTTAAAAAAATAAAAATAAAAATTGAGATGGGTTTTTGGTCCAATGGACCAAAATTTCTTTGGTCCATCACTCCTCCCAAGATCTGCTAGGCAGACCTTAGGAGGAGATCTCCTGGAGAGAAGGGCCGAGGAGATCAGACCCCAGGCCTAAGGCAACTTGCCTTGGGCCTGGGGTTCTGGGCCGTGCTGGCCCGGCTGGCACGGCCTAATCGGGCAGTGCCGTGCCGGGCCATCGGCTCTCCTCGGCCCGGTACGGCCCAGACCCGTTTCGGGCCGTGACGTGCCGGGCCGTCGGGCCCTAGATATACGGCCCAGCACGGCCCGAAGAGCCGGGCCGGGCCGGCCCGACCCGGGTGCGACCCGGGTGCTACAATGGTCGTGCAGGGCCACGGCCCGGCCCGCAGCCGTGCCGGGCCGGGCGGGCCACGGGCCGCCGGCCCGTTTTACACCCCTAGAGACGTGTGTGTGTGTGTGTGTGTGTGAGAGAGAGAGAGAGAGAGAGAGAGAGAGAGAGAGAGAGAGAGAGAGAGAGAGAGAGAGATCAATACTCACAATTTGGCCCACATTTAATATTCATATATAACACATATATACTGCAACGATCCGATCCGACAACAATAATAACTCGTTAGGCCTAAACTATCAGCTCAAAATGCTTAAACCTAGTTATTAGTACTACTGAATCATTTTTTCATCCGATGTGAGATTATTGCGGCGTTACAAATTCCCCATGTTTAAACCTTGACGTCTTCATTGGGTCCAAAACAGGTCACAGATGCAGACCAGAATATCACAGAAGGTGATGTGAGATTTTAGAGGTGGCTCATACAGGTGCATAGTACTTAGCTCATACACTTCCAGCTGTCATTCGGCTCTGATACTAATTGCAACGACCTGACCCAACAGTAATAATAACTCGTTGGGTCCAATCCACCGGCCCAAAATATTTAAGTCCAGTTATTATTATTTGCATGTAGACCTTATATATTCTAATCAGAATTAATTTTCCATCCGACGTGAAGTTATTGGAGCGTTACGTATACCTAATAGGTTCTTGCACTAACTTTATAGAGAAGAAAGAACTTCTAGTGGGTCATGATGATCAGATGCTCGTCAACACTCCTTGGGCCATAAGCAATTAATGATCTAATTTTCTTTTTACATGCCCCCCTCTGCAAAGTTTATGGTGGCTTTTTCATGGCCTCTTGGGGCAAAAGAATGTCTCAAATTGACATTATATTAAACTCACTGTGTCTTTGCCATATTCACTTTGGAATCATGAGATCCCCCCACCATCAATTTTTTTTTTTAATTTAATAGTCATTTTTAATTTTTAATTCACAGTGGTGGGTTTATATTGTTGAATAATTGAGTGCTATGCATGCGTAACAACAAAGTGTTTGAGCCCATTGTGTTGCAGTGGTTTCCAATAGCTTAAACAAATCCATCTTTTAGTTCTTATTATTATATGTAATCATTTTTTTTTTTTTTTTTTTTTTTTTTGAAAGATGAATTGATCTTATTCTACACATTGTCATTTATTTCGTTTAGAAATAAAGCTTAGCTAATATAAATGTTAGGATTCGACTTGGGTGAGATCTGCAAATGTGCGAAATCTTTTCTTAGCACTATAAGTGTAAAACAACTTCTGCAGGAGATGATCAGTAATGTCATATTTTAATATTGAAGCGGTTTACCTTTGCTCTTAAGCATTAATTTGTACATCATGGACTACTGTTTAAATCCGTCATGCTTCTTTGTTTTGGACCAAATTGAATTTAAGTGATTGGATTAGGTTTTGATTAAATTAATCATATCGGATACTATAGGCAAATTTGGACTTTTCCTATCAAGTGTAGAAGAATATATATGTGGTTAGTACGTACCATATGTGTTTATATATACTATATAGCAAGGGAGGGAGATAAATAATTTCTTTTTGCAGGTTCTTTTTCTCCCTCCTTTTGATTGTACCCCTCTTTAATATCTTTTATTTCAAGTTATATACTTGACACTTAACTAGAGCAAATATTTTGTTCTTGATTAATGTACTCACACATCTATCTCGTTAACCCTTGCAAATGCTTTCTCCAAACTACAACAAAATGTGTACGTACTTGAATATACATCAATACATTTAGTTGTAATATTAAACAAATTAATTTCTAAGATATTTTTTAGCTGATTGATTTTTTAGGTAGTATGTTATCAAAGTTTCCAATTGTATTCTAATGGGTTAAAAAACGAATTTTTTGCTTTTTCTCTCTTCAGTTAAAATTAATCACCTGTGTTAGATATTCTGGTAATAGAATTACTACACGCTTAGAAACCTTTTTCAACTTTCTACATAAGTTCTCACTATCTGTTCCAACACATGCTAGATTAATGGATTTAGATACAGAGAGATCGAGAGAGAGAATGGAGGCCATGTTCACCTACAATCCTCTCCACATTGTTACGAAGGAAATTAAAGAAAAATAATAAAAGAAAGAAAAAAAGAAAAGGAAAAGAAGCACAAAGACAGGTGGTAGTTTCTTACAGGTCATGTGTGTCTTATTCTTAATGGAAGCAACTGTACGTTTCCCTTTCACTTGGAAAAAGAAGATACATATGTGATGGGAGATGTGCATATCCTCTTGAAGTGCACTCTCACTATCATTTTCTTCTTCTTCTTTTTTTTTTTATTTTTTTTATGTTCCTCTCCTTCTTTCTCTCTTTCTTTATTTCTTATACCTTATTTTTAATACCACATTCGGCTTTCGGCTCCGTTTGTTACCTCCCACTTATCCGACTTCTCGCTAAAGTGAACAGTAGTGCTCTTTGAAGAAGCATTATATATATAATAAGGTTATTTACATACAGGTCCCTGCAAATATAGTTAATTGCGAAAATATTCCTGCAAAAGCGAAACTAGGTGAGATGTTCCTACAAAAGTTCAAAATTATGCAGATATGTCCCTGCCGTGCCTTTTGTAGGGATATATCTGCATAATTATTTTTCAGATATGTCCCTGCAAAAGGCACGGCGGGGGACATATCTCATAATTTTGGACTTTGCGAGGACATCTCACCTAGTTTCGCTTTCTGAAGAATATTTTGATTAATATGTTTGCGAGGGACTTACGCTATATAATAAGATATCTTATGTCCATTCTCTTCTAATAGAAATATGAGCGATATTTTAGAGCTTTTTATTTTGGGGCCCGAACTCTTATTCCCGTCATTTCAAAAACATCTAGCTAGAAAGTGACTATAGTTAAAAGCAGAAGTATAAATAGATCTAAATAAGTAATTAGAAAGTCAATAGGCACTACGTAATTCTCTTTTTTATCTATATATGTAGCCTATTTTTGCTTAACAATTGAATCAAAAAATTTGTATAAAAAAAAATATTCATACCAACTGTGTTATTAAGTAATAACTAATTAATTCTGATATATATAGTTTGTTTTGAGGACGAAGTATAAAGAAACGAACTAACACTTTCGCAGCTCTGCTTTTTATATTAGTTGAGACGAATCTGTATTTGGAACTATAAATAATTCTTTAGAGGGAGCCCCTCTGTGTGCCGACATACTATGACATATGGCTCATGTATTTATGAACTTATATATATACACTTAATTTTCTGTGGCCTTATATAGTGTCCGAAGAGCATTAAAGGGTGCCATTTGGTTGCACACAGTTACATTTATAGTATACAACTGCATTGTAGTTGTAACTATATACAGATCTAAATCCTACATTTGTTATGATGCATTCGAATATGCCACAGTTCCCCAACTGCATGAGAAGGCTCAACTGTAGTAATTAAAATTACATCCAAATATGCCACGGTTCCCCAACTACGGCACTTGGAGAGGATAATTTTAAACAAAATTATTCTCACTTTTCTAGTAATCTTCTAAATAGATTTTTTCCCCCTTTCCTACATATAGGGATAATCTAACTACCCTATATATAACATGAAAGAAATTAATAAATGCACTTTCTAAACCACATGCAACAAAACAAAATATTTATAACTGTAGTATTTTCTACTATATTCAACCAAATATAAACAAAACAAAGTATTTATATCTGCAGCATTTTTTACTACATTCAACCAAATAAGATGCATACAAGTATATATATAGTTGCTGTATTCTTAACTGCATACAACTTCAACTACACTGTATTTATAATTACGTCGGGCCAAAACGGCCCTAGATGTATTTTGGATTAAAGTATTCTAAAAGACTTGCATCTTTTGTACTCTATTTTAAATTTTAATAATATATTTATTCTCTCTTCCTTGTGAATATAGTGACAATTAGGGGTGGCAATCCAGCTCGTTGTTCGCGAGTCTGCTCGTGTTCGGCTCGAAATGAGCTCGAGATTGGCTCGCTCGTTTAATAAACGAGAGTCGAACACGAGCTGAATTTTTCAGCTCGTTTAATAAACGAGCGAACACGAGTCACTCGCTCGTGTTCGGCTTTGATACGAACGATATTTATATTTTATATTTATATAATTTATTTAATTTATATTTTTATATATAAATAAATAATTATATATAATATATATTTTTATTATTTAATTTTTAGCAAAATAAAAATATAAATGCGAGCTTAATTATAAAAAGACTCATTTGTATAAAAAGTTTTAACTATTAGATAAAAGTCTAATGGATAAAATTTTATAAATTTATTTTTTTAATATATTTAATCTAATTTTTTTAAATTTATTCTTTGCTTTTAGAATTTCGTGTTCAGTAACACCATTTCGCCGAATTTTTTAATGACAAATCTTTAAATGCTCGTGTTTCGTGTGACAATACTAGGGTTTTCGACATTAGGTTCAAGAATAGTTAGGATATATCTATCTCATTAAAATATTCCAAAAAGCTTGAAAAGAATAGGAATTAATTTATATCTACAAGTGTAGGACCCACTCTTCATGATGGGTAGATAATATTTCAACCAATTAAAATATATAAATATTATTAAAATTTTAAAAATAAAATAAATATTAAAAATGTAAGACAAATTATAAAACAGTCTTATATACATTATAAAAGATAAATTTTAATTAATAATTTTTTAACTTTCAATATTTATAGAGTTGAATTGTTTTAATAATTTTATTTAAAATTTCTCTCAAATTTTATAGTTTTGATGGCCATTCTGTCAGTAATTTTTTTAATTAAAAAGTTAAAGTAAGAGAACTTACTTCAAATTAAAGAATAAGTGAGGACGTCTTTACATTATTAAAATTAATTGGAAGAAAAGAAACTATATATTGCATATTAATTATTATTCCATACGCTACAATTTATATTAGATGGCTAATGGTCTAATATTGAAAATTAATTAAATATACCTTATTTATAAAGTCTAATAATTTAAATTATATTTGATGTATTAATTTCAAAATCTCTATTAAAGAATGTTGAGCAGGACGTGGTATATGTACATAAATACATCCTGTTGTAGAGAATGTTTAATACGGTGCACATACAATTTCAAAAGAGAAAATATTTTTTGCTTGAATACTAATTTTTCATACATTGCACAGAATATTATATAGTTGCTGAAGTATTTGACATAAGATAAAATATTATATAATAAAAAAAATTTTTAAATAATTTATTATATGATCGAAATTTTATTTTTAATGCATAATTTATAGTCGATTTATGATGAATCGGGCACATCCAAGATTTTCCCATATGCATGTCACATTGGTTAAGGAGTTCATGAGCTACCTGCCAAAATGCTTAAGCCCGGTTATTATTACTAGTGTCTAAGTCTCATATAAACCCAATGACAATCCCTTTCCCCATCCGATACAACACGGTGTCACACCCCCTCAAGTAAGCCCCGATGTCCCTTGTTTGCATCTAATCACACATTACTAACTTCAAAGATCACTGCACATGCGAGACTCGTCTCGCTAGCCCGTCATCCAGACTCCGGTTCACCCGCACTCACCACACACGTCCAATTACGAACCGACTCGATACTCAAATGTAACGACCCAAGACACTAACAACAATAACTCATAATGCAAATCCACCTACTTCAAATGCCAGTTCTCACGTGATATTTAAAGGTTTGCTTCCTCATATAAATCCAAATGACAATCCCTTTTCCATTCACGCGACTATCAAAGCAATGAGAGAAGGATTTAGTGATGTGATGTGATTGTGAAACATATAGTATATCCATTTCTATATAGATATAGATATTAATTTCATGTTGGAATGTGACTTTCAAAAATTACTTGCTAAGCTAATGAGTCAGTTTCCACTACAAAGCCCCATCTTATTTAATTAAAAATTAAAAAACAAAATTAATTCAAAGATTCCTTATGTTGGAATGATGCTTCTAGCCCCTTGGTACATACCATATGGATATCTTTATATATAGTATCTTTACCCACTTACTACAAAAATTGCACTAGTGGAAAATTTTAGACGAAACTTTAAAAATCTTCTTGTGGTTTCAATTTTTTTCGCTTTAGTACTTTGTGGTTTAAAATGTATCACATTAGTACTCTGTGGTTTCTCACATTATCAATTTAGTATCCTGTGGTTTTGCACTTTATCACTTTAGTATCATGTGGTTTTAATTTTGTATCAAGTTAGTATCCTGTGATTTTTTAAACTACAGGATACTAAAGTGATAAAGTGTGAAATCACAAAATACTAAAGTGATAAAGTTCAAAACCGCAGGGTACTAACTTGATACACTTTAAACCACAGGATACTAAAGTACTGATAAAGTGAGAAACCACAGGATACTAACTTGATACATTTTAAACCACAGAATAGTAAAATAAAAAAGTGTGAAACTATGCGGAGTTTTTTAAGTTTTCCCACAATTGTAATAGTTTCCACATTGTCAAAAAGAAAAAAAGAAAAAAAGGGAGGAGGTAGTGATGTGGCATCTTTATGGCGACCAATATTGTTGAATTAAACTAAGTTAAATGTCCCAATGGAGAGACTATTATTGGCTGGTTATTATTCATTCGTTTAAAATTAGGGATGTCAATGGATATGGATACCCGAAATTTTATCCGAATCCGAACCCGAATGAAACGGATATATCTAATGGATATGAACATGGATTCGAATATAGATATTAAAAATAAAAACCCGACGGATATAGATTTGGATATGGATTTTGATTGTACCCGACCCGAACCCGAACCCGACCCGAACCCGATCCAAACCCGAATTTATTTTGTATTATATATAATATATATAAAAATTTGATGTTATATTTGAATTTATATTTTAAAATTTTAAATTTAATATAATATATTTTGAAATATTGAAAAAAAAAATAATTGTTTCGGGTTGAAATTTTCGGGTTCGGGTTCGGGTTCAGGTTTCGGCTTTTTGGTCGGGTTCGGATTTGGATATGGATTTTTAAAATCCGTCGGGTTCGGGTTCTGGTTCGGGTTCGGGTCTCGGGTTTGGAGTCGGGTTCGGATTCGGGTTTTTTAAAATCCGCTTGACATCTCTATTTAAAATAGGTATAATTTTTTATCCCATAATAATAAATTTTTTAAAATAATAAATTAGTATTTATGATCCACGACTATGGGAGTCATGCTCTGTGCTCATGCATCATGCATGCATCCACTAGTCATAGTAGATGACTACCTAAACTTAGAAATGCATAAAATGTATTGAGGCCCCTTACCAATAAGCTATTTTGTAATGGACCCTTGAACTTTAATTTTTTTGATTGATATTCTTTTTTTAAAATAATTAGTTAATGATTCAATTAGCTATTAGTTATTATTTGTTCACGTTTTATTAAATTTAATAAAATTATAGCTAAATTACGGAAAACCTTCCGGCCAAAATTCGTTTTTTTATTTTTCCCCCCTGTAATTTAAAAATCTATACTTTGCCCCCTTGTAAAATAGAAAATGTGCACAGGAGGTGCGGTGTGACAAAATGACCATTTTGTCCTTTGCTATTTTCGTCTCCTCCCTCATCCTCCTCATCCGCGGCGGAGGAGGCCGACCTCGACCTCAGGCGGGACGCAGGCGGCGAGGCCGTCGTCGAGGAGGACGATCTCGTTGAGGGTGTCAACTATGCGGTCGATGGAGGGCAGGATGCAGCAGCCGAATTTGTTGTGGGCGAGGACAACGATGGAGGCCGAGGAGTCGCCGAGGTTGCTAGCGGGGATAGAGCGGCGGCGGCGGAGGCGGTTGGAGTTGAGGAAGATGGCGTCGAGGGGGCAGTCGAAGAGGAAGGTTGAGCTCGTGGAGGAGGGCGAGGCCGGCGAGGGCGCCGTCCCGGAAGCCGTTGTAGCAACAGAAAAAAGGGACAGAGGGATATTTTTGACATAAAAAAAATTTAATAATGGAACCCTAACGTAACCCTAACGGTAGGGGGTGAAGTGCACATTTTCTATTTTACAAGGGGGCAAAATATAGGTTTTTAAAAGACATGGAAGGAAAATAAAAAAATAGATTTTGACAGGGAGATTTTTCGTAATTTAGCCTAAAATTACTTATGAAGTTGATGTCGATAAAAATTACTTGAACATGAAAATAGAAATTGATGTGTGCAAATTCAAAGAGTAAAAGTTGAGGGGCCAATTAAGAATGGCCTATATATAGGTGATGGTGTGTACATATACTTTTATTATTTAGATATTATATACATACATATATGGAATTAATGTTTTCGAAATGAGACTTTGATATAATTATCCATTAACTAGAGGTGGTGAATGTGGAAGGTGACATCATTTACTCCCAATACTTAAGTGGGGGACATGTTGATGGTTTGATGTAAGTTGATGTAATTAATGGAGCAAAATTTTAACCAATCAATACTAAGATGAAAGGAGATTTAATGTGGATTTTCTTTTTCTTTTTTTTTTTCGTTATTTGATGTTTCACTTTTAATAAAGATATTATTTTACTAGTATGAAGGTTTTGATTGTACGTGTCATTTGAATTAATGGTGCACTAGTGTAGGAACTCGAGCGATACGATGGATATATATAATCATATTTGATTAAATTTAATAATAAAAAAAATATTTTAAAATTTTTAGAATAGAATTATAATTCAATAAAAAGCGACGAAAGATAAAAAAAATTATAGGAGAAAAAAATTTATTACATAGAAATCAGACCCCTTCGTACCCTCATTTAGAAAATTTTCTGCTAACATCGACGATTTCCTAAAGTCCCACAGTGCCTTCAACCCTTTTTTTGCAAGTCTATATGTTAGTCGATATTTCTTGTTGTAGTATTCCTAGTGTTTGGTCGCCCGTGGGATTTCAGCATTTGAGGCTTGTCGACATATCTGGAGAGTGTCAAGACAGGTCGGAGTTGTTTGGCGCGAAATGGACGCAAAACGGACTCGACGTGATGCGAGGGCAGAGTTTTAACATTGAAAATTTTAAAGTGTAAGTTTTCAGCATTGAGTACTAGTACTGCAACGACCCGACCGGCTAGCAATAATAACTCGTTGGACCCAAACAACCGGCCCAAAATGCTTGAGCCCAGTTATTATTACTAGTGTTCAGGTCTCATATAAACTGATCGAAATCAGTATCCCATCCGATATGGGACTATTGGGGACGTTACAAACGCCCCCTGTTTTAGACCCTGACGTCCTCGTCGGGTCCAAACCAGATCAGAGACAGACAAACTGATCAGGACCAGAATTATTAGGCGATGTGAGATTCTAGAGGTGGCTCCTACGGGTTCAAGAGGTGGCTCCCACCAAATCCGTTGGTGTAGCACTTTGTCCTGCATAGGACTTAACTCTCACACTTCCGGCTAGTATTCGGCTCTAATACCAATTGGAACGACCCGACCCGCTAGCAATAATAACTCGTTGGACCCAAACAACCGGCCCAAAATACTTAAGCCTAGTTATTATTACTAGTGTGCAAGTCTCATATAAACTGATCGAAATCAGTATCCCATCTGATGTGGGACTATTGGGAGCGTTACAAGTACCATGCAGGGGAGAACCGGTACCCTAGTGTATTTCCAAACAGATTGCTCTCGGATTGCGCCAATTTGATGCTTAGTATCGGTACGGCATCGGACTGGTACCGGTACCCTGTGTGCGTGCTTGCAGGTTGAGAGGCCGAGTACCGGTAACCAAATCGGGTATCGGTACTCCAGCTGTCATTTTGAGTTGGTAAAGGGTATGGTGGTCATTTTGTTGATAGATAAGGATGCCACCTACCCTTTCTCATGTATATCAACCTAATTAGTTAAGAGTGTGCACTTTTACTTTTTTTTTTCTCTCTCTCTAGTGTTGCTCATTGTCACGCCCCGGGGTCCCTTTGGTATATAAAACACAGCGGAAATTTTTTTTTTTTTTTAGCCTGACCCCCAGAGGTGTGCCAGATCTGCCACAAATACAGGGAGGCCACTGTACACACGGACAGAGTCTTCCCTGTATTTGCACGGCATCGCACAAGTACAGAGTATATACAATCATCCAGGAACTCAACCACAACAGTATGATTATCAAGTAGACGGAATATTCAACATCATACAACCATTCACCACATTCACACTTAACTTATTTATAAACCTTGAGAAAACCCTTTTTAAAACCGTTTCCCACACGGAAACGCTTTCTTTTGAAAACACTACCACGAGGGGTAGAAATCCTTTCCATTAAATCCTTTCCTTTGAAATGCTACCACGAAGGGTAGGAGACAGTTTATTTCACAAAACATAGTTCTTTCATAAACTCCCAAAAATCATTATAAGTCTCAATCCACCACTAAAGTGAAGCTAGAACTGAATCATGATGTACTCTAAGTAATAAAACGAGAAAGGTAAGGAAGTAACCGATACTGGTAGGAGCTAAGCGTACTCTAGACCCGCTCCTCACCTGCTGTCCCACTATGACCTGTAACGTCACCTGAAAAAGAATGCGAGGGTGAGAACATGTAAACATGTCTCCCCTCCCGCTGGGTATCCACTAGTAACGAGTAAAACAAAGGAATGACTGGTAAGTAGATACGGTAGCCAAAGTAAGCGGAGAGAGATATATGTAGTATAAATAAACCGCTACCGTATGTATGCATCGAAAAGTCGAGAAAGTAACTACCCAATCCATAACCGCCAATATTGGTCTGCAGACCTCAGGCAATGCCCCCTGCCTCTAAGCCTGCATTCAACCCAAGATAGCCTATGGGCTCACGGGTTGGGCAAAGTCCCGTAGACGTCACAAACCACTTTTTCTAAAAGAACACCCTCGGCGGTGGATCGGACCGCCTGTGTTCGTGATATGCGCTCGAGTCCTGGGCGATCGATGCTGTTATGCTCAAAAGCCAGACGTCAGCAACTAGCTGACAATCCCGTCCCTAAAGGGACATCGACCCCTTTTTGGGTCATCAAGTAAACTCGCCGACCACGTAGGTCACGTAAGATCGAAACAAACCGACCGAATGTGTCATCGAAATCGAAGCAAACAGACCGAACAAAGTCACCGAGATATCAGAAACAAGTTGACCGAATAGGTCACTGAAACTGAAGCAAACAGACCGAATAGGTCACTGAGAAACTGTAAACAAGCCGACCGAATAGGTCACTGAAACTGAAGCAAACAGACCGAATAGGTCACTGAGAAACTGTAAACAAGCCGACCGAATAGGTCACTGAGAAACTGTAAAGGATCGACCAAGTAGGTCGCTGAAGAGCTGTAAACTCAAACCACTCTACTCCTATCAAGTATACTAAGCATGCATATAATTGAGTAGGGAATAGAAACGACGGTAAGGTGCAAGTAAGAAAAGTAAAGTAGAGTAGGGTAGAGTGAAAGAGTGTCACCAAGCGTGTACCACTGTACCGACGACAACCCGGATACCCACCTGTACGACTGTAGAAGATCAGATCTGTCGTCTGTGGAAACGAAAAAACCGGACCTACGAAAAGGTCCACTGGGTTAGTAACTAACCCACTGAATACTAGAACAGTAACTCACATCCCCACGACGTAACTGTCTCGGAACGACTAAGAATAGAACGACCGTTTCGATCCGGGTTCCCGAAAGCGTCGACTTTGACACCGGAACCCACCGTCGCTCACCGGTCATTTCCAAACCCTCGAAATGACGCGGGTGACCAGCCAACAAGGCTTGGCGACAAAGGAAATACTCTCAGGAAGAGTCGGAAGAAATCCGAACCAACGTCGCGTTCCGTCGTCGAATTTCGCCAACGAACGCTCCGGAATCATACTTACTGTTTTCCGAAAAGCTCGGGACCTTGGACAGTTAGTCCAGAGGTTACCCGCAGCACGGACACGCTACCCAAGATAGCCCAGGAGGCTACAATTGCATAAAAGCCCCTGAAGGTTCCTAAATCGCATTATTTCATGTGATTATAGGGTTTTTATGGACCGTGCACGCAAACCAGTGCACCATAAATTCTGAAATCGCACTCGCTGTAAGTCTTCGACATGCTGAAGATCGTGCTCGCCTTTCAGAGCACTATCGGGCATCGTAGTGCGGGCACAAGCGACATCAAATTCAGTAAACAGTGCGCACAGCGCGTAAAGTACGTTCGTCCCGCTAAACGAGGCATCGAGACTCAGAACGGAGGTGAGCATCAGATTCGGCACGAAATTTCGATGATCGTGCTCACCATCCAAGGTCAAAAAGACCTAACAGAGCCTCGGGAATCGTGCCAAAACCTTAGACTTAGGTGTCAGAATCGTAAAGCACTCACCGAGCCGAGGGAGCTAGGGCTCGGTCGCCGGCGGCGCAAGGCGCGCGCGCGCCGGAGGAGGAAGCTTCGGTCCGGAAGTCCAAGGGAGTCGTAGGCCGGCGGCGGAGGTCGGCCGGTGCGCGGCGGCGGCGCTCCAACCCGAGCAATGCTCTCGGGTTGGGGTTCCCAGACGGCGGCGGTCGGAGGTGCTCCGCCGGCGGGGATCCGGCCGAGGAGGTCGAGGGGAGGTGAGGCTCACCTCCGAGGCGGCGCGATGGCGGAAGTTGAGGGGGCTCGGCCATCGCCCGCACAACCCTCGGCGGCCGCAGAGAGGTAGAGCGGCGGCGGGCGGCGACGGCGGGGAGGCGCGCCCGGTCGCCGGGGTCGCCGGCCGAGGAAGCGGCGCAAGCCCGACGAGCGGCGCGCGCAAGGCCCAAGCCCAAGCACGCTCGGTGCGGGGCGGCCGCAGCGGCGGGTGGGTGGCTCGGCGGCGCCGGGGATGGACGGGGATGGCCGGGGAGGTGCGCCGGCGGTCGCCCGACGTCGGTGGAGGTCGGTGCACCCAACGGGGAACGGCGGCGACGCGCACACTGGATCACCGGGCTCGGTGCGGGTGCTGCGGGTGGCCGCGAGGAGCAAGGGGCTCCGGCGGCGGCGGCTCCGACGGCGCGGCGGCCGGTGATGGGCGCCGACGATCCCCTCGTTCGGGCAACCCTCCGAGAGAGGTCCGGAGCCTTACGGTTCTCTCTCCCGATCAAGTGGAGGAGAGGGTGGCGAGGGAGATGGAGGAGGTGGCTGAGGGCTCGGGGAGGTTCTCCGGCGGCCGGAGGAGCTCGCCGGCGGGGGGGTTGCGCGCGCACTGGGTGCAGGGGTGCTGCTGGAGGCGGCTG
Source organism: Aechmea fasciata (assembly GCA_025177825.1). Classification (NCBI taxonomy): domain Eukaryota; kingdom Viridiplantae; phylum Streptophyta; class Magnoliopsida; order Poales; family Bromeliaceae; genus Aechmea; species Aechmea fasciata. The sequence goes on from CM045936.1 coordinate 4,074,750, forward strand.
AGGGCTAGGGAGGTGAAGGGGTGGCTAGGGTTAGGGTTTAGGTCCATAAAAACCCTAAAACTATACTTTATACACAAATGCACTTTTGCATTTTAGCCCTCCAAAGCCCACAATTCATACTTTAGTCCCTGTCACTAGTTGAATCTTGCGCATAAGACCCTCCACATTCAAAATCACGCAATTCGGCGCATAAAATATAGTGACTCTTCGCATTCCACCGTTATGCGATTTTTGCCTCTTCGCGTTCTTTTCGCGATTCCCGGAGATCCGTCCGTCGGATTAACGATCGGATCGCGCCAGCGCGTTCAGCGCGTCGAGGACATCGAATCTAGCCTTTTACTTCGTTTGTTTTAGTCTCGGATTCACGAAGAAATCCATCCCCTCTCAACAATCCGATTATCGCGCATCGACCCCATTGCGATCATCTTGTAATATCCGACGATCCGTCCGGCGGATTTCCGATCGGATTGCGCCAGTACGTTCAGCACGAAGGAGACATCGAATCTAGCCTTTTATTTCATTCGATTTGGTCTCCGTTCTGCGACGAACCCATCTCTCCATCAATTTCCGTAATAAACCAACTTATTAACATATATACTTTATATATGTAATTGTTCGGGACCCTTTTCCTCGACAACCGTGCATCAGAATCTGATTCTGTCAGTGCCATTGGTTCCAGAATAGTCGAGCCGTTCGAAACGAGCTATTGAAGTCATATTATCGGAGTTCTGTACACACCTGAACCCATCCTCTATTCCCGGCTTACCCGGAAAACTAGAGTTACTATTCACTTAAGTCGTTTTTCCGTGTCGCGTAACTTTTTCGTTTTAGCTCGGTTTCGCCTGAAATTTGACGTGTGCTCTTATAATACAATTACGCACACATTCACCGTCTCCAAATATTTTATTTCTTGTTCTGAAAAAATGCCAGTTATTACACTCATGGTCAACGTGGAGATCGTGACGTGAGTTAGGGAGATTTTCGACGTCGATTCAGAGGGTCGTTCGAGCGTGCATGCATCACTGTTATGTCGTTGGGAGGCCGGGCAAGCACGTGTTTTCTCTCCTTTCCATTTCTCGCCGTAGTTGAACGAACTTTTTGAGATGGATTGAAGTTTACCAAAATCGTCGAAATACCTCCTAAGTTTTAGTATAGTATAGTTGACATATAGTATTAGTTTATTTTCTTGCTAGTACTCGAATTCATGGATTAAAATATAAAATTTGAATTTGGAGTTAAACTACTATTTAATTTTAGATGTTGGATTTGGTATTGACTTAGGAGAAAAATATAAATTCTACACTGTCACTTTCCGAAATTTATCAGATTTAGTTTTAGGAGCTGTGGTTCGTTTGTATCGCCGCTGTTTGTATGCGGTGGATACCCATATGAGTGTAGTATGAGTTTGCGCTCATGTTAGGATGTCAAGCTTATTTTTACAGTAGTGTGTAGACTTTCGGATTATCAGGTGCCATCGCGGTTGACGGTGGACCCAGATTTCTGTATTTGCATAAGATTGTGCTAAGGAAACGTGAGCTTTGGTTATTAGACCAGTTTTGCTTTGATTATAGCCTGTGAGAGCCAGATTGAGCTCGGCAGAGACACGCTTGCATACTCGACATGGATAGCGCCAACGATTGCCACTCCGGAGTCGGGTTTTGCGCTTTTGCATTGATGTCGTACTGTCCTGGTTGGACTTGCTCTCCACCAACAACCCAGCTTGGTGGTGGTTGGTGTAGTTTTGATAGGTGTGACGGATGCGTTCACAGTCCCTATTGAGATTGGATCAGAGAGTGTATTTCTATATCTATATCATAGTGGTTAGCGATAGTATAGTGGCATGTAGTTATAGAGTTTTTCCAGCTTTCTTTACTATCCCTGTGCATATTTTCTAAAAACTTAGTGGGTGAACCGTTGAGGTCGGTAGCGGTACCCACTGAGAACTACTTTTTTTACAGTAGTTTTCACACCCAGTTGTTAACCCCTTTTTGCAGAGCCTTCTTCTACGGCTGTTACTGTCGCTAATTCTGATCGTGGAAAGGGTGTCGCGAGTTAGATCCCTTCCTTGGTTGCCTTTCTAGAAAACTCTTTTGCCACTTGCGCTAGGAACAGGTAGTACACGATGGAATAGTTCGTATAGAGGCAGTGGGGCTAGGACGAGATGATCGTTCTCACATCTGCATCCCAGATTCACGACAGCCACGGTGGAAGAGGAAGGGCAAAAAGAGGAGGGAGAAAAGGAAGAGGCGGCGATGATATAATGACTAAGGAGATGAGAGAAAGGAATTGAGACATTTTGCTTAGACTTTTAAAAATATGGACCGGATATGCGATTTTTTTTTTTTTTTTTTTTTTTTTAAGTCTAGTTTTGCCAAAATGCATAACCCATGAATTTTTTGTGCTAAAAAACTCTTTTATTTGAGATCTAACTTGAAATAAAATATAAATATTAGGAATACAATAGTAAAGAAAAAAAGTTTGGAATTTAAATGAGAAAATGGGCAATGAAGTTGCAAGTAGGGTTTCATTATTTTTATGAATCCTAGAGGTCAGGAACTCATGATTTTCAGAAAATCATAGGCGTTAACATTTGTTGCGACATCGAAATTGTGAAATCATCCGTACTCCCACTCATAATTATATAGAGATCGATCTTTCAATTTTAGGGCACGAATGATGCAGTAAAATTTACTAAATTTACAAATTTCTCACTAAAAAAAGATGAAGTGGTGGAGTTAATGGCATGTGCGTTTCCACTTTGGATGGCTCAACTGCCAAGTGAATATTCTGTTTGAGATTCCAGAATCTTCTACACCCTCTACGTTTTTTTAAGTTATAGGAAGTACATGTATGAGCACTCATGAACCATAAAAAAACAAAAAAAAAAAAAAAATTTTTGGACAAAAAGTTTATGCATATTCAAAAGTTGATAAATGATGAGGGGCATTATGGGCTCCTCTGGTAGTATTATCATTTTTTATTTTAAAAATTATACAATTTTATGTAATATTTATTAGGAAGAATATGGAAGTGCTTGTAATTTATTTATCTGATCGATAATTTATTTTTAATAACAAAAAAAGGATAATAAAAAATATAGAATAATTCGTATATGGGCACATTCAATTATGCATAATTTTTATTTATGTAAATAAAAGCTTTACAATAATATCAGAGACTTATTTTGTAATTTAGAATTAAAACATATCACACTTCTGATCCAATGCGAAGTTGGAGATTCAAGAGACAGTTAATTTATATGTAGATTCAATATAAACCCTAAATATTAAGTCTACCATCCAGATATCGATTCTTCTGAGTTTATGTTAGTTTATTGAAAAGAAACATGTCGTAAATAATGCACACATATGACACACTAATAATCTCACATCAGATAGGAATGAATTTGTCATTGGGTTTATAAGAGATTTAGACATTAGTAATAATAACTGCGCTTAATAATTTTGAGCCGGTGGTTGGGCCCAACGAGTTATTGTTGCTAGTGGGCTGGGTCGTTATATTTAGTATCGAGCCGGATTCATGGCGGACATGTGTGAGTCTCGATGCTGTTAACGGATGACGGACGTCTCGATCGAGTCTCGTGCTATGTGTGTGATTGGACTCACGAGGACGTCAGGGCCTTAATGGAGGAATTCCGTGACACCCCAATAGTCTCACATCGGATGGGAATGGCTTTGTCATTGGGTTTATAAGAAACTTAGACACTAGGAATAATAAGCTGCAACGTTTTGAGTAGGTGGTTGCAATTATTAAGTAGGTACGGGTGCAGGTAGTTACAACACATTTCTTTTAATGTAGAAAAGTAAGAAAACTAAAATTGCAAGTTTAATTCACCTAATCTAAATTAATGCTTACACAAAAAATTAGGATATATGATCCTTAAAAACAGCATGAATATTATTTGAATAAATATAAAGAGGTTATTTTTAGACGTACTCCTCAAAACTTAAAACATATTGTATATAAACTTTTAAAATTGTCAATATCAACATTACTCCCACAAATCCATAAATAATATTGTAAATGCTTTTCTCGTCAATTTTCCGTAGAATTTTATTGGAGCTTGAATATAAAATGGCTTATTTATCCCTCATATAGCTAATTACTGTATAACTTATAATTTTTTGTTCAATATATATCACTAAAATAGTTTTTTTTTATTCATTTAAAATTTAGAATTTTTTTTGGGTTCAATTTATGGCATCACATTGTTTTACACTTTAATAATTATTTCAATTGATGAAATTTCTCCAACAATTAAAAATAGGAGTACTATTTGTGAAACAGCCGTCTCGAATCTAGGACCTCTTGCTCTGAGACCATGTGAAATAACCATTATTTCACATTATTTCACATGGTGTCAGAGCAAAAAGTCTTGAGTTCAAGTCACGTCAGGCTCCTGATATTATTATTTTTTTTCTATTTAATTCAAATTCACGTCATAAACCTTACAAAAAAAATTCGAGGCCAAACATAAAAGGAGAGTGTTAAATATAAAAATATATATAAATATCGTTTTCTAACAGTTTAAGCTTTTAAAGTACAACACTAACTACATTAACCCTAGAATGTTTAACAAAGAAAGATTCTGAGCTTGAGTTAAAAAGAAATTTTCCGCAAGATAGAAGTTGTAAGATTGAGTAAAAACTCTTTTAAAATTGTAAAATAAAAGAAAAAAAATGGATAGAATTGTTCAAAAATTGAGTAAAAAGTGATCTTTTTAAAAGAAATTTACTATGATAGACATTTGCAAGATATTTTATGGATTGTGTTCATATGTAGTTTGCTATATTATGAATTCACTTGTACATTAAAAAAAAAAAAAAAAAAAAAAAAAAAGAAGAGCCCGTTGACTAGAGTTAGGCACATATGAGGATAATAGATTAAAAAAATGTTCAAAACCCTTCGATTAGACCATTGAAAATTTACCAAATAGTTTAATGAATCCTCTCATCAAGTAAAGTTTCTAATTAAGTAGCCATTTTAATAGCATGTTTTGCACATAATTAGTTTATATAACTCCAAAACACACTACACCAAAAGGTGCTTTTAGAGGCAATTTAAACTGCCAGAAAAAATAACAAAAAGTGCCGGAAAAGGCTTTTCCAGACAGTTTCTTGTGGCGCCCACAAATGCCGACTTAAACTCTGTCGGTAATTATTTTCCTGACGCTTCCTCAAAACTGCCAGTACATATTAAATAGCCGACACTTTAAACTGTCAGATAAGATTTCTATTTCGGCACTCAAAAGTGCCCCTCAAAAGAATCTATAGTGGCACTCAAAAGTACCGGCTAAGCTATATATTTCGGCATTTACAACTGGCACTATACATACCTATTATGACAGGCAAAAATGCCGACTAAGATATCTATTTCGGTATTCAAAGCTGTCACTATACATATCTATAGTGGCAGTCAAAAGTGCCGGCTAAAATATCTATTTCAGCAATCAAAACTGCCATTTATTCATACTTTCGGTAGCATTTTTTGCTGTCAAGAAAGGTTTAATAGCACTTATTAATGCCACTAAAAAAGATATAATTATCATTTCCTATTTCATTGACAAAACAAAATGCCAACAAAAAAATACATTTGTAATGCATAAATATATTTTGCATTCACATGAATAAGAATTTATGCATAAACAACGAATAACAATTAACAATTAACCAATAAATTAAGGGTAAATTGCACTGTTGCTCCCTGAACTTTTGGCGGAGTTTCACTTTACCCCCCAAACTCTGAAAATAGACATTTACCCCTCTAAACTTTAATATTGCATTCTTATTGCCCCTTTCGTCAATTTGGGTTAACGAATCTAAGCAGAAGTTGACGGAAGGGTTAGATTTTGGCGAGAAATTCACCGCCAAAACTGTCCCTTGTTCCAACCAACTCACTTTTATTCTTTAAAAACTTTTTTTTCTCCATTTCTATACCCTCCAAGGTTAAGAAAACCCAAACCTTATCGCTGAATGTTGAAGAGGATGAGGAATAATTGAGAAGACGAAGATGGTGGAGAACCCTAATCTTCCGACGAAAACCCCAAGTGATCCATTGTGTCTTTGGCGGAGAAGTTCTTCGGTTTCCTCCGCAGCTTCAGACAACACCGCGCTTAACCCTTCCGTCAACTCCCGTTTAGATTCGTTAATCCAAACTGACGGAAGGGGCAATTAGAATGCAATATTAAAGTTTAGAGGGGTAAATGTCTATTTTCAGAGTTTGGAGGGTAAAGTGAAACTCCGCCAAAAGTTTAGGCGGCAACCGTGCAATTTACCCAATAAATTAATATCTCATACATGTAAATACGAAAGATTATGTAAATAACAATTTTGATGTACATCAAAATTGAACCTAATTTTTTTTCCCTTCTAGTTATAATGATTAAGCATTGGTATTCAAAAAGAAAAAGAAAATAAATCTATCTTTTCACGTGTTAGAATGAAAGAAATAGTTTTTTTCTAGTTCTAATACGTTACAAAATTATATGCAATACAAGGAATCAAAACTGTCATAAACTTACTAATTTTGACTGAAAAGAGGAGTTTATTGAACTATTTGATAAAATTTAGCTAGATAGCCAAAATTTTAAAATTAAAATTTAGCTGCCTATGTGTAAACGTTATAAAGTTCAGGGGTTATTGTACAATTTTTCCAAAAAAATAATTAGAAAAAAAAAAGAGGAAAAGTTATCCAATATATATGCACTTGAGAATAGTTTCATCCTGATCTCACATTACATCCTTTTGTTAGGTCAAAAAGAGTGAAGCATGATGGAAGGACTAGTGGAAACTTTAGTGGGCACAAAGTTAACATTTTAAAAAAAAATTTATTTATTAATTTTTAGTCCACCTTTGTTTTAACAAAATCAATTCAAGTACAAGTTGACTTGCTCATCTAAAATACATTTTTCTCCCCCCTTTATAACTTTCAAGCACTGTAACGACTCAGCCCATTAGCAACAATAACTCGTTGGGCTCAACCACCGGCCCAAAATGCTTAAGCCCAGTTATTATTACTAGTGTCTAGGTCAACCCCTTTCCCATCCGATGTGGGACTATTGGGGTGTCACAGACTCCCTCCGTTAAGGCCCTGACGTCCTCGTCAGTCCAATCACACACACAGCCCAAGATCACCAGGCTATGTGAGACTCGTCTCGCTAGCCACATCCGCACTCGGCTCAGTGACTCGCCACACATGTCTCTGGTGAACCGCTCGATACCAAATGTAACGACACCCACTGAAGAACAATAACTCGACTGCCCAAACACACGCCCAAAATGCTAAGCCGCTTATTATTACTATTAATACTAAGTCAAGCACATTTCCATTTCATTTTATAAGCCTATTTTCATACTATTAGCAATGCGCATAAAACATTTTATGGTTGAAAATTTTCATATAATATATATGTTAAGGTTAATGATATTTATTGATATTGATATATCGTAAGCAATCAGTCGATTAAACCCTGCAGAGTCTTTTAATTTTATTAGACTTTTTTTTTTATTACTGTGCTGTCAGTAATTATTAGTAAAATCTAATTTGATGTTCAAAAGGAGATTAGATATAATCGGCTTATCTGTTTCATTGTTTGTATGTTTGGATTATAACATTCTGTATGTGAAAATTTTGGTAATTTTTTTTTTATTTTTTGAAAAAAAAAATTGGTGCAACTTAATTACCTAATTAGGATGCCATATATTATATTGGAAAAAACAATCAGGATTAGATCTTCTTTTTAAAAAAATTTCTTCTGTTTGGTAGTCTGCGGTTAAGATTTGTATTTATAAATTCTATCAAATTTTAGATAGAAATGTGAAATTACCTCTTCTGAGCATAATAACGTAATCATATTTTAATTATTAATTAAGACTTTTATATTTATATATAATTTATATATTATAAAATTATGTATGAATTTAATAAATTTTAAATGCAAATATATTTTAGATTTGGCCAAAACAAAAATTAAGATATTATTAAACTAACAGACTAAAAAAATATATATATATGTGAAAAAAATTTATTAACCCTAACAGACATTATTAGACCCTATCAAATTTTATGAATAGGTATTTTTGGGAAAAAAAAGAAAAAAAAAAGAAGCATATGAAAAAAAAAAATCACACTTTGTTTATTTTTTTAATGGTTGAGCCGATTCCTACCTAACTACTACAGTTGGTACTGCAGCCAATTTGGCTACAGTATCAACTGCTACAATTGAGCCTTCTCGTGCAGATGCAACTACAACAATTAGGCCTAACTATACCCAACCAAACAAAAATTTAATAAATGCATGCATTTCCAACTGCAGTGCAGTTAAAAATATATGCAACCGAACAGTCCCTTAGTGTGACACCCTAATAATTTCACATCGGATGGGAACGGGGTTGTCATTGGGTTTATAAGAGACTTAGACACTGATAATAATAACTGAGCTACATTTTAAATACAAGCAAATTTCTAACGAGTTATCAGTTACACACTGGTCATTAGACTTTCTGTTGTTTTCAGCATTTTCATGCAGGTATTCGATGTGCATCATAATTAATTAATTTACATGTATTTTAGACAAATGCCTCATAATTATGCAGAACTTGAAACAGGTACTCATGGATCTGATCTCCTAAGATTGCCATAAATTTAGTGGATACAGATCTCTAAAAAGGATATATGTTAATGGACAATCAGTTTGGAGTCATCCTATTGAGTTTTCTCCCTATCTTTGATCTATTTTTCATAAATTATATGATATTACACTTTAATTAGGAACAAGGGACTGTTTGGTTTGGGACCTGTTTGTTTGCGCGAAAGTGAGGAGATCGTTTTTTGATCGTAAATGATCACTTCTATTGTTTATTTTACCATAATAAAAATATGATCGAAACTCGGGTTATCAGAAACACCGTAACTAATTAGTTTCTGCCCACTTTGGACCAAAGTCAATTACGGTGAAAAGAGATGAAGAAAAAATAATAAAATAATATGAGTAATGCTAGTTATATTTAAATATATTTAATTATGACATTAATTATTTTTTTATTTAGTTTGCATATTTAAAATATGATAAAAATTTAATTAGTTAAGTTTTATTATTTCTTTCATTTAGTTTGTATATCTAAAATACGATAAAAATTTTATCTTTTTTCACTTTATAATTTTATTTGTTGTATTATTATTTAGTTATCTTAGATTAATTTTTTTTAATTATATAAAAATATAATTATATTATTTTTATTTATTATATATTATAATTTATTATTTATTGAGTCGTTTATTATTTATATATAAATAATAGTTTTACATTATTTACTTTTTACCAAACAGATAGCAGAACTGAAGGAACTTTACGTCCATAGTTATAAAATAAAAATAAGGGAGAAGTAGGTTTCACCGAACTTCATTTCAACCTAAAGCTTAGTTTCGATGAAATAAACAAGTGAAACTCAAGTTCCATCACTTTCCGTGTTTATTTTATTGTAAGTCAAAAAAATAAGAGTCCGGCTGTTATGCTATCAATAGCACGAAGCACTCGGTGCTACCAAGTTTTCCATCGTTAGATCCACCCCTTTGATGATTTTCACACGTTAGATCATACTATATTCAACAAACCACCCACTTAACCCTAGGGGGCCCACATCATCCTAACCACGCATCTCTCAATCCAACTAAGAAACTTAGAAGACAATGATTTTGCTATTAATAAAGATAAGTATAATATAACTTAAGTAATGTCAGACCTCCATTTTAACTACTTTTTATTTCTCTTTCTAGAGTACCGAACTAAAGTTCCACTATACTCAACTTTCTCTAAAAAAATTTACTAAATATTAAAGGCTAAACTCTACTTCCTTTAGAATGGATTAGAGTTACTCTTTTTTCTTTTCTGTTTTTTTTTACAATGGATTAAGATTACTTTCAAATAATAATGATCGATTTAATTATTTAATATGCTAGATTTTATAGGGGTAAGTTTACTATTATATTTAGAAGGTAATGAGATTTACATACTTACATTAAAATAAATAGTGAAATTAAAAAGAACTAATTTACCCATATCAAATTATACCAAAACAAACAGAAAGTGTTTAAATTCAACTTTTGAACTGTACGAGTTAGACAAAACGAATAATAAAAAATAACCATACTTCAGAAAAACTCAAATATCGCTACACTCAAGTTATGTTGAATCTAAAAATTTAAATATATGAAGGTAAATTTATAAATTTAAAGTCTCATATACAATTTATTTAAATTGGAAACAGTACAATTCTATAATTATGTGAATATTGATATTTGTATTTTAGGAATTGATATATTCAAAATAAAAAAAGTTCAAATCATAACTATACTAGTGTAGGAACCCGCGCGATGTGGCGAATATAATCATATTTGATTAAATTTAATAATATAAAAAATATTTTAAAATTTTTAAAATAAAATTATAATTTAATGAAAAACAATGAAAGATAAAAACAAAAAACTATAGTAGAAAAAAATTTGTTATATAAAAATCGGACCCCTTTGTACTCTCATTTAGGGCATTTTCTACTAATACCGACGATTTCGTGAAGTACTACAGTGCCTTCAACCCCTTTTTAGCAAGTCCATATCTTACTCGATACTTTTCGTCCTCCGAGGCCATTAGAGGAGAGGGATACACACCCTTTGCATAACTATACATTACAAATTTAAGTGATCGAGATTGACGGAGAAGGGTTGGGGACTAGGGTTAGAGTTCGACTCACCCGACATTGAGGGTGAGGGCGAGGGCAGCATGCTTGCGGGGCTTGAGGATGGAGCGGACGTAGTAGGCGAGGTTGTTGTCGAGGACGTTGTATGCCGTGCCCACAGGCTCCTCGGGCAACGCCTCTTAGAAATTATAAACTAATGAGGCAGGAAGTCGAAGCAGCGACGTTACAGAGAAGAAATTAATAAAACAAAAGGCCGAAGAGGCATACATTATGGGAAAGGAATTAATGAGACTGAAAGCCGAAGAGGCAGATGTTACAGACAAGAAATTAATGAAACAGAAAGTTGAAGAGGCAGACGTTACGAGGAAGGTGAGCAATCGCAATGATTGAAGAGTAGAAATTTGAGAAGGAGAGACTATGGTGCTGCCACGTGGCAAAAGCTTATGAGAAATAATGTATGTGTATAGAAGCTTATGAGAAATAATGTATGTGTATAGATGTATGTGTATAGATGACCAATTTGCATAAAATATCTATAAATTTTGAGCTTTTGTAAAACCGGTCCATCTTTTTTAATTTTGCAGATTCGGTCCGAAATTTCAATAAACTGACCAAAATACTCTTATTATTTTTTCTCTCTCCTTTTCTTTTCTCTCATTCTTTTTTTTTTTCTCGTCGAAGAAAGCAACGGAGGCAGAGGCGCAGGCAGAAATGGCCCGCCTCGCCTTTCACCATCATGCTCTTGCCCTTGCCCTTGCCCTAGCCCTAGCCCGAGCACTCCCCACCTTCCTCGCCTCCGACCCCGTCGAGGACGTGCCGCAACTCTTTTTTTTTCTCTCCGACTCTCCTCCACCATCTCTGACGACGACGCCTCTCTCGCCCTTTCCCGCCCTTCTCGTCCTCTATCTCCTCTACCGCCTCCGACGACAATGCATCTTCGCCAACGCCGACATTGTGAAGGTCAATGCGGCACTGCAGCCTCAGAGCGGGGGGTCCTTAGCGGCAGCGTCGCCTACGCCGTGACCTTTGGCAGAGAGGATGACCAAAAAAAATTATAGAAGAAGCAAGAAAAAAAATAAAGATAAGAAATTATAGAAAAAGAAAGATGAAGTTAAAATTGCACGCTTAAAATAAAATTGAATTGTTTTAAAAAATATTGCACTGTTATGGACATAAGTTGCACTACTTAAAATGTAAACTGCGATTTTAAGATAAAAATTATACTCTTTAAAAGATATTTACATTATTTCTCCTCTTATTGCACTCTTTCAGATTTAAACTGCATCCATTAATGTGAAAGTTATATTCTTTAAACGAAAGTTGCACACTTTGATATTTACATAATTTTTTTTTCTTCTTGCACCATTTGAGATATAAATTAATTGCATCTCTTTAAGAGATATTTATACTGTTTCCCTTCTTGTTGTACTGTTTCTCCTCTTGTTACACTATTTTTCCTCGTCGTCGGAGCGTGCAAAGAAGGGAGAAGACGAGAAGGGAGGGGAATGGCGAGACAGGCGTCGTCATCGTAGACAGTGGAAGAGAGTCGGAGAGAAAAAAGAAAAATAGTCGCAGCACGGCCTCGGCGAGGTCAGAGACAAGGAAGGTGGGGAGTGCGCGGGTGAGGGCAAGGGCAATGGCGAGAGTACGAGGGTGAGAGCCGAGGCGGGCCATTTTCGCTTCCGCTCTGCCTCCGCTGCCTCTTTGGTGAGAAAAAAAAAATAAACGAGAGAAAAAGAAAAGAGGAGAGAAAAAAGGAGAGAAAAAAAATAATAACGGTATTTTGGTTCGTTTGCTAAAAATTACAATATGCAAGAATAAAGTTACCCACTTTTACAAAAACGCAAAATTAGTGAATTTTTTATGCAAATTGGCCTAACCATATCCAATGCATCTACTTCAATAATTCATGTACATAATAAAATAATAATAATACTAATCTAAAACAATAATATACATCAGGGGAGAGCAATATCCACTAACATTAAAAAGAAAAAAAATTAAAAAATATTTTAAAAAACACTAAAAAATTCTAAAAGCGGAGGAGGGGGTCTCTCTCTCTCTCGCTCTCTCTCTCTCTCTCTCTCTCTCTACAGTTTGAAATATCCACAGAAGCACTTCTCGGAGAAGCCCAAATAAAAGCAGGGGAAGCAGAGGCCGAGGAGGGATTGGGAGGGAAAAAGAAGCAGTTTTGGGAGCCGGGTTTTCTCTGATTCTACTCTTCTCATTCGATGCTTAGGGTTTCAGGAGATGGATTGATGGGTTGGTGTCGTGGAGGGATCGCCAAGCTTGGCTAAAGCCTAAAAATCCCTCCTTTCTCTTTGGATAAGAGAAAGAGAGGGAAGGGGAGAAGAGAAACTGGTGATTTTTTTAATGTTTTTTTATCCATTTCAGGAATTGCTTTTGAGTTCATCTGGGAGAGAGTAGTTAGTGTCTCTCTTTTTTTTTTGGGTGCTAATTTATCTTTGTTTTTTCATGTTTTGTGGATAAAAATTTGGTTTTTATTTATTTTCCTTGTGGCTTTTTGTGAGGGAAAAATGGAGTTTTTGTCAAAGAAGATGCATGAAAATTTAGATGGTTTACTTTATTATCTGAAGCATTTATTTGTTTTATTTCAGATTCCATGATTAGTATTTCCACCCAAAGAGAAGCTTCTCCTCTTGCTGATAAACTGGTATTTGGGTTTTTCCCTTTCTCCTCCCTTAAAAAAAAGCATCTACTTTTATATTTACTTCTTTTCATGTGTGTATATATATGTATATATATATATATTTGTAGGCATAGCTTATGCTGTGGTTAATTCCATAACTAATTTTACTGAGTGCTTTGTGGATTAATGGTGCCCAGATTGTGGGAATCTTTAAAATCAGCTGAGAGGGGGGAGGCTATCGCGAATTTCCCATTTTCGGCGGGCATCTTCGGAGAACTTCTCTGGTGTGGTGGTGGTATATTCCTTCACTTAGAGGTTTTGTGGAGTGGCTTTAAGTTGTTACTCTCATTGACCTTCTTTGACATGTGATCCCACATCAAGAAGAGAGACTCTATTTGCTGGGCAAATCTCCTTTGGCATTAAGAAGTTCGATTAATCCCCTCCGGAACAAAGGGTATCAACATAGGTGCTTTTGTCGGTCGATCGATCGCATGTGTTGTTCTCTTCTTTGATTGGGCAAAAAAGAACTTCCGAAAGATTCCCTTTACTGGGCAAATCTCCTTTGGCATATGTTACTTACCTAGTTTGCCATCTTGGGCAAATCTCCTTTGGCATTAGTTACTTATACTTTTTGCTCTCTTGGGCAAATCTCCTTTGGCATTTAGGACTTGAAATTTCGCTCTACTGGGGCAAATCTCCTTTGGCAGTAATACTATCAGGTGTAGGCTAAGCCCCTGCATCTTTTATTATCTGGGTAGTTCTCCTTTTGCTTTAAAATTTATCGACCGTACACTGTTTTGGGAATATCAAGCTGTTGCTGTTTCCACTTTGCTACATCTCTGAGAACATCATTTTTGGGTCTTCTGGCAATCAAAACATCGAGAAACTATCAATTCGGTCGGTGCGAGAGGTAAGCATATTACTGCTTTGTCTCTTTCTTCGTTCTCTTGGTTAATTTGTTAGTAGTGAATAATTCGTCATTTTTTTAATCTTTCTCTCAGCGGTCATATCTCAGATTGGTGTTTTACACATCCTTTCCTGTAGGATTTATTTGCTAATTGATCTGCTCGTGGAATATCGTGAAAGAGCATTAAGAAGATTAATTGAACTCGAAGTTGGTGTTCAAAATTCACAGTTATCATATCAGATATCAAGTCCCCGACTCCATCTAAGTTGGTTGGTATCAAATCCCTCTTTAGCGTTAGAAATTTCGAATTTACCGTTGATAGTATTGTTAATACTAAAATCGAGAAAAATATTATAACACAGGCATTCGGACCATGGATATGCTTGTTATTGATTCGGACAGCGAGTTCTATGCTGATTCCACCGACAGTGAGGATCAATACGATAGTGAATCTTCTTATGGGGGGCGTGCTCAGAGCATTTTGTCGAGCCTTGATGAAAGCATAGGCAAAATCAACGATTTCCTTGCATTCGACCGCGTATTTGCACTCGGCGACATTGTATGCCTTGTTAATGATCCCTCAGGACAGTTAGGTCGGGTTGTTGATGTGGATATGGTTGTTGATTTAGAGACTACTGCAGGCGATTCAATAAAAGATATTAATAGCAAGAAGCTTTGCAGAGTGAGATCCCTTGTTCCTGGTGATTCTGTAATTATGGGACCGTGGATTGGGAAGGTAGAGAGGGTATTTGATTTGGTCACTGTTGTTTTCAGTGATGGGGCAAAATGTGAACTTTTGATAAGAGATGAGGATGTTTTAAAGCCTGTTCCTCCAAACCTTTTTGAAGATGCACCGTATTTTTATTATCCGGGCCAGCGGGTAAGAATTAATCACCCGTCCATTTCTAAGCCTGTGAGATGGTTGTGTGGGAAAGCAAGCCGAGATGAAGGCACGGTTTGCCATGTTGAAATTGGCTCGGTGCACGTTAAGTGGATCACTTCGGTGTTAAATGATGGCGTTCGCTCTTTAATTCCTTCCAATTTACAAGAGCCAAAGAATCTTACTCTTTTACAGTGTTTTCAATATGCGAATTGGCAACTTGGTGATTGGTGTACCCTTCCAGTTGACTATTTCCGTGATCTCCAGAAGAATGCTGGAAATAAGTCGGCTACACTTAGTACCGCCCCAAAGAACTTTACCAAGATGCAGAAGGAAGTTGGTGTGAATGGTCGAGATTGTATGCAGACATTTGTAATCTCAAAAACTAAGCGCACCGTTGATGTTCTGTGGCAAAATGGTAATTTTTCGCTTGGCTTAGATCCACAAAACTTGAGCCCTGTGAACAATTTGGGTGACCACGATTTTTGGCCTGAGCAATGTGTATTAGAGAAAGTAACATCAGAAGACGTGTGTGTTTTGAGGCGACAGCGGGTTGGGGTTGTGAGACAAATGGATGCTATTGAAAAGACCGTGAAGGTGAAATGGATAGTTCCCGAGCTCAAGCAGGATGGTGGCTCAAATGAGGAGGTGGTAAGTGCTTATGAACTGGTTGAGCATCCGGATTTCTCCTATTGTATCGGCGATGTCGTGGTGAGATCAGCTCCAAGTCCTGAGAAAATGAATGAAAATCTTTCTGTTACAAAACTTTGCGATGAGGCTTTTCATGGTTTCTTATCATATTTTGGAATTGTCATTGGTTTCAAGGATGGAGCTATTGAAGTAAAATGGGCTAGTGGTCTCATATCTAAGGTATATATTTTCCCCATCATGTTAATCCTTTTTAGCTTATCATCGGCAAGTGTACTCAGAAGCCACAATTCGCAAATAACATTAGCTTTAGGAAATTTAGATTTTTTTTTTTCTCAAACATATTTGCGGTTTGTGTTGTACTTCAATTCTTGAGATGCCCTCAGAGACCATAGACAATTGTTATTAATTTTGCATGAGATTCTATTTTCCACTATAACTTTATGTGCTTATGTTTTCTGAATCAGTAAATGAGATAGGGAAATCTTGGTTATCACAGGTTCAGCCTGCTGAAATATTTGGATTAGATAGGCTTCTTGAAACTGCTGCAACTCTATCAGCCAATGAAGAATCTATCCCTGAAAACGTCGCAGTAGATTTACAAGAGCAGGAAAAACAGCTTTGTCAAAAGGACCCAAAGGTCATAACTTTGTTCCCAGTAATATTCCTTTCTAGCTCCATATATGCTGATGTTTTTTGTGTTTCATGCCCTCACACCCTCTTGAATTGCTGAAATTAACTGAATTTTTTAAACTTATTCTTCAGAAAGTTCTGGATGATTCTTGTGGAGATCGTGTGAGCGGCTTGCAGAAAGCTACATCTTATTTGCTCCCAAAAGTCGCTTTTGATTTTATCACGAATGTAACTTCAAGTCTATTTGGTTCCAGCAGTTCAAATTCGAAGTCTGGCATAGTAAGTTCCATTCTCTCAGAATTATTTTTACTACTAATTCAGATTTCAAATTATACTAATCTTGGTCTCTTTTCAGATTAGAGAAGAATCCAAATATCAAATTCTGAAGACCGAAGAATTGCTACCCGATGTAGATGACTCTCAACTGGAATGCACTGATCAGCAAGTGGACGCAGTTGAACAGAGTGAAAAACCAACATTATCATCAGAAAGTGATAAACCAAGAAAGTTTAAGCAGTTTGATGTTGTAAATGAGTGCTTCGATCATCATTTCATCAATGAAAGTGGCAACGAAAATGTAGCGTGCATTTTTGAGATTTTCCTCACCTTGAATTCAACTTTTTTTTCTTACCACACAAGTTTTGTTTAATTCGTTGTAAATTTCATTCTTTTTTAGGCAAAACGAGGCTGGTTGAAGAAGATACAAAAAGAATGGAGCGTTCTAGAGAATGATCTACCAGGTTTGCTTCTTGTTCTATTTGTCATTGTTTTGTTTGTAAACCATCTTTGTTATCAGGAATGGTTGTGTGAATCGTGCCAGTATGTGCTGGACGGCACTGAGTATATCTAGCAGTGGCAATTTTCTACCTGACTAAGAAACCTGACTTGACCCAACTTGATTTCTGTCGCTTTTGGTTCGGAAGCCTGTGAACTGATTTGGGTCATTGTGCTAATGTTTTTGGGTTCTTTGGGAGGGTTAGGTTGGATTGGGTCAAACAGATGTGTATTTTTTTTTTTTTTTAAAAAAAAACATCTCTTAGGTTAAGAGGGCTAAAGGTATAGGTGGGTTTTTCCGCGATTCAAGTCGAAAACGATTCAAATGTTTTTGTTGTATTTCAGGTGATTTGTATACCTGAATTTCTTTTAGCGACCCCTCGGCTTTCCTCTTACTTTAACTGGCTTGTTGCCAGTTGACCCATATGATGTGATCATTTGAAGTCGCCATGAACCAACTTGACGAATTCTAACTCACCCAAGCGTGATAACCTGCTGTGCTTTATGCGCTGCTTCATGATGTGCCATTCTATTTTATCATTTTTATTCTCTTTTGTGCTGACGGCATGTGCCAAGGCATCTATTTTACGAGAGCTGGACTAGCACTGTGCATTCTGGCATTCATGAGCCATCAGTAGATCAGATTAATGCAGTAAAATAGAATGTTTCGCATTCTTTTACATTTATATTAGATGGATGCTAAAGATAATGTAGATTTTGGGAATTGTGAAAGAAGATGTACAGTAGGACTTGAATGGTCATTCTATCTTAGTCAGTAGAAAGTCTAGGAATTTGGCTCTTTTTTGAGACTAGCCTGACAACCTTCTTGCCTGAAGTTACTAGCAACTGAGAAGAAGAAAAGTTTTTCTCTTTTTCTAAGGGTTTTTAGTAAATGCCTTGCGGTGCTTGTGTTACTAATGGCATGTACTGTTTCCATGTTAACAGATAGCATTTATGTTAGAGTTTACGAGGAAAGGATGGATCTCTTGAGGGCGTGCATTGTTGGCGCAGCTGGAACTCCGTACCACGATGGTCTTTTTTTCTTTGATATCTACTTTCCTCCAGAATATCCCCATGAACCACCTGTAAGTTTTCTTTCTTTTCCTTTCTACTTTCGTTAAACGTCTCATTATGCGATCTTTATATTGTATTGTTGGTTTTTCTCATTCTTTAGCTACACAAGTATATGGATCCTTTACTCGCCTTTGAAAGAGAAAGAGTTTTCCCCCCCCAAAAAAAAACGTAGAAACTGTGTTTACTTCAACTGCAAAAGGCTTTTTCGGGCTTTTTCTTTTTTAGTATGCTAGATTCAGATATTGCTCTTGGTGAAAACTTATGATTAACTAGAAATTCAGAGGGTTCGTTGTAGTACAGTCAACATAATGATCAAGTTTATTCTGCAGCTGGTTCACTACAACTCTGGCGGGCTTCGACTGAACCCAAACTTATACGAGTCGGGAAAAGTCTGTCTAAGCCTTCTCAAGACGTGGACTGGTTCCGGATCGGAAATGTGGAATCCCGAAAGCTCCACTGTTCTGCAAGTGCTGTTATCCCTTCAAGCCCTTGTTCTCAATGAGAAGCCGTATTTCAACGAGGCAGGCTACGACAAACAAATCGGAAGGGCTGAAGGGGAGAAGAATTCCATCACCTACAACGAGAACGCGTTCCTGTTGTCGTGCAAATCCATGCTGTATCTCTTAAACAAGCCTCCGAAGGTATGTTGGAATTTCTCGTCATTCCCTATAGATCATCCCTGCAAAATCATCATTTTACATATTTACCCCTGTAAAATCTGAATTTTCATGTACATCTAGAAAATGCAGTTTCTACAAAAACACACTTGTCTAAAGTTGGGGAGTCATGCAATTTAAGAGGAAACAGTTTTTATGTTTAGTTAAAGTTTTTATAGAGGGGCATATATTAAGTTTCTACGTATGTAATTGATAATTTTGCTAGGGACTTATTTTGAAGATCTCTACAATCCAAGAGTTTAGTTCGAACCGACCTCTAAAACCTATCTAATCTATTCCTTTAACAATAAACTCAGCACTTTGAAGAGCTTGTCGAGGAGCACTTCACTTCTCGGTCGAGGCATATTCTACTCGCCTGCAGTGCTTATTTAAATGGAGCCCAGGTTGGGCATGCATATGAATCCGATGATGGCAAGGCCTCGGGCGAAAACCCCAAGAGCTGCTCCACTGGATTCAAGCTCATGCTCGCGAAGCTTCTGCCGAAGCTCGTCTCGGCCTTCACTGAATTGGGAACCGACTGCGCCCAGTTTCTCGGCATACCTAATCAAGTTCCCCATTCAGGTAATGATTCTCTCTCGAATTAGAATCTGCAATTATGCTTTGCTATTAAGTGCTTGGGTGTGTATGCGATAAAATGCTGCTAATCCTGGTGTATAATAGTATTTTCTGTAAATAAGCAGCATAAGTGAGATATGGTTGGTAAAATAATAAATGACTCTTGACCTGAGAGCAACTGTCTTGTTGGCTTGTAAATTTCAGTCTCAAAGACTGCTATGTTTGCAGTATGTAATAAAAGATAATGTGTTGCTGCAAAGTAGGGCAGTAACTCTACTATTTATCTTACTGCTTTTAAATGTTAAGTTTGAAATGAAATGCAAGTCACTGCAGTAACCTGTACACCAGTGCCTCTTGTTTCTTTTTCTCACCTGTAGTTTAACGAAAAAAAAATCGTAGATTCTTTTGAACTTTAGTGCGCAGTAATTCGAGATCGTCACAAAAAATTACCTAAAATTTATTCATGTTTGACATAAGCTTCTCTGTAGTTTAATCACAAAACCATATTATATATTCAGTTGGTTTTTGTGTTCTTTTTGGAATTTAGGCTAGTGATCTCAAATTTGCTGTAGAGGTTAGTTGGGTTTGGGACTTTTTGCCCTAGTTTTATGATGAAGGACTTGAACAATCTACTTGGCATAACTTATACAACTAAAGTTGATCTTGATTTTAAATTAGCTAAAAGAACTTGATAGCAAAAGTTCAACAAATTTAAACTATTCTAATAAAGGCTGTAAAATTGGATTGATAATTTTGTAAACACTTAAATCTTTAGGCGAAGTCGAGATTTTTTTTTTCTTCTTTTCCTTAGTAGTATCTTCAAATATGAATTGTTTGTTGCATTTATTTTGATTTGGAGCCATCATAGTTTAAATTTTTTTGAAATTATTCTCTTCCTGTGTGTGCAATTTGTTCTCTGAAACTCTTGTGTATGTAATGACACAGCCCGCTAGCACTAATAATTTATTAGGTTTAAATTATTAGCCGAAAAGCTTAAGTCCGATTATTAGTATTGTAGTTTTTAATTTTTATATTTTCAAGGCTAAATTACAAAAAATCTTTCTATCAATACCCGTTTTTTTACTTTCTCCTCCTGTTATTTAAAAATCTACAGTTTGCCCTCTTGAAAGATAAAAAATGTTCATGGAGACGTACGGTGTTAACTGTGATGATAAAATGATCAAATTATCCTTCACCATCGTCGATCTTCTCCCCAATCTTGCTGAGCCATCGCCTCCTCTTCCGTTATTTGCGTCTCGCTCAACTGTAGCAACAACTCGATTTTCTCCGCCTACTTTCCTGCTCATGTACTCTCGTCGCTCTTTTATTTTGACAACGATAGAGGAGATTGGAGTGAGCATGGACGGAGGGGCGAGGGCAAAACAGCGAAGGAGCGCGAGAGCATGTGTGTGGGTGCAGATGGAGGGGTGGACGAGTGCGAGGTGGCGGAGGAGGATGAGGGTGAGGCGGCGGAGGAGGACGAGGTGGCGGAATAGGGCGAGGTGGCGAGGAAGGAGGCCACGGAGAGGAGGCTAAGGGTATTTTGGATATAAAAGATATATAGTAATAGAATATAAGCGGAATTCTAACTGAATACCGTCAAAGTGAACATTTCTCATTTTTCAAGGATAAAGTGTAGGATTTTAAATGACGGGAGAAAAATAAAAAGATATTGATAAGAAAATATTCTGTAATTGAGAATGATTAATATAGGTTGGTGTAATGGTTAACACAGTAAAAGTGTAGTGAATCTTAAAATTGTAGTGCATCTAAAACTTAAATATATTTTAGGCTAAATTACATTAAACTTTTCTTTAAATACCAATTTTTTCTCTTTTCATTCCCGATTTTCAAAAATCAATATTTTGCCTCTTTAAAATTTAAAAAAAAAAAAAAAAAATTAGGAGGGTACAGTGTTAATGGAAAGCACAAAATGATCAAATTGTCTTTACTGCTTGTATATAAAAAAAAATAAATTTTTAATAAAATTCTGCCATTTCGAAGGTATTTTCGGTATAAATTATAAAAAAAGGACGGAATAATGATAGAATTCTGGCGGAGGGAGCTAAATATAACAACTTAAAATATTGAGGTGATAAAATATTTGTTTTTTTATTTTTCCTCCCCAACTTTTAAAAGCTTATATTTTACCTCTTTAAAAATTAAGAAATATTCAAAAAAGTTACTGTATTAAGGCCTTTTTGCATAAAAAATCTACTTATTTTGGGCTTTTGCAAAATCGGGCCACCTTTTTCGTTTTTGCAGATTCGGGCCACTTTTTCAGCAAACTGACCAAAATGCCCTTTTGCTTTTTTCTCTTTCCTCTTTTTTTTTTTTTCTGTCGTTCTTTTTTTTCTTTCTCTTCCCAGAGAGCGGCGGAGGCGGAAACGCCACCCCCTCCTACCCCGGCGACGTCGCCCTCGTTCGCTCCGGCAACGAGCCTGTCTCCCCTGCCTCGGCCTCTCCCCCGACCCCTTCTTTTACCGCGTCCTTTGCTCGTCATCTCCGGCGTTGGCGTTGGCGTCGGCGTCTCCGCGTCCTTTGCTCGCGCCCTCCGGCCTTCGTCCTACCCGCCTCGTGCGGCTTCACGGGTCACCCGGGCATCCCCCTAACCCCGCTCCACCGCCTCCTCCCTCGTCGGAGACGACGAGCCGCTGCTTTCAATATTTTGCTTCATCCCTACCACGATTTAATTTGCAAAAACGATAAAGGAAAGAGAAAAACACCAACGACGACATTGAAGGCATCGGCGTCGTCGTCGAGCTCCCACGTCCCCGCCGCCTCGATTTTTAGAAAACTTTTTTTTATTATGGTGTAATGGTGCAATGGTGTAAAAAAAAAAAAGAAAAAAGAGGAGAAGGATGAGAAGTAGAAATTGTGCAATTTTGGGTGAAATTGTACAAATTTGGGCGAAATGGTGCAATTTTGTGTGAAATTTGCCCAAACTTGCTCCATTTCGTCAAATTTTGCACCATTTCACTTAAAATTGCACAATTTCTCCTTCTCGTCTGTATCCTCTTTCTTCTTCTTTTTTACACCATTACACCATTACACTATAAAAATAAAAATCTCCTAAAACCGAGGCGGCAAGAACGCATGAGCTTGCCGACGATGACGCCGATGCTGAGGACGTCGTCGTCGGCGTCGGAGAGGACGGAGGCGCGGGCGGAGACGGAGAGGCAGGGGGGTCGGTGGGGAACACCATTTTTTATTCTTTTCTTCTTCCTCTTTTTCATCCGTTTATTCTCTTTTTTTTTTTTCTTTCTCCTTCTTCCCCTCAGTTTATTCTTCTTTTTTTTTCTTCCTCCTTCCATCTCGAGAAGCTCTGGAGCTGCCTCGCGTGCTGAGAACCGCGAGCTCGCCGCGCGGCTCATTGGCGCCGCCCACCTCTCCACGCTCCTCCCCCGTGACTCCGACTGTCTCCGGGCCGAGTCCGCATCCCTCTGTCTTCGTATCGCGTTGGCGTGCCGACGGAGAAGGAGGAGGAATAAGGAGGCCGCGGTGGAGCTTGGTCGAGCAAGGAGCCAGCGGAGCAGGTCTGGCCGCGGTGGTAGAAGGCCTGGGCGAGAACGCGGTAAAAGGAGGGGTCGGGGGAGAGGGCGAGGCGGGGGAGGCGGGCTCGTCGTTGGCGACATCGCCGGAGCGCACGAGGGCGACGTCGCCGAGGCAGGAAGGGATGGCGTTTCCGCCTCCGCCGCTCTCTGGGAAGAAAAAGAAAAAAAGAACGAGAGAAAAAAGAGGAAAGAGAAAAAGGTATAAAGGTATTTTGATCAGTTTACTGAAACAGTGGACCGAATCTGTAAAAACGAAAAAGTTGGCCCGATTTTGTAAAAGCCCAAAATAAGTTAATTTTTTATGCAAAAAGGCCCTGTATTAATTGTCATGACTAAATGGTGAAATTGCCTTCTCTCTCTTTTAAGGGTGGTGGTGTAGTTGATAAGAGTCTAATAAAGGTATAACAAAATAGGAATAATTGCCATTATATCCCTCAAAACTTCAAATTTATCTAATTTACTCTTCTTCTTTTTTGTTTTCAATATACTCTTCATATGCTCTTCCGTTATTCAAAAATATCACCACAGTTATCAACCGTTAAATTTTCCCGGATTAAACGCGAGTTAAACATCTATCAAAATTAAAAAAAATCAAAATATCTCTTTTACCCTTAACTTAAGGGCAAATAAGAAAAATTAGTGATGATAAAGAAGTACATTTAAAAAGACTAAAAATCAAAATACTTCTTTTGCCTCTAATTTAAGAATAAATAAGAAAAATTTGTGATAGTAAAAAGGTATATTTGAAAGGGTAAAATAGTAATTTTATAGAAATAACGGTCATTGCCAGCCGCTCACTAATAGAATTAACTCTAGGGAGTATATTTGAAATAACTTGAAACGTAAAATAATATTTTTAATATTTGTCTTCTAAGAGGGATAAATTAAAAAGTCAGAAACTTTTTAGAAGCATATAAGCAAGTGCTCCAAAAAAATATATAATAATAATATATAGATAGAATCTTGACGGAATATTGATAGCGAGGGCCAAAGTAAATATTTCTCATTTCTTGAGGGATAAAAATATAGATTTTAAAAGTCTGAAAAAAAAAGTGAAAAAAAAAAAACGAATATTGACAAGAGAGTTTTTTTATATATATAATTTAGCCTATTTTCTGAGAGTGTTTTCTTGAAATTTACATTTGCTAAAGAATGTAGGCTAAATTTCACCGCTTCTGGTCCCGAAACGTTGAGTCAAGTGACACTTTGGTTCTCAAACTTTAATTTTTGCGATTTCAGGCTTAAAACTTGCTAAATTGTTACAATTAAGATCTACAGTCCGATTTAATTGATTAAATAAAAATGTGTCACTAACATGATAGCAATACTATAGTACCCTAATCAATAATGTGACAATTATTAAAATACCACATCACAATTATATCAGCAAAATATTAATATTTAGTTAATTAAATTGAGCTGTATGACTTAATTATAATAATTTAGTAAGTTTTAAGTTAGAAATTAGATTAAGGCTACTATGCTTCTGAAAATACGAAGCCTTTCGTGCTTTCAGGTCGTTTTCAATGTTGCGACTTTCGAATTGTCAATAAGCTCCGTTAAACTTGATTTAGAGTATTTGAAATACCTAAAAAATAAACTATACGATTTTTTGATATTATTTGCCCAGTAAACGAAAAGGCTAAAAATCAACGACTAAAAATAAAAATCTTACAAAACGTGATAACATGATATTAAAATTTTAGATCAAAGATATTGATCTTGTTTTATATAGTATAAAAAATTTCTATCAAAATTTCACGTGATTTGGATATTTCTACGGTGTTAAACTTACAAACGGCTCACTACGGCCATTAAAATTATTAATTTTGAGCCCCTTCGATCACTAAACAAATGACATCGAAAAATTATAAAATTTATTTTCTAGGTACTTCAAATACTCTAAATCAAGTTTAACGGAGCCGATCGACAATTCGAAAGTCGCAACATCGAAAATGGCCTAGAAGCACAGAATACTCCGTGCTTCCGGAAGCATAGTAGCCTCACACTAGAAATTATAATACACTAAAGTTTACAGACCAAAATATCATGCATCTAAAAGTTTGAGACTTCTGAGGACCAAAAGTGCAATTTACCGAAGAATATATAAGGGAAAACTTCAAAAACCCCCCCTGTGGTTTCATGGATTCTTACTTTAGTACCCCGTGGTTTAAAACGTATCAATTTGCCCCCCTATGATTTCGTTTTTATCTTTTCGAAAGCTTTTTCGTTAATATTTCGTTAAATTATATACAAAAAACTTCAAATATCCATCTATGTTTATTGAATATTTACTTTAGTACATTTTAATTTTAACTTTCCACTGATTTAAGAAAAAAATAATAATAAAATTGATAACAAAAAGAAAAAAACAAAACTACAGGGGGCAAATTGATACATTTTAAACCACAGGGTACTAAAGTGAGAATGCATGAAACCCCAGGGGGTTTTTGAAGTTTTCCCTATATATAACTCTTAAATAGATCAATAGAGGGATGAACAAGCCAAATAATAATAATAATATATCCATGACACATGCTATTTTCTCAATTTGATTGAATTTTGAGTATAAAATAATATACAACATTTAAGTTAAGATCAACAACTTCAATCATGAATCAAAGTTAATATCCTCTATTTTTAGAATATCATTCAATTTTGATCGCTCATTTCACAATCAATTGATACATCCGAAATCAACTTTTGAAAAATAATAAAACTTACCTCTGAGATAATGTAAATATAAAAATTATATATGTATATTTTTAAAGTTCTATCATCACCAATAATTTATATAAGAATGATAGTGTCCACACTCATGAAAGGATTGTAGGTCACAACTTTTTTATTTTGGTAGAACAATAAAATATTGCCACATTTGACTCTAGTCCTCTTGATTGATTGATTATTCATTACTAGTAAAAGTATCCGCGCATTGCGACAGATTGATTTCGAAAAAAAAAAACAAAAATAAGAAAAAATAAGAAAATAAAAAAGAAAAGAAAAAAAGGTGAGGAATAAATGATGAGTAAAAGTAGAAGTTGAGAAAGTAATAGCAGCAGTGTAAAGGTTGACAAAAATTTATACAACAAAAATATAATAAGAGAATAAATATACAAAATAGAGTAGGTCTCCTGCTTTCGAAAGCACAGAACCTGCGTACTTGTAAGTTATTTTCGATGATGAAATATCTTATTCGACTATCAATTCTGTTAGGCATGATCAACGCTATTAAAACTATTTCGAAACCAAATTTTATAATTTTTTAATATTATTTACCAAACGATCAAAGAGTCTCGATAATGACTATTTTAATGGCCGATGTAAGTTTGGAAGTTCAACAGTATAGAACAATCCAAATTAGGTAAACATTTACTTACCATCAAGAAAAGATAAATACTTTTAATTTAAAATTTAAGTCTTTTATCACTATTTTTTATAAAATTTTTATTTTCAGTCGTTCATATTGAGACTACTCGTTCACTGGTCAAACAAAGTCAAAAAATTATAAAATTTAGTTTATAGATAGTTTCCAATATTGCATATCATGTTTAACGAAACCGATCGCCAAACTGGCTGTCTCAGTTATCGAAAACAACTTACAAGTACAGAGGTCTTCGTACTTTCAAAAGCATAGTAGCCTAGCTCTACAGAATAAGACAATTAGTAAATAGATAAGAAGTTATATCACACATGTCACCATTTATCTTAATAAATCAAATAAGAATTAAGGCTCAAACCTGAACAAGAAAGCCATTAAACATACTAAGATATTAGCTCGTAATATTAGGATTTTTGGAGAACTACTGATATATTAGCTGGCGATATTACAAAATTTACACAACTAAATCACGGCACCACTGTTCATACAACCAAGAGAATTCGGCGCCATTGATCATACAACCAAGAGAACTCGTTTTAGTACAAAAGCGACAACAATGTTATTGTTAGAACAAGAGTGGAAAAGATCTACCTCGTCAGACACGAAAATACCAAAAAAGAACCGAGAAAGAGAGAAGAAAAACAAAGTACATAAAGATTTACGTGGTTCGACCACTGGCCTATGTCCAAAGGTAAAAACGCAATAGAGATCTTCATTATAATTAAAATGCTGTACAAAATATACCTCTCTCACAAAACCCAGTCGCAAAAATATAACCATACTTCTACTCATCTGTCACGCCAAATTAATGGAATAAATGATATATTTATAATAGTCGCTAAATTCTAATACAAATAGGACTACAATTCACTAAAAAGTAGAAATAATTTCAATAAGATTAGACATAATTTAAACCAAAACAGAATAGGGTTAGAAAACCTCGCAGTTTCAGAATTCGAGACATATCTAACAGTTATACAACTAAGTGCTATTGTAGGCAAAATATAACTTATGGCAGGTATATTTACTTTGGTCATCTTCATTTTCCTTCTTTGCCTGATTCCTAAGTCTCAATGCAACTACAAATTAATGTACACACGTAAGAAATTTCTATCTTTTTCCAAATGAAATATTAACTCATCATTGATTTGGTTTTGTAACAATATTTCAATATAATACACACATGAGCACTCTTTTCCTTCTGCTTGAGCATCTCTGGGATAGACCGAGAACTTCCCGTGGAGATAAATGTATGAAATTTTACATATAGAACAATGTAAGTTTATTAAGGTTTCACAAACAGGAACATGGAGGATACTATTCAAACACAAAATATATTAGAAAAACTATCTTACGTTAATTGGATTACTGCATTTAGAGACGTTCTGCAAGACTATATCATTCTGCAATTCTTTAGGATTTGTAAGTGCACTGGCTTCTCTAATGTTTGCTCCATGCTCTTCCTTTTGTTCAGTTCTGACTTTCACAACCAAATTAGATTGAAATTTTTGTGTAAATCTAAATTACTGCATGCTCATATTAAAACTGTGTGAGCCAATCAAAACATAGAAAATATAAGTCTGACAAAGAATATTTCTAATAACATGGGGAAGAACAAATCTATCTGAATCGGCTATAGTCGCAAGCTGTTGGTCAGGGACTCATACCAAATCCTGTGCTAATTTTCTTAAAATTAGAAAGTTTGCCGTGGCAGTTTTATATTCAACAATGGCCTTTAACTAGAACATTTTTCAGAATATATTTTAAAATTAATTTAATGTACAAAAACACAACTCAACCATTGTTTTTTCATGTAAATAAATCAGAAACAGAGAACGATATGTTTTTGGGTGGAAATATACCGTGGCATAGGGGACACATTGCCCACACCAAAAGTGCCGTCATAATCTTTTACTCCTTTGCAATCATGACAAGCCTTATACCACCAACTATACGTTCTACCAATTTAGCTACTGTATAAAACACAACAGGAGATAAGCACTTCTATTCAATTATGGGTGGGAGAAAATATATGGTACATTGCAAAGAAAGAAAAATTAAAGAAGAAATTTTGTCGACAAATAAACAAGTATATTTCAAAGTCACTCACCTAGTTTTTTTGTTGGATTTAACTTGAGTAATGCACTAATAGTTTTACAATTGTTGGACATTTGATCGTGAGGATTAATACAAACTTGGATGCTCTGCAGCCTTAATATATTGAAGGGGTACGATCGGTGATTGTTTTCTGTGGTTAGTATTTTGCTTACTAACCTGATAAGTATGGGCAGAAGAAATTATGTAGATATTGTCAATTAACCTTGCAGTGCAGTATGAAATGTTGCAACTTCTGCTATTTCTAAGTTAATGTAAAACCTTGATGTCGAACACGTCGACAAATGAAGCTTCTCTAGATATGCAAAGAAAACATAAGCTTAACAGACAATCAGGCAGAAGTAGTAACGCATAGGAACTGAATGAAATTCTAATATATCTAACCATTGCCCAAATCTCTATAAATTCCCACACCTATACTTGCGAAGATAAAGATAATTACAGCTGGACCAATGGCTTCTTTTTTGTAAATTAGACAATCAGTAAAGTCCTGAGGAAATTTATCCTATGATGTCACAGAGAGTATTGTTCCTATAATATTTTGAAATTTCCAGCTAGTGTTTCATTGCCTACGAAGAAAATAAAATTCGCAATTCAATGAGAAAGTATTCGACTAAATACTCTGAATCATGGATCTCTAAATTTCTTTCGAAATTAGCTCCTGACCAGCATCTATATAAGAGGCGGGACTAATAGCTACAGTGCTTCCAAGCACATCTAAGCAACATGATATTAAACAAAGCATGATTTTTGAGTAATTGCTTTTTGTTACTGTAATTGCTGCAGAATAATAGAGGGGACAAAAGTAAACAGCAATACGTAAAAAGCAACCATCCTTGTGCCTTTTGCTTTCTATATAATCAAAACTAGCGAAGTTAAAACTATAAAGCGGAATTGACTCCACATGATCGTTCGTTTCAACAACATTAGTCCATTTACTAATTTTGAATTATGTACTTGTGACCGACAACTTTGTACTTACCTCTACTTGGTATGACATTGAAAGTTCTTAACAACATATACATTGCCTTCAGAAAATGATGACTCGAAGTGTTCTGCATCGTGCTTCCGAATAGTTTCCTGCATTGAATATCCCTCCAAAAAAAGAATATTTTTTGATATAAGGTATAGAAATATAATAATAGTGCTAAAGAACTACAAATAGGAAATATATATATAGAGTCCGGCTGCTATGCTATCAATAGCACAGAAGTCTTCGTGCTACCAAGTTTTTCACCGTTAGATTCACCCTTTTGATGATTTTCATCCGTTAGATCATACTATTCAACCAACCACCCACTTAACCCTAGGAGGCCCACATCATCCTAACCGTATATCTCTCAATCCAACGGCCAAAAACTTGGTAGCACCAATGACTTGGTACTATTAATAGCATAGTAGCCTAGTTCTATATATATATAGTTCTATATATATATATATATATATATATATATATATATATATATATATATATCACTACCTTTTCATCCATCTAAAGGCATTCCAATCTTCAATCTGATTTTTCAATTGTGTTACTGTCGATTCCCATAACCTAGCAAGTCTGGTTTTGATCTTACTATGCTGTAGATTAAGCTGATCCAAAAGCATAAACTCGATCTTTTGTCGTTCTGTTAATTTAAGAAACACGACAATAAATTACTATTTAATGCTACACCAATATAAAAAAATGTGTCAAATAGAAGTAACTAGTTCATTGTTATTACCAAAACAAAATGCAGTTAGGCAGAGAACGATCAAGAGAAGGGTTTTTATTGTTGCAAATCATCAAAAATTTCTGTATAAACAATATTTCGTGTATATCCTTCTAAATGACTTTCTTCATTTTCAATTAGAATTCGCAATCCCTCGTGAGAGGTAACTCGTGAAACTCCGACATAAAGTTGACCATGGGAGAATACCGGTCTTGGCAGGTAGATGCCAACCTTTTGTAGCGTCTGGCCTTGGCTTTTATTGATTGTCATAGCATAACATAAACGAATTGGAAATTGCCTTCTTTTCAGAGTAAAAGGCCACTTTGTTTCCGTCACATGCATCACAATGCGAGGAATATAAACCTTTCCACCCTCATGGTTTCCAGTAAAGATTTGTGCCTCAATAACTCTTGAAGCCAATTTAGTAACAATTAAGCGAGTCCCATTGCAAAGGCCTGAACTTTGGCTAATATTGCGTAGCAACATTATCTGAGCACCTATTTTCAATTTTAGTTCATGATGAGGTACACCGTTGAACCTTAAAGAATTTAAAAAATCAACAGGGTAGAGAACATCGCCTTCATCATTTGTTGATGACCTACAAATTGAGTCTGAACTCATGTATACTTTTTCTTCGTTCGGGAGCAAAGATAAGATGTATGTGTTTATTTCAGTAACTGTTTCGTTCATTGGTGTGATAATAGCTCTATCTCTTAAATATGCAGGATCATTGAAGTTCTGATGAATGTTATCATATACCACCGAAACAATATCTTTAATACCATCCCTACTACTCTTTATAAGTAAAGCATCTGGTATTTTGATCCAAGTAGGCTCTTCGTCGGTTTCTAATTTCATAGCATCTAATTTTCCATCACCTAAATCGAGTATCCATTTCGCAAAATTTGCCATCTTTTCTTTTGATGAATCATTCACCGGACATCTAAGCAATCTCATGTTTGTTGACAATCGGAAGACTCTACAATTATTCCATATGTATGACTTGGTGATTAATGCGTTAATTCTGTCTTGTCTTGTTCCTCCAACAATAACAGGAAGTACTTGCCTAAAATCTCCACCGAATACAATAGTTTTTCCTCCAAAGAGCCTTTCCTCAACACTATCATCATTTACTTTCAAGATATCTCTCAATGATTTATCTAAAGCTTCGAAACAATTCTTATGGTTCATTGGTGCCTCATCCCATATAATCAAACTAGCGTGACAGAGCAATTTTGCAAGCTGTGTTCCTTTTTTAATTTCACATGTTGAAAAGTCATCTACCTTTATAGGTATCTTGAATCTTGAATGCGCTGTTCGTCCTCCAGGTAGTAAGAGTGATGCAATTCCAGACGAAGCAACCGCCAATACAATTTTTCCTTCAGAACGGAGCTTTGAAATTATTGTCTGACAAAGGTAGGTTTTTCCTGTTCCACCATGGCCATATACAAAAATGATATCTCCTTTATCCTCATAGATAGAAGTCAAAACTGTGTGATATACAGTCTTCTGCTCATCATTCAATCCGTCAAATAACATCACATGTTCCTGTTTTAAAGCATCTACGTCGTAATCTAATTCTTCACTCAATAGTTTGTTGCTCATATCTTCTAAAATCATTCTATTAGGAATTGGAAGTTTAAATTGTGAAAGTGAGCTGCAATTTTTGTTGAACAACACTTCCAATTCAAATAGAACATAGTTTTGGAGCTCTACTTCAGGCATCAAAAGATCACAAGTTTGCTTTAATCTATATAATAAATCAACAGCTAATAATTCCCAATAATCATCCCATAATTTAATAGGGTCAGCGACCTCACAAAACATGACCAAAGTAACAAAAAGTTGTCTAAGATCAGCAGCAGAGGACCAGTGAGATGCTTCTTCCAATGCTTGACGCCATTCCATGTCATCGCCAAGCAACCCAAGCGCATTACATGCAGCTCGAAATGTTTCATGCACAATGCCATCGATAGTTCTAATTTCGGTATAGTTTCTCGGGCCTTTAACCTTGTTCAAGAGCATACGTAGAAAGTAAAGTTCGCCAGCATTTGGACAGATATAAACAATTCTCCCTATACGATTTCCTTGCTTACGCCTCGTCCATACTTTCTCTCCCGAATGCCAGACCCATTTGGTTGGAAACTCTGCATAAGTCAGCTCACGGGCATCATCATATGTTGCGTTCGCCTGCATCCACTCAGTAAACATTGTTTTCTCAATGTTCGGCCGATTTAGAACATCAAGTAAACTCTGATTCCCAAGATATGTTATGTTATTCATTAGTGGCAAGTGAACACATAAGCGTTCAACCGTAGGTTCTCTACAGTGCATATCAAATTTGAATAATCTCCACGCAGCTTCATATGGTGATAAATACCTACAGTCCAAGTACCTTTTAATCTCATCAACATGCTTGTATTGTTCGTCGAAACTACTATTGTGAGCCAAATAACTATCTTCAATTATAGCTCTTGTTCTATTTGGGCCTTTATTCATAAACTTGAACAAATATTTAATAAGTCTTGACTTGTTGCACCACTCAACATTAATATGAGCTTGATATTTAACCACTAATTGCAAGTTATGCGGCACAACAAATCTATTATCAAGGTCAATATCGTTTTTCCGAACAAATCTCTCGTCATTTCTTCTTCTATAAAGAGCAAAGCCGTTTTCATCCACAATTGTCTCACTTCTGAATTCCTTAGGAAAATATTTTGAGCATCGACCTTTAGCCATACATGGTACTTTAGGATTTGTCGATCCACATGGGCCATGTATCATAAATTTTGAAACTGTGGCATAGCCAATTGGATCAAGATCTTTATCAGGTATTTCAGCAGAAATAATTGAATCTATATCTGCAGTTGTTGGCAATTTGTGATCTGGATGCAGCCATACTATGATATGCACATGAGGGAGGCCCCTTTTTTGGAACTCAATTGTATACAAATCTGCGAAGACCAACATAGGCAAAATTAAGAAACGTAAGTTGGAACATATGAATATTTCATAAGTAAAAAAGAAAACTATATCGAATATGCACATACCAGCAATAGTTCTCCCGAAATAGTTTTCTTTCTTAATATCTGACATCAATGCCTCAACTTTCATTTTAAAAACCCTGCTAATAATATCAGGCCGATCTTCTGATTTTTGGCCAGGAATAAATTGTAATGCATTCTGTATTTCTAGCCATTGTGTATTGCAGGTAAATGTGATAAACAAATCAGGATGTCCAAACTGACTGCATATAGCAATAGCATCCAGATAATTTTGAATCATATAACGGGGACCCGCAGTGAAGCTTGAAGGTAAAATTATTTTCTTGCCAATGGCATTTCCATCAACATCACCTGCAACAATAGCATCCTTCATTCCTCCATAAACCTCTGTTCGCAAATCCGCTTGGTTTCTCCTGATATAATCAAGACGATTTTCTTCAATGCATGAGAAAGCATCAACCACATACTGTTGGAAAAGTTTACCGCCTCTTATTAGCGTTTTTCCCTCAATCAATCTATTTTGCATTCTATAGGCATAAAATTCTCGCATTGTAACACATTTTCTAGAACCTACTTTCCCACATGAAGTATTGCTATATGTCATGCCTATTCTAAAACCATCCTCCCCATATGGAAACAGGATAGGATATTGCATAGCCATGAAAGAAGGATGCAAATCACTTATTCGTTTTAGTCCTGCTATTTTATGCTCGACAACAATATCTCGCTGGCGATCAGCGCTTCCAAAATCACCAATTATTAATCCAGCAATCTCAGAACATATAGAAGGATTAGACTGTGGTGTCTCAGTACGGCAACCATTTAATCTTAACCTAATAGGATGGTAATCACTATCTTTGAAACGATCTCTTGCCATTCTGAATGCTTTTACTATCTCATTTTCACGATCAAACATTTTCATAAGATCTTCAACAATGTTTCTATCAATTTTCTGAAGTTTATCAACGGGGTTGAATGGTTTCATTCTATTGTCGACTTCATTTTCGGTATCATAAATATATAGTTGAGCAAATTTAGGGCGTTCTCCATCAATTGGAAGCAAAGATCCCATTCTGTGGTGGTTTTGTCCAGTAATTCTGAATACATAAGGGCCTGATTTTTTGTTAATTTCATTGTCAATTTTTGCTCCTATTGATGTAAATGCAAACATAGAATTATAGATACGAATATTTTCTCGAAAAGTTGTAGACTCGGCACAACGACTGTAGTCCAATAAGTGGTCTAATATGTCAGGAGTCTGGCGCAATAATGGTAGAGCAACCTTACCATCCCCACAACACAACGAAAATCGAGGAGTACTTCCCTTGCGAGATTTGATCCGTTCATCATACCAAAGTAGAGCTCCACATGATTGACATTCATACTCTGGCAATCCAAGATATAATTGCTCTACACTATACCCTCTATGAGTTGCAAATCGAGATGGTCTACCAGCAAGTGCATGTTGTGGCGCAATGTTATTAGTTGGTAGTTTGCCTACTTCGGAACTGTGTTTTCTTTTTCTTCCCAATGTATTCGACATTTCATAACTTAGAAGCAAAGACTCATCACCGCAGTTTAAATCTCTCGTAGCAGAAAATCCCACAGTTTTTCTCCGACTATCAAGAATAGACTTTCGGAGCTTCCTTTTTTCTCTATAGGTTGCCATATAGTCCATCTAGTTTCTGGCTGAACCCTATCCTAATACCTGGGCAGACGATGACAGAGTAGCTATTATCCTGTACAACATTCAACATAAGTCAGTATAGAGGATGCACAATATTATTTCGATACAAGCTCCATAAAATAATGCACGCATACCTAGTGAGTATGAACCAGAATAGATCTTTGCCTACAATAAAGGACCTTCACCGTGAGACCTGCCTGCACAGAACAAACACATTTATTTTTCATTTAAACATATCAGAAACTTCTATCTATGAAAGCTTATATACCTATGATACACAATGAACATTCCTTACATGATTTAAATAAGAGGTATCATCTATTTTGCATCCTACGTTACAGGTGGCCAAAAGCTGAGCAATTAGACGCAAAGGGAAGGGGGAAAAAGGTACAAAAGATCATCAACAAGCACAAAAAGACTACAGTATTCTGGTTTGATATACTCATATACCTCATCTCTAAATAAGTGAAGCCAGCAAACTCTATAAAGTGGAATTAGAAAGCTATGGAAGCCATGCCAAGTTGTGGGCAATTGTTAGGGCTAAATAGCACTTTATTGCTCTTAATGTTCCAGTGCAACATGAACCATAATCACACAACGGAGTTGTAACACTTTACGCACCAATTATGCTGAAGTAAAAAAAGAGGGAAAAGGATTGCCGTAGTAAAGAGCAAAACTCTGCATAAACTCAAATAACAACTTGCAGCAGACAACAGCACACAAGAGCAATGCGTAGATTTTGAAAAGTGTTTTCCAAATTGGAGCTATTTAGATTTTATTGGACTTTATTATAATTTAAAACTTATTAAAACCACTTGAGGAACCCAATAATTGTTAATGGGCTTCTTGGGAGCCCAACTTGAATTTCCATGTGTGATGTTTAGTCCCACATTGGAAACTAAAAGGGTGTTTGTAGCAAGGATTTAAGTGCCGTGGTACGGGGTCGTGCTGGAAACTTGCTGGCACAATGCGTGCCGAGCCATGCCGATGCGTGCCGGTTAAAAAATTTATTGTGTGTCGGCACATAATAGCATAAAATATTTGTTTTCTTTAACAACAAAATATTCTAACTATTTATTATGTCTTTTTATCACATCTTTTGAACTTCATTAGGAAAATTACTTACTAATATAAAGAATATAAGGTTTTGAGCTGTGCCATCAGCACGGGGTCTGTATCGTGTCGGTTTCTTGTTGGCACGGTACGGCACGATGGATACGGCTCGTGCCGACGGGCACTTAAAACCTTGGTTTGTAGTTTTTATATATGCCTCTGTTCTCAAGCTAGTTGCTTGTAAGAAAATGAGAGTAATATTCTCATTTAAATACACTACCCGTTTTATTTTATTTTTATTTTTCGATTTTATCTTTATCTTAATCCCAATCCTTATCTATATAATCTTAGGCTTATCTTGTTCTACCCAGATTTAACGAGTTGAAACAAGATTCTCGCCTGGTTATAAATATAGGGCGAGGTTGCACGAGTTGATTAATTATAATAACCCGAGCATACCTAAAGCCTCTCGTCTTTTCCTACTTTCTGAGTTTTCGCCGAGTTTTCTTTTGCCGGATCTGAAGCTTTTTGGGTTCGTCTTGCGCCACCTTGGAAGCGTGCCGACGGGGTGGAACGTGGTTATTATATCGCTAGGAGTAATTGCTGGGAAGCCTCGCACGTGGCGGGGCAATTTCGCTTCTAAGAAAGTGCTCTGCACACCTCGATCCACATACCTTATCTACACTTTTTATTTACAGTATTTGTTATTTAATTTTCATTTTTGGAATTTGTTTAAACCTGAAATTGAACTTTCGAATTGTTTTTAAAGAATATTATAATAAAAGATCGGAAAGATTTTTCCAACAGAGCTGCACGCTGAAAATGGACACTCAAACAAAAGGCTATAAAAGTTTAAAGATTTTCCACGCTAATTGTAAACTTTGCCTATTTCAATGGAATTTTTGGACCAACTTAACATAGTCACGTTTTTTTAGGAATTCTAATGCTAAATTGGCCACATCAGCCATCCCTCATAACCTCCGCGTCCACATAGGAAGAGAATCGGCCTGCAGCAGTCATGCCGTACCTGTTAGTTTTATTTGTTTAAAATGGTGATTTAAAACTTGTTTTTGGCCTATGGGCTTCCTGGGCAGCCCACTCTCTATGGGCCTTGCTTAAGAGCCCGTGTCTTGCTCTTTACATGTGGAGTTTGGTCCAACATTAGAAAGCAAAGGCATAATGCTTTGCTTTATATACTCTTTCTTTACATAATTACTTGGGAGAACATGAGAGTGGAGCTCTCGACTAAACACACGCACGCGCGCACGGCACGAGCACGAGCTGAGCCGGGCCGGGCGGCGGCGCGTGAACACGGTTCACTCACGTCTTTTCTTTTTAGTTTATAGTATTTAATTCACCCAGGAAATATCTTTTCTGGATCATCTCTAGATTTGGTCCAACTGAGATCTTGCCCAGATCTCTCTTGATTTGGTCTTGGTCTTACCTCGGGAAGCAGCTGGGCTATCCTAGTTCCAGATTTGGTCTTGGTTCTTGGTCTAGTCCGGATTTGGTCCAACGGTCATATCTCGAGAAATGGCTAGATCTTGGTCAAGGATCTTGCCTTGACTCTCCCGTTGGACTCCTGATGCTCTCCTATAAAGAGAGGTGAGCTGATGGTGCAATTAAAAAAACTATCCACTGTGAGCTTAACCCGAGTTTGAGAAAATCCTCCTCCTCCTCCTCACTTTCTTCCGCATTAATTTCTACAGCCATTATACACTTTGAATTTACATTTTTGCTGGAATCTCTGAAAGCTGTTACGGTTCGTATTGCGCCACCCTGAAAACGTGTCGACGGAGTGGACAGAGGTCGTTGTATCGCTAGGAGTGATTTCCCGGAGCCTCGTACGTGGAGGGGCAATCTTGCTTCTAGGACAGTGCATTCGCACGCCTCGACTCACAGGCTTCATCTGATCTCTAAATCTCTATAGTATTAATTATTAATATTTGAGGTTTTTAAAACTGAACTGATTTCATTCAAAAAATAATTTATAAAGATATTTTACTAAAGATTTTAGAAAGAGAAATAAATTCTCCAATATTCTAGAAGCAAGATTTATTCTATTCTTTCTGTTTTCTTTAGTATATTACGTATAATATTATTTTGCTGTAGAATAATATATATGTGCCATGAGTTTAATGTTGCTATAATCCTAAACATAATCCTGAACATATATACATGCTGTCATTCTCGTACTAATAATTAATATTGTAATATTGCTACTATATATATTTATCTCTCAGTACCTGCATAATCATACTGTTACTAAACATAGTTTACAACAATTTACTGTTATTTCTGTAAAACTTGGAACAGTCTTGTGACATTATATTAGGATTACTTGTAAACAGATTTTTCATAATGGAGGACTCGTATTCGGCGAAACCTTTCACCTTTGATGGTCGTAACTTTAAAAGGTGGCAGAACCAAATGAGGTTCTGGCTCACCACGCTTGGGCTTGTATCTGCTATCTCAGATCCTGTCGAGAATAGCAATGGATCTGCACCTGAAGGTGCAATCCAGACTGCGATCAACCGACCGTATACTAGGAGCCAAGCCCAAATCGAATCCACTCCTCCCGCTTCTGAAAATACAACTACACCTACACCTACAACTGTACCCCTTGTTGACCCTAACATGATAAACTATCATTGCTTGAACCGAATTCTTAGTACCCTATCTGATAAATTGTATGACATATACTATAGTGTTAAAACAGCTAGGGAACTTGGGACATCCTTAGAAAACAAATATGGTCAGGTTGATCCTACTCAGAAGAGATACCAAGCTTCAGATTTGATTAAGTTTAAATTGGTGGATAATAAATCTTTGTCTGACCAGGTTCATGTTTTTGAATATATAGTTGAGCAATTTAGATCTAGTGGTGTAGATCTTGATGAGAGCTTTTTAGTAGCCACCCTTATAGATAAATTGCCACCCTCTTGGTCTAACCATGCAAATAATCTTAACCATAATCAAAAAGAGCTTTCCCTGAATTATGTCCTAAGATCTATTGGGATAGAAGAGTCGAACCGAGCCAAGGATAAGAAACCTAATGAACCAACAAC
This sequence comes from Aechmea fasciata, assembly GCA_025177825.1. Lineage (NCBI taxonomy): Eukaryota > Viridiplantae > Streptophyta > Magnoliopsida > Poales > Bromeliaceae > Aechmea > Aechmea fasciata. The sequence continues at coordinate 4,113,842 of CM045936.1, forward strand.
CCAAGCCAACCTAGTAGAGAATCCTAAAAATAAGGGTAGAAACTTTCAGCCTCATAGGAACTTTAAGAAGAAACATTTCCATCATCGAAAGTTCAATCCAAACTTTAAAAAGCCTAAACCTGATGGGAGTGGAGGCAACTCTGGTTGCTTTGTGTGCGGGAAGACCAACTACTTTGCGAAGGATTGCTATTTTCGCAAGACTCGGCCTTCTGCACCTAAGAAGAAGAAGAACGCTCCACCTGAGCGCCAGATGAATATGTTGACTGCGGGGCCTAACTCTTCAGTCTCCACTATCAGGTTAGGATCTAGTTTAGCTGAAGTTAACTTTGCCTATAGTTCTTCTGATTGGTGGATAGATACTGGAGCAAACATTCATGCTTGCTCTGATCGCTCTTGGTTTGCCACTTACCAAGACTCATGTGGAGGATCGGTGAACATGGAGAATGCAGCCTCTTCTCGCGTGCTTGGGACCGGTCGAGTAGACTTGAAACTGACTCTGGGAAGACCCTAACCTTGCACGGAGTCCACTATGTTCCCGATATTAGGAAGAATCTAATTAGTGATTCCTTTTTAGCTCAACAGGATTTTAAGTTAGTTTTTGAATGTAATAGGGTAGTCATTACAAAAGGTGTGAATTTTGTAGGAAAGGGATTTTTGAGTGACGGTTTGTTTAAACTATCTGTATATTCTCCCCCTATTAATGAAAATGCACTTATTTTGAATGTTGTTTCCACTAATGTTTGGCACGGAAGATTGGGACGTGCACTTATTTTGAATGTTGTTTCCACTGATGTTTGGCATGGAAGATTGGGACATGTAAATTATAATACTATTAAAAGATTGATGCATCTTGATTTGATTCCTAAATCTAATTTGCCTGATCATAGACATGAAATATGTGTGCAAGCTAAGGAGCCTAGAAAATCTTTTAAATCGGTAGATAGAGATTGTGATCTGTTAGAACTTGTGCATAATGATGTTTGTGATGGAAGTAGACCTACTAGAGGTGGAAATAAATATTTTGTGACTTTTATAGATGATCATTCAAAGTATTGTTATGTTTATTTGATCAAGACAAAAGATGAGGTTTTAAGCAGATTTAAAATTTATAAAGCTGAAATAGAAAATCAATTAGGTAAGAAAATGAAGATTTTGAGATCTGATCGAGGAGGTGAATATACTTCAAATGAGATGACAATTTTCTGCCAAGAATTTGGAATTGTACATCAAGTGACTGCACCTTATACAGCTCAATCTAATGGAGTTGCTGAATGCAAAAATAGAACTTTGATGGATATGGTGAATTCGATGATTATTAGTTCAGATGCACCCGAGAACTTGTAGGGGAAAGTTTTGATTTCTGCATGTGTAATTTTAAATAGGATTCCCCATAAGAATTCTAATATGTCTCCTTATGAGCTTTGGAAAGGTAGGAAGCCTAATTTGAATTATTTTAAAGTGTGGGGGTGCCTAGCTAAAGTTAAAATACCTGAGAACAAGAGAAAAAAGATTGGACCTAAAACTGTAGATACAGTTTTTATAGGTTATGCATTAGATAGCAACACCAACAGATTTCTAGTGGTGAACTCTGAGATTAGTGAGATTTCTAACAACACCATTATTGAAGCTAGAGATGCAGTGTACTTTGAGGATATTTTTCCTTTTAGGACTAGAGTAGACAGACCTACTCCAGTTGAGCCTGTAGGAAGCTCTAGTGGACCTAGAGTTAGTGAACCTACAAAAGAGGTTGAACCTAAAAGAAGTAAGCATCCTAGAGTAGAGAACTTTTGGAGATGATTTTTGTGTCCTACTAGTATCTACCTTTGACCAAGATATGAAGTCTTTAGATGCATCATTTTGGAAAATGGCCATTAATCTTGAGATGTAGTCTATTCTACAGAATCATACTTGGGAGTTAACTGATTTACCTATAGGATGTAAACCTGTAGGCTGTAGATGGATCTTTAAGAAGAAGTTGAGACCTGATGGTTCTGTAGAAAAGTATAAGGATAGACTAGTAGCACAAGGTTTTGCACAGAAGCCAGGTGTAGATTATTTTGATGTGTATGCACCTGTCGCTAGAATTACCTCAATTAGAGTATTGATAGCCTTAGCTTCTGTCCATAATTTGATTGTTCATCAAATGGATGTTAAGACAGTTTTTCTGAATGGTGACTTGGATGAAGAGATCTATATGAAGCAACTTAGAGGTTTTGTAGTTTCTGGACATGAAAATAAAATGTGTAAATTGACTAGATCTCTATAGGGACTTAAACAAGCTCCTAAGCAGTGGCACTTGAAATTTGATTCTTTAGTTGTATCATATGGCTTTCATGTAAACATGTCTTATGAATGTGTATATTCAAAGGAATATGATGGACCGATTGTGATCCTGTGTTTATATGTTGATGATATTTTAATTTTTGGTACCAATATAAATGTGATACATGATGTGAAGAAATTACTCAATGAGAATTTTGATATGAAAGATCTTGGGCAAGCAGATGTAATTCTCAATATGAAAATCATTAGAAAATCAAAAGAAATTGTTATGAGCCAATCACACTATAGTGAACAGTTATTGAAGAAGTTTGGATATTTTGATGTTAAACCTGTAGTGACATCTTATGATTCTAGTATACACCTTAAAAAGAATAGAGATGATCCAATCGATCAGAATAGATATGCACAGATTATAGGATCTCTGGGATATCTAGTAGACTATACCAGACCTGATTTAGTTTATGCTGTGAACAGATTAAGAAGATATACCCATAATCCAAATAGAGAGCATTGGAATGCTTTAGAAAGAGTTTTGAGATACCTGAAGGAAACTGTATCTTATGGATTACATTACAGTGGCTTTCCTGCAGTATTAGAAGGATATAGTAATGCTAATTGGATTAGTGATACAGCTGATGTAAAGTCGACTACTAGATTTATTTTTCTCCTAGGAGGAGCAGCTGTTTCTTGGAAGTCAACCAAACAATCTTTGGTTGCTAGAAGTACTATGGAATCTAAACTTATAGCATTAGATACCACTGTAGCAACTAAGTGGATAAGAGAGTTTCTTTATGATTTGCCACTGATGGAGCGACCTTTAGCACGAGTGTGTATTCATTGTGATTGTAGATCTACAATTGATAAATGTGCCCAAAAAAATGTGGAGACTAAAATGAACAGATTTATGAAAGTGAGACATAAGTTCATTCGACAGAATATAAAGGAGAATGTAATTGCCTTGGAATTAAGATCTGCGAAGAACTTGGCTGATTAGCTCACCAAGGGATTATCTAGGACTGTGATCCTAGAATCGCCGAGGGGGATGGGGCTTAGCCCACAATAGTAGTTACCGGCGACTGCAACCCAACCTGTTGCAGGTTCAATGGGTAAAAAAAAGTTGAACAGGTAGCTGTGAGGAACACTGCTTTTTGTTTCCTCACCCCTATGACGACAGTGCTCATATCTGCAAGTGGATAGAAAGGGCATTGGCCCTGAATGGTTCCGAAACCCATAAGGCAGGGTGTGACCTTGCAGACACTCTTCTGAAGACCTACTATATGTGTAGAGTTGTGAGGCCGCAAGTATGGGAAGAGGGCGGTTCCCTAAATCACACATGAAGTGATATTAGCGCATGGCCGTAATAGCGCTCACCCGCTTAGAACCTAAACGGTTGTACCATGTGTGCAGTTTGTGGAAATCCGATTCACCGACCTTGGTTCAAGGCGAAGTCCACCACTGTGCCCTCGGATGTACATAGACAAGCACTAAGTGAAGGTTCAAACCCGAAAGGCACCTTCGCCGAATACGTGGTATAAGAGATCCAGCATTCTTTTGAGTTGTTTTTTTAATTTCAGTTTTATTTATTTTCTTTATCTGAAGTTTTAAATCATGTGGGGAAATGCTAGTTTTATTTGTTTAAAATGGTGATTTAAAACTTGTTTTTGGCCTATGGGCTTCCTGGGCAGCCCACTCTCTATGGGCCTTGCCTAGGAGCCAGTGCCTTGCTCTTTACATGTGGAGTTTAGTCCCACGTTGGAAAGCAAAGGCATAATGCTTTGCTTTATATACTATCTCTTTCTCTACATAATTACTTGGGAGAACATGAGAGTGGAGCTCTCGACTAAACACACGCACGCGCGCACGGCACGAGCACGAGCCAGGCCGGGCGGCGGCGCGTGATCCCAGTTCACTCACGTCTTTTCTTTTTATTTTATATTATTTAATTAACCCAAGAAATATCTTATCTGGATCCTCTCTAGATTTGGTCCAACTGAGATCTTGCCCAGATCTCTCTTGATTTGGTCTTGGTCTTACCTCGGGAAGCAGTTGGGCTATCCTAGTTCCAGATTTGGTCTTGGTTCTTGGTCTAGTTCGGATTTGGTCCAACGGTCATATCTCGGGAAATGGCTAGATCCTGGTCAAGGATCTTTCCTTGACTCTCCCGTTGGACTCCTGATGCTCTCCTATAAAGAAAGGTGAGCTGATGGTGCAATTAAGAAAACTATCCACTGTGAGCTTAACTCGAGTTTGAGAAAATCCTCCGCCTCCTCACTTTCTTCCGCATTAATTTCTACAGCCATTATACACTTTGAATTTACATTTTTGCTGGAATCACTGAAAGCAATTACGGTTCATATTGCGCCACCCTCAAGACGTGCCGACGGGGTGGACAGAGGTCGTTGTATTATTGCTAGGAGTGATTGCCGGAGCCTCGTACGTGGAGGGGCAATCTTGCTTCTAGGACAATGAATTCGCACGCCTCGACTCACAGGCTTCATCTGATCCCTTAATCTCTATAGTATTAATTATTAATATTTGAGCTTTTTAAAACTGAAAACTGATTTCATTCAAAAAATAATTTATAAAGATATTTTACTAAAAATTTTAAAAAGAGAAATAAATTCTCCAATAGTACCTTGATGCAGGTAGTGAAAATTTAACGCATAAACTGCAAAGCAACCGGCGGAAGCTGACGTCAATGACAAAAAGTTCTGTCATAACCACAACAAAATTTAATCTAAGCAGAAGCACACAGAAGTATGCCTATAAAAGTAGGCGAAATTTGAAGGACGGATGACAACAAATCACGTGAGAGCAAACTAATTAAGAAATGCTTTATATAGCAAGCCCTCTTGGTTCTCAGAGATCTAGTTCCTAATAACTTTAGTAGCACACATGAAAATACATATTAAAAACAGTCACGTGTATGCGGGACGACATATGTTAAATATAAAAATATTTAAACACCGTTCTCTACTAGCTTAAGCTTTCAGCTTGTGTTTGGTATGGGGTTAAGGGGTGGAATAACCCCAACCCCATACTTATCCCCAAACACAACTTTTTTGGGGTGGGGTTAGCAAACCCACCCCAAACCGGAACCGGGTTATCCCAAACCCCATCCCAAACCGGGTTATCCCAGGATAATCCGGTTTGGGTGGGTTTGCTAACCCACCCCCTCCCCCATCCCGCTTATCCCTCACGCCTCCCGAAGCAACCCAAGCTTCTCCCCCTTTCTCCCATGCTTTCTCTGTCTCCTCTCTCCCCGATCACGTTAATATGCGATTAGAACTTGTTTTATAAAATAAAAAAATACATTTTATTTTATAAAAGTCTCTCCGAAAAATGCCCCAAAAAATATGTTAAAAAAATTAGCATAAACAATAAAATATGTTTAAAATTGTAAAGAAAACAATAATGTAAAAAAATACTCAAAAAAAATAAGTTCAAACGTTTAAAAATTTTATTTTTAAAATAATATTTTGCAATATGAAATTGTGAGCAAAAATTCAACTTAAGAATAATTTATTATAGTTGTTATTTAAATTTACAAAATTTAAAAATGACAACATAATATGACAAATTATTTTTGGTAAAAAAATTAGCTTAAAAAAATTATTATAATCAACAAAATTAGTTGCAATCAAATAATATTAAAAATATCACTACAAAATACTATTATCACAACATTAATGTGAGGGTATTTTAGTAATTTTACTTCTTTACCACCCACTATCCTTCTTATCCCACCTACTCCAACCAAACACTATTTTTCACTATCCTGGACTAACTCAAACCTCTAACCAAACACAAAAATACTTTAACCTCATCTTAACCCCAAACTTAACCCTATTCCTGGAATAACCACTTTTTCCTTAACCCCGAACCAAACGGGTATTAGAGAATAACAGTTGTCTCGTATTATTTAATATGGTATCAAAGCAGCAGATTCTGAGCGCAAGTTAAGTTACATCAGACTCATAGCATTATTAATTTCCTCCCATTAAATTCAAGTCCACATCATGAATCTAATAAAAAGTCTCGAGCTCAGACGTAAGAGAGAGTGTTAAATATAAAAATATTTAAACCCCGTTCTCTATTAGTTTAAGCTTTTAGAGAATAATAGTTGTTTCGTATAATTTGATATGCTATCAAAACAGGAGATCCTGAGTTTGAATCACGCCGACAAGCTCTTAACATTATTAATTTTCTCTCATTTAATTTAAGTTCATATCAGGAGCCTAATGAAGAATCTCAAAGCCAGACGTGAGAGAGAGTGTTAAATATAAAAAAATATTTAAAGGCCTTTCTCTGCTAGCTTAAACTTTTAGGTATCGTTTGGTTCGAGAATAAGTAAAAAGTGAGTATTCCGGGGATAGGTATAAATTGAGGTATAGGCGGGGATTAGATCAATTTTGCGTTTAGATGAAAATTGGGTTATTCCTGAGAATAAGAAAAATAGCGTTTGGTTAGGTAAGATGGAATAAAAATTAAAGTGGATAGTTATAAATAAAAATAATAGCGTTTGGTTGGGGGTTAAGGAGTGGAATAATCCCTTAACCCTCATTTTATTCCCAAACACCCTAAAAATTGGTGGGGTTAGTTAACCCCACCTCAAATAAGTTATCCCGGCTTAGCCAACCCCACCTAACCCCACCAAACCCCAACCAAATACTATTTTCTATACATAATAACTCACTATTCTTCTTATCCCACCTACTCCAACCAAACGCTATTTTTCACTATTCCGGACTAACTCAAATCCAAACCAAACACAAAAATACTCTAACCCCACCTTAACCCCAAACTTAATCCTATCTATGAAATAACTAGTTTTTTCTTAACCCCGAACCAAACGGGGGCTTAAAGAATAACAGTAGTTTCGCATTATCTACTAAGATACATTTTGAGTCCAGGCAGAAAGAAAGGCAGCAGTAGAGCTGCATCTACACCAACAATTTACAGATTAAAGACAGAGATGCGTTAGAACTTACGAGGGTAAGCAGAGAGCAGAAGCAAGCATGAACGCAGCCACGGAGAGATGCAGCGAATTAAAGCTCTAAAATACAGCAACAGAGTAGCAATGGACGCAAGGATGGATTTTTTGGGAGGAAGATTGGGACCGATCACGGAAATTTGACAGGGGAGGGAGGCACGGCGGGGGCCGTCTGGACGCGTGCGGGCGGAAAGGCGAAGGGACGACTGCAAGAACCAGAAAAAGAGCAGCACTGCCGATGTGAAGGTGGGCCCCACTTCCCTAAAATAAAGGGGTTATGCCACGTCAGTGCGGCAAGTAAGTGAGCTTCCTTATCGTGTGCCAGAGAGAGAAAGTATACTTTATAATACTTATATATAAAATTGAGCTTCTATGCTTTTAAAAGTACCAAATTATTGATGCTCGTAAGTTTTTAGCATTGAATTAATAAATATGAGATTAGGATAATGTGGGCCCCCTTAGGTTAAGTGGATGGTTGGTTGAATAGTATTATTAATGGGTGACAATGATCAAAGGTGTCGATCTAACGGTAAAAAATTCACAAGCACCAAGTGCTTGGTGCTTTTACAAGCACCATAGCCGGACACCTTATATATATTGTATTATTAATAATTAATTAATTATATTTTTTTATTTGAAAAAAAAATATAATAAAAATATTTTTTTTATTAATTAAGATGAGACTAGTGAATTTAAGAGAATAATATGATTTGTTAGGGACGCCACACCAGTCATATAACTAGTGCATTCTAGAATTTTTTGTGTCAACGGTCAGTAAAAATTTTATAGAGTTATGTGATTTAGATGTAGAGGAAATAAAAAATTCTGTAACTCTATAGAATTTTATGATTTTATCTATAAGACTGTTTGAGTTCTACAAGATTTTACGATAACTTCAAAATTTTTTAAAAAAACTTGTCGTAAAAGAGATCAAATTTTAAAAGTATAAAAAGAGAAACAATGTAAAAGTTTGAACTAATTAGCATCTTTTTTTGTTTTTTTTATGTTTTGTTTGTTTGATATTGAACATTAACCACGAATAAAGAGAACTAAAATCTCAAATTTTTTCCAACAAATTTGGAGGGAAGGGCCGCGACGCTTAGGAAAACCCCAAAATTTTATATTTAAAATTATTTATTTATTTATTATAATTTTATTAATTAATTTTGTATAATTTTTTAGTTCTATTTTCTTGTGTCCTTTAAAGGGCCTAATTAAGGGGGAAAGTTAGCGTTGGGATTTCCAACAATAAAATTTCTCTTTTCCCTTTATGTACATGTACTTGGTCTACTGTTTATAGTGTAATATGAACAGTAGAGAAAACAAGAAAAGATAGTTTTTTTAAAAGTTTTTAATCAATTTTCTATTTCTTTGTTGTTGGGTGTTGAAAGAGCCCCCATCAACTTTTTTCGCACTCGTACTCATAGGAGGAAAAATTCCGATCGTATTTTGGAACGGTGTTTTCGGTTAATCCCACACAAAAGGCAAAAATACACCTTAGCGTTGTTGGAGAAAATCCAATAATTTCTCTTTTGATTAATTCTCATTTATTATCATTTAATGTTATAATTATTCTTATTTATTGTCTTTAATTATGTTAATTAATTGATTGAATTAAATTTAATTTATTTCTCCTTAATGCCACTTAATGGCATGAATTAAGAGGAATTGTTGGGAACGTTGGGCCCAACGTTCCTTTCTCTCTCCACTCTATAAATTGAATTGCACTGTTCACTTTATAGAAAAAACATGACAGAAAGAGCCAAGTGGAAAAATAATAGGAGAAATAAATTCTTTATTTATTTTATTTGATTTGATTTGATCATTTTATCATCGGGTGTTGAAAGTGTCTTCGTCAACTTCCTTCACGATCGTGCTCGCAGAAGGAGGAATTCCGGTCGTATCTTGGGGTGTTGTTCCCGGTTAATCCTGCACGTAAGGATGGGAATACGCTTAGGCGATCTTATAACGACGCTCGATCAATTGTTGATATTCCTTTTCTACAATTATATTTTTGGATTTTAGCGATCATCGGTAAGTTTATTTATTTATTGTTATAACAAGATTTAGTTAGATTTTAATCATAATCAGATTTATGTGCAGAATTTTGTTCTAACAATCTAAGGCGTATTTCCAATTTGATTGTGATTGAAATTTAACGGGTGCTAATCCGCGTTAAATTAATTTTAATTTTATATATATATAATTTATTTGTTAGTTTGTTTGTATGATTGACATTCAAACATAAAGTTTTTCGGGATTAGCAATTTAACATGTAATTGCATATTATTTAATTTTATTTCTGATTTGAGATACAAGTTTACTGTTTTGTTGTTTGACATAACAGTAGAAAAGTTAAATGCTTGTTGTTTGACATAAAAAGTTTACTATTTGTTATAACTTGCTTGTATGATTGACATGCAATATTAATTTAAGTTGAGATTAGTATTTTCAAATTTTAATTGCATATATTTTATTTGCAATTTTTATTTGTTATTTACTGTTATTAAAAAAAAAAAACATATATATATTTTACTGTTTTGAGTTCCGCTACAGTAAAATTATTTGTGAGCTTTCGCAAAACCTTTTTCAGATTTGAAAAGTTACAGAAAAAGAATTTGCTATAGTAAATTGTTTTTTAAGTGTATGCTTCTTCTTAAAGTTTAATTTATAAATATATTATTAAAAAAAAATTACTGTAGCCTTACATTGTACTGATTTAAAAAAGGCTTTGCTACAGTAAACTATTTGGTAAGTATAAATCACTCAGTTTTTTTTTATATATATAATTTAGTTGACAATTTATTTGTATGATTAACATACAAATTTAAATAAATTGGAGCTAGCTCGTGCTTATCTTATTTATTATTGAATTGAGCATAACCTACTGAGCTTACTTGTGGTCAGTTTGTTGACAGCCCTGAGCAGGAATAATTTTTCTTATCTCTGCCTATAGTAGCATTCAATTGCGGTTTTACGGGGCAACCTTGTTCTGTAGCTTGTCTTAAAATGCATAAGTCTATGTGATGCCACTTGATATGATTGAATAGCAGGTTGGAGCATCTCTGTTCTTCTCTTCAACTATTAATTTGTTTTTCTTGCTGACAGTATGCTTTAATCACTCAAGCCCTTAATGTTTTATGCAATGCCTAGAAGCGAATGTCCTTCATTTTACTTATGAAAGGATTCTATTATGATTGCCAGTTGGGGTAACCTGAACTTATTTTAACTTGCCTTTTTATTCTTGGTATAGTGTACAGAAGTTGATTGAACTAATAGGTATATAAGAGGCACTATAGTATATTTCTAAATTTCTTATTATCTAATATTTCAGTAATTTTTTAAAATCTGTTTGCTGCAGATATTATTTGAGTGCATTTGTCATTTGCTCGAAAATATCGAATTGAAATAAAATTTTAAAATTGATTGGGCTTTTCATTCACTGTTGATGTGAACCCTCTTAAACATGATTAATTTCATATTTTTAAATTTTGGTATATCTCAGAAATTGTGGGGGCGCTCTTTTGTCAGTTTAATAAATTTTGATATTATAATTACTCTCGTAATTTCATCCTAAGTGTTCATCTTGGAAAAGAATTTTGTAAATTCTAATATTGGCAGGTAAATTAATTTGAGACAAAAGTTTATTAGATGACTAACCTCTCATGTTATTGTTTATCAGATCTAATAAGATTCTTGCAGATTGCTTGACAAGCGGCATGAATAGGACTAAGGTCCTGGAGTCATCGAGGGGGATGTGGATTTGCCCGTAAAGGGCCTTCCTGCAGTGGGAACCCAACCTTTGTGATAGGCGATCCCTTGAAGAAGGTTCAATGTGGTAAAAACAAGCTGTCAGGTTGGCCAAGAGCACTTTCTACAAATTTATAAAGGAGCTTTAGCTCCAATCCTATCCCTATGGTGAGTAGTGCTCTGTGTAGTGGATTAGGTTGAGCTGAGAGCTCTTAATGGAATCCAAGGCGATAATTTTCGCGAGATGTGACTCTACACACATCCCTGGAGGAAACCACCTATATAAGAGTATCCGTATGTGGCCGCGGCTATGTGATATGGGCTATCCATAGAAGCTCTTATGAAAAATCAAGATACTGTAGCATGGCCATTAATGCACAGACCCGCGACGGAGATTTCTGTACTGTGTGTGTGGTAGTTGAAGTCAGGGCCAAAGGAACGTAGTTCAAGACCTGGTTCACTCCGATTCCTTCTGATGGAAACTATTTACACTAAGTGAGGTTAAGTCTCTTAAAGACACCTTACCGATTGCATAGTATAAACACCCGGTGATCTATTTATTTATTTTGCTTTTCGAGTTTAATTCCTATTTCGAAATTTTGAATTTTTGTGGGGGATTGTTGGAGAAAATCCAATAATTTCTCTTTTGATTAATTCTCATTTATTATCATTTAATGTTATAATTATTCTTATTTATTGTCTTTAATTATGTTAATTAATTGATTGAATTAAATTTAATTTATTTCTCCTTAATGCCACTTAATGGCATGAATTAAGAGGAATTGTTGGGAACGTTGGGCCCAACGTTCCTTTCTCTCTCCACTCTATAAATTGAATTGCACTGTTCACTTTATAGAAAAAACATGACAGAAAGAGCCAAGTGGAAAAATAATAGGAGAAATAAATTCTTTATTTATTTTATTTGATTTGATTTGATCATTTTATCATCGGGTGTTGAAAGTGTCTTCGTCAACTTCCTTCACGATCGTGCTCGCAGAAGGAGGAATTCCGGTCGTATCTTGGGGTGTTGTTCCCGGTTAATCCTGCACGTAAGGATGGGAATACGCCTTAGGGCAGTGCCTCGCACGCTTCCGGATCAATTTGTTGATATTCCTTTTCTACAATTATATTTTTGGATTTTAGCGATCATCGGTAAGTTTATTTATTTATTGTTATAACAAGATTTAGTTAGATTTTAATCATAATCAGATTTATGTGCAGAATTTTGTTCTAACAAGCGTAGAGCCTCGCACACTTTCGGAGCAAATTATTCTTCAATTTCTTGTTCTACAATTTATTTTGAAATTTAGCTCTCACCTGTAAGTACATTTATTTATTTTCTTTTTTTTTTTTTAGAGATAGGTAGCACGCTACCCGCTTCGTTTATTTCATTTAAAAATAAACTTAGCTGGAAATGTGAATCAACTAGTATTCGAACTTGGGTCTCGGGTACCAACCACCAAGCCCTTTGCCACTTGCTCTAGGGACGGTCGGTTACATTTATTTATTTTCATCACAAAATTTAGTTAGATTTTAATCCCAATCGAAGTTTTGGTGCGGTATAAACAACACAAATAGGAGGCATGGCGGAGGTGGAGGGAGAGAGGGAGGGCGCTTTGTTTGGTGATTGTGGAAGAGGGTTTGGCGGCCGCAGCAAAGACTGCTGCAGCGGCGCCGGTGACGGGGGGTTGCAGCGACTGCAGCCTCAGCAGCGACGGCGGGGTATAGTTTAACTATATCTCAAAATATAAGTGGTATTTTAAACCATCTAAACACTTGATAGGATTAATTTTCTATGAGTGTAGCATAATTCAGCTATGCTGAATTTTTTGGTGAATCCAAACAACTCCAATGGTTAAATGTTAAATATTAAATTTTAGATTTTAAAAAATTGAATAAAAATGGCTAATTTGTATAAAAAATTTATCGATTTTATGTTTTGCAAAAACGGATCATTATTTTCGCCGACATCGACTTAAATATGACATAAATCACGGAGGTGAGATTGCAACGGAGCATATAGCCGCGGATAGCGACAGTGACAAGAATGTCCTAGGATTCGAGTACAACAAAAAGGGAGAGCGTATTAGGGGGGAGCGGGAGCGGGAGCAGGAGCAGTAGCTACAGCATAGGATGAGGAAAAGGACGCGACTAGGATACGCACGATTTGAGCACAACTGAAAGGAAGGGCGCATTAGGCAGAGGCAAAAAAAAAGAATACAACGAGGGTGTGCAAGATTTGAGTACAATACGACAAAAAACCGCAAAAGGTAAGGTGAGACAAAGAATGCAATGGCGAAAAAAGATGTAGAGATTTAGAAAAAATAATTTTTTTTCCTCAAAAGATTATTATAGATTGTAATCGCTACAGAAAAAATCAAGAAACAAAAGAAAAAAAAGAGATAAAATTACGATATTTGATATAAAAGTTGCACTATTTGAAACTAAAATAATATGCAATAATCAAGCAAGAATAGAAATCGATAATTAAAAATTCGCTAAAAAATATGGAATTTTGGAAAACCAATTTTTCACCTTCACGTCAGCCTGGTTTCAATTTCTTGACTGAGAACAAATAAGGGAAGGAAAGAACTCTCCACAAAATAACCAAATTTTGAGACAATGGTAACATAATAGTTGAGTTATTTCCAAAGGAAATATGAGAAGGTCCAATATACAATACTTTAATTGGACTCTAAGCCTGTTTCTCTTCTTGATTGGGTGCTTTTTCTCAAGGATTCTCTATATTATCAAGAAGACGAAATTTTTCTGATCTTTATCATTTGCTAGTATATTTGAAAACAATGATGCGTTGTGATTTTTCGAAAATACAAGCCTAATGTTTCAAATATTATAAGTAAAGCCTAAATATTATCTGAATCTCTAAAGAGAGCATCCCACCAGCATGAGCCTATGATTTATACATACAACTTCCAAAAGCAACCATGCGAATTAAATGTGATATTGAGTATTGAATTGGTATTTTTTGAGATATTGACTTATGTGAGTTTGGCATAATCTTTCATGTTAGCGAGTTCATTCATGCCAGCTCGACTGCTAAGAAAAATTATATGTTATCGCACGGGCTCTTCAAATTGCTAGCTTTTTTTTTTAGTGCTACTATTTATAGTGATGCTTGGAATGTAGTTTCTACTATTTTTTCTACTAACACATTATCAAATTGGGTTGTCATTACTGCAGAAATTTATTACTGTTGCATCCAAATATTACTATCTCCTATATTAGAAGAGATCAAAATATAGAAGCTCATAATCTTGCCAATGCAACTTTCCGATCATGTTCTTCTAATGTCTTTTTTTTTTTTATCATCTTTGATGTAGTTCTAATTTGCTAATAAAATTACCTACGGATTTTCTCTCGAAAACAAAGAAAAAAAAAATTAAATAAATCCACAAGTGTACAGTTCACAAAAGAAATAAAGTCCGAGCCTCCATCTTCTCAGGTAAAATAGAAGTACAGGTTATTGGTATCAGAGACCCATGAGCAACTTCCAGAAAATAATAACAACAATAATAATAAGAGGAAAAAGAAAATACACCTTCAAGTTGAGACTAAAGTTATAAACACATTTCTCCAATTAACAACATAGAAATGTCTAACAATGTAATTGAAAAAAATTAAGCCAAAGAAGCAAATGAAGTTCTATAAACTCTCCCGATCGCCATATACAGAAATCATTTTTACCAAAGTCCCGAAGAAATTACAAGAGAAGACACAAATTACATCTTAGGACTCTGCCACACGGTATAGAGGATAACAATGTGGTGCTCAGCACAGGCGAGACGTAGGGTAACTTTTACACATTCAACAGAAGTAGTGCTTAATGAATCAAGTAGTTGCCGCCTTTGCTGGAATAGCCGTCGAAGATGATGTGTGAACTAAACTTTAATGTAGCAACTTTTCGTAGCTACAGGAGAAGTTTAGAAGATATGTCTGTAAGCCATTTATGATCCCCGATGAAAAATATATTTACATCAATTCGAAGGCTTCACACGAAGCAGGTAGAAAGAAGGCTTTCAACTCCCCTGAATGGATGTCCATCTGCAACTCACAAAACAATGTTGTAACATGCGGTTGGTCAGTCAGCAATTACAGTAAAGGAAATAAAAGCTTTGATTACAAAATTAAGCGCTGAAAGTCCTGACTGGAGTTCCAATATCATTTCTCAGTCAGTTGTAACAATTTAGTCCTGAGATTTGATCTGAATTCCGATTTCTTCTGCAGAGTATCAAATTTAATGCTGAACTTCGACTTCAATTGCAATTTTGTACCTGAAGTTTGATCATGTTCTCCAGTTTTAACAATACAAAGGCTACGGATGGTACATGTGGCACTTCTAATGTATTATAAAGGAAGAATTCAATTGTTAGGCAGCAAAATTTCACGAACTAAATTAAAATCTTGAGGACTAAATCGAAATCTGAGCAAAGACCAGTGAACATATTTGTAGCTAACCAAAAAGAAGTGGACTTCTTTTGAGGGGAAAAAAAAAATCTGAATGGCCATCTTGAAGCAGCAGTAAAATTTTGTACCATTTATTTGGGTATTGTGAAACAACTGTTGTACTCTATTAAAAGCTTAAATTATTAGAGAACAGTGTTTATGTATTTTTATATTTAACACTCCCCCTCACGTCTGGGCTTGAGAATTTTTGTAAGGCCCATGACGTAGACGGATTAAATGGGAGAAAATTAATAACACTAGGAGCCTAATGTGACTCAAACTCAGGATCTTCTGTTCTCATATCATGTAAAACAACTGTTGTACCTTAAAAGCTTAAGCTTTTAGAGAACGATGTTTATATATTTTTATATTTACCAGCCATGAACCAACAATTAAACCTCCTATTCATTATTAGTTGCAAAAAAGAAAGCCCCTAAGTTCAAATAATTTCAGGTAAGTCCTCAACATTTTCATATGTTATACAAATTCCCTATCGTGCATCTTTCACTAAATCAAAATGTACAGTATAACAAATTTTGACTTTTATCCATTAGCAGATTTTTGCCAATTAAATTTGATTTGCATACAACATTTTAAAAGGTATGTATTAGACAAGGATAAAATTGCAATAAAAGGATGTGTATATGATATTTACAATGAAAAAACTCCGAAAATGTGGTAAAAAGTTAAAATTGTTAATGCTATATTGTTTGATGTCTTTAAAAGGTGCTGAGCAAGGAACTTAAATGAAAGAAAATTGAAAACTCAGGAACTTGCATAAAAAGATGAAGAGTTATGGGCTTGTGGAATTAGCTGAAACGTTAAAAGGACACATTTGAGAGCTACCCATTCACTTTACATTGACCCGACGCATAGGAAAGGACATTGAAATAAGCAATTTCAGTCTCTGCATATTCTAAACCTCATGTCGAAATTAGCACAAGCCACCCCATGAAGCCAACAGATATCCTATCCGAATACTAAAAATAAACAGTAGGTTCCAAGCTCTCGATGACTGGTCAAGTGGATCATCAAATTATAATCCTCCATATTTGATTTTAAGATGGGAGCATTACAATTTTTGTTACCTGTGAATGTTGGTATCCGAGGCATTTGGTTCTCAAATTTCAAGCTGTGAAATTCCCATTTGCTATTGTACCTTTCATATTTGCTACCCAGTCCTTATGTCTACTAATATTTCACTCTACTACAAGCATCTCTGTTTGTCAGTTCTTTTTTCAGTCTGTTACTTCTTATAAGTTCTTCTCCACTTCTACTTCTTCCACTTGACCAATGTCCGATGCGATCTTTCCTAATACTCTAGTTCCTCGGAGTGCTTAGAATACTTGGCCGATACTGATTAAATATCCATAACATAGTAGTTATAAAATCAGTGTTTCACATCATGTGTTTAAACGTCATATAACAAGGTTCTTAAAATGTTCACGAACATGATTTTCACCTAGGATATATGAACTATACAATTACTTCACTACGAATTGCATAATGTAGATTCATAGATAATTGAGATTAAGAGTCATGACCTGTGATATTCATATCAAAGATTTATTTGAACACAATGCGCATTAGTGTATTCCTTTCTTTAGTTTTTTCCATGGAAGAAAAAACAAGGACCAATAAACTAGATGTGGGATATAGCCATTCATAGAGGTTGTTTTTAGTGCATTTGCTATTCTATGTTAATACAAATGTTTTGACTGGAAGAAATAAAAAAAGTGATTTTATGCAATTACATTTAAACAAGAAAGGCAATCACATCTTATACCTCTAATACCTCATACAAGATTTGACATCACATTATCGCATCCTGTACTTCTCAGGACCTGCAATCAGATCATTAAATATTTGAGAACAAAGCATTTCCTTTAGCTAAATGAAGAAAACAATTCGTCCAGAATCTCACCAAATATGTTTGATTTCAAGGGAAATCTGCTTACTACGCCTTTGGATTTTAGTTCCTTTAGTTGCCACTGTTTAGTCTTCTTTTCACTTTTCACCGAGCTGTTACTTGTCTCTCCCATTAAACCGGCTCCTTTCTGGACCTTTTCATGATATATTGCTGGAGGTGAAAGTCTCACTTGGGGTAAAATGTCTACTTGAAAAGGCTTTTGGGCTTTATGGAGACTCTTCAATATTTCAAACTAAAAAGAACAGCATCCCGCCTTGGTCAGAGCAATACGAGCCGGAAAAACGTTAAAAAGAAAGAAATAAGCTTCTTTGATAGAAAGTTCTATGTACCCGGGGTATTTGATGGAGCCCACGAGGCCTCTCTGCAATGTCTGGTTCATGCAGGTATTGAAGATTGATTCCTTGAGATTGTCGGAGGCTTGATGACTGATGTTTGACCAATCCATTCTCCACGTTAACTGATTTATTTCGTGCATTTGTGTTCTTCTTTGGAAGACAAATTGGGCATCCAACTGAGGAATCTGAATGTGATGACTTAGTTTGCTCAGATTCACAGATAAGATGGGTTGAATGACCACAATTAAATACTCTAACTCCTGAAGTAGCAGGGCCTTTCGTGAGGGGCAAATTACAAATGCAGCAAATGAAATCTTGTGAAGCAAAAGCATGAGAGACTCCCTTCTTTAGCAAGCTCAAAGTGTAGAATGTGTCGTCCTCGATTACCAATTTAGCTGTATCCTAGATCAAGGAAAGAAAAGATCAAAATTTGAAAAAGAAAATTCGTTCTTATAATATAGGCAATACTTGAAGAATATTGATCACAAATATCTGACGAAGTATTGATGTGCTTGAAGGTAAAAACTAGGCTATATTTTATAAGATCATTGAAAGGACCCGCAATAAACATAAAATTACAACAATCTACTAATCTTGCAAATTAAACACACTGACACCAAGCATGCATTTGAAGGAAAGGAACATGTAACATAGGAGGACAAAATACAATTGCCAGGTGCACGGACAACAATAAATTGTACAGCCGGAGCGACATACCATTTAACATATCTTCCATATTCTCACAAGAGAATACAAGTTTAAGTTGATTGTCCAGTTAAGAGTTTTAATGATGATAAGACAATATATGGTTCATACATGGGCAAGTTAGGAAAATGGTTATTTGTTTTTATAGTAAAAATATTTTAAATCCAACATTTGTGAGTTGCACCAGTTTATTCTACAAGACAACATTTTGCAATTGGTATTTGAACCTCTTCAGTGAAAAGGTTACAACATAGTGTATAACATCTGGGGTGATCATAATCTGAGTCCAATAGGCCACTCCAGCTTCAAATATCCTAATATCGATAGTAAAAGCCCATGCAAAAGGAAAACAGCTCAAAATGTAACTTTCTATACACTTACCAGTATTCTTTTCTCATAGCCATATGTTCCCAGCATTCTCAGTATGATGAGCTTAAAATCACCAAACTCTTGATCCCCATTGTCAGAAAGGACCTTGGTCATGATTACTGGGAGGGGTATATATCCAGCCATTCCCTCAATTATTTCTCCAACAAATTGTGAAAAAACTCTCCTCAGAACAGCTGCACATCTTCTATTCTCGGATAGCCTCCTTAATTTGAACTCCTCATTCACTTGGTCACCACAAATTGCAGATACCTTTCCAACCTGACTTCTTTTAGGTATGTCTTTGCCACCACAGAACCTCTTCAGTGGTTCAGAAAAGCTGAATTAACAAATTAAAAGCTCCAAGCATTAAACACAATTATGTAAATTAAAGATAATTTTTTTATTTCAAATTTGCACAATTGATGAGAGAAGAATGAACAAGATGAAAAGATACAAGCTCATGGTGGTTATTTATATATGGGTAAACGAGGTGGAGGAAAATGATGGGAGAAAGAGGTTGAGGAAAGGACGATGAGGGCTGAGTGAAGGCAGCGACAGTTCGCAGCACTGGCAGCCACACAACGGCAGCACCAGTAGCAGCGGCACTGGCAGTGGTGATAAAGGAGGTGGTGAATGAGGTGTCATGGAGGAGGAAGAGGACTAGGTAAAATAGAGTGGTATTTTGGTCATTTTGCTCTTTTTTTTTTACACTGCAACCCACTGAAAAGTTTTTGCTGTATTGAGGGGGGTTATGAGCATATTTTTTTTATTTAAGGGGATGAAATACTTCATGCAATGTATTTAGGGGGGTTATCTATATTTTAGCCTAAATAGAATGTGATTTTAGTCGTCAAATTAGAAAACACACAAATGGTCCAATTTTCAAATGCTGTCATGATGAACTAACAATATCAAACTAAACACTAAGACTAGCAGACAATTATACAACTTACGAGTCAAGCAGCCGAAACCAGAGGGACTCAGACTCTTGAGGATCTAGACGTTGAGTATTTCTTTGGCACAAACCAATGCAGGCATGCAATAAATCAAGCACAGAAATAGCCTGTGATTTCAGCAGAAAATATATAATAGCAGTTAGCTAAACTCAAGGGGTTAGTTAAAGCTGATCATGAAAAACAATTAAGGCTCAAATAACCAACCTCATTCATTTTTAATATGTCACTGGGTTGATTAACTCTATCGGTGTTACCAGATATGGTTCCAATATTTTTTTCCACAGCATCAATAAGCAAGTTAAGTTTATCCTCGAGTCCCGCCATTACAAGCACTAAAGCATTCCCAACATCACCAACTCTTTCCAAAAGAAATGCAGCTGCATCAGTAACTCCATACTCTTGACAAAGAAGTAAACAGTGTTCTAGTCTATAATTGTCAAAAGTTTGAAGGAACTTCAGAACTGAATTGCTTTCAAATTGACACAAAAGCTGCACAAAAGGAGATGATTGTTCAAGCATATAAAAAAATTTCTGTTTAAGATCACATCATATATAAAGCCAGCTGAAAGAAAATTTACAAATAGAACAAAGAGCATCTAATTCAATTTCTTTATAAAAAAATTTAGACCACAATCTACATCATTTGTAATGAACTTAACGCAGTTTGAAGAACAGATAGATTCTAACTCACAGACGTAAATGATAAGATAGTACTATCATTTTTTATATAGAGAGATTCACAATGATAGAGATTTAATAGGGACCATATGAATGACTAGATTGGATAAATGGCTGTTGTTGATAGGAGAGTTTCTCTTATTTGTAGAAAGAGAATTAGCAGAGATGTGAATCATAAAAAATTGTTCACACGCCATTTAGCCATGTGGCAACATCATAATTTAGAAACTACACCAATGATTTAATTTCTTTGAAATCATCTCTTTGCATCTGCTTCAGTTATATTAGTTGCATCAACTCCGCGCACTGCACAGCACAGGGAAGCACATGATAGGAAGGTAACAAAAGAACTAATATATATCTTAAGAATGCAGATAACAAAATTGATGGACATTACTATAGGTAAATTCCCCCAAGGGCCTCTTTGCTTCACCGAAGGTGGAAGTTTGGGTTGAAGTTGATTTTTGGTTGAACTAGAGTTCAGGTGAAAATTACTACTCCGTTGTTCGTTTCTAATCACTACTCCGTTAACTGTGGAAGTGAAGTTTCGCTAATTTTGCTGTCTGTTTGGCAAGAAGTTAATGGCGTAAAAAAAACTGAAGTTCCCCATTTCTAGTGTTTGTTTCACCTAAAATTGTTGAATCCCCAAACCCCTCATAAACTTATCTCCTATATAGCTCTCTATTCATGTGATATTGTTGCCTCTTATATTACTTGATAAATAATAAATTATAAGATAACGAACAGAAATAATGTAATTGTATCCCTATATAACTAAAAAATATAGTTAAAACAAACTAAATTGTTTTTTTCGTACATAAATTATAATAGTACAACAATAATACTCTAAAGAAAAAGAGGCACTAACAGTCAACTAACCAATTTTCATCACATTTCAAATGTGCCAACTAAGCTTAAAAACAAAACAAAAAACTTAAACTTATCAATTTTCATTACATTTCAAACATGCAAACTAACAAAAAAGAAAAATTAGTACAACAATCAAATATATTTAGATGAGAGAGGTGGCAACCCAATCCCGAATATAAGTTCCCCTTTGTAATATTTTATTATTTTTTTCCCTCACTTCTCTTCCTGGTCAATTTTGCTATTTTGCGGAACCTGGGTTTCGACCGTAACTATTTTACGATGAACCACACAGCAGAGGTGGCCGTTTTCAGCTGAAAACCACTTCACCCCTCACCACTTTCTACGAAACAAACTGGCCCTAAAAGAGGTGTTTCCTTAGGTTATGGTTATCAAAATGAGAATTCTAGGAGTCATGATGTTACAATAGCGGTTTTCCACATTTTTAGTCTAAAAATAAAGATGCTTAATACAAAATTGGATTGATATACTACAATGCTCAACCTGACAGTACACAGAATTTGATGATTCGGTTCTGCTAGCTTCCTTTAAGATTTGGACAGTATTCAAAAAGAAAATCTTACCTCCAGGTACTGTTCAACCAGCTCATCAGTTATGTGAATTGCATTACGATTCGGATGCTTCGGAAATTTTGAAAGTCTTTCAATGTATGCTTCAAGTTCATTAGGTGGATCCAGAATACCGTTTGAAACATTTGTCATATGATCAGCCTCATGCTTAAAAATGTCAAGAGTGCCTAACAAGTGGACATCAATAGCAGTTTTGAGAAAAAGGAAAAGGCTTTGTGGATGAGAATGAAGCTCTGATAGTATATGCTGACTCTCGCTGATGAAATGGTCAATAACCAAAAACAATGTGCACTCTCTGAAATATGCAAACAATAAATATTAGAGAACTTAGATAATAAAACTAATTTAAGACAAAATCAAGCAGAAACAATGAAAAACTGATGCAGTTCAAGGATGACCCTTCTATTTATTTTAGTTCTTTTAGTTTTAATTTTCATAAAAGAACTTTTGTTTTAATTTTGTGTTAGTCATTTTTAGATGCTTGTGGTGTGCCGTCCCAATGATATTTGACAGATTTGAGAAGATTTCTATTTTCTCAGGAGTCATTTTGATTCATTTTCTGGTTTTTTATGGGTTTTGGAAGTGGTTTGAGTCCGGTTTGAGTCTAACCCTTAATTGCACAATCAGTTTATTTCTAATTGGGATTAATTCTAACCTATTTGAACATTCCGTTCAGATCTAATTAACTGGGGCTTTATATTTAGGTTTAGGTTCAATTAATACATAAAATCAACTAAACCCTAGTAGGCTTGACCCTTTTCCTATTTGTCGAACCTATTTCCTATCAAACTTACAGCCAGACTATTCTTTTTAAGGGTTCTATTAATATAACATCTCGCTGGTTTTGGGGCTTTGACTTATGATATTAGAAATTTTCCCGCCAAGTATTCACCTCTCTTCGTGTCACCCTTTCCTCAGTTAATTTTCTTCTCATTTCTGGCCATAGATTAGGCACTTCGCTTCTCCTCTTTCTTGTCCATGGATTGGGCACCTTATCTTCTCCTCTTCTACTGCCCTAGATTGGATTTTCTCCTCCTCTACACCTTCCTCTCATTGCCGTTACTCTGCTGCTGTTCCTGCCGCAGTTTTCTCTCAATTAGAGGCTGATTGATGGTGGTTTTGGGTTGGAATTATTCTGGGCTGAGCACATCTCTTACAACTTCAATATAATGACTTCTAGACAGCTTTGTGAAAACTAAGGAAGCCCTGAAGGCTTCCAGCACACCAATACTTTCTTTGTTTCTTCAAATTATAGATTTTTTTCAAATTTTCATCAGGTTTGCATCGGAATGTTTACTATTCGAAATGTCATTTGAGTTCTCATATTTCTGGTTGCACCAAATTTGGTATCAGAGCTTCAAAGCAACCTTATTAAATTTTAGGACAGCGTCAAAAATGAAGCTGGCATTATAAAACCCGAAACATGATCATTGTATTTACAGGTTCACCTGCACAGCTTGATCAGATCAGGGATACGAGAAACCAAGGCTGAGTGGAAAGATGAAGCCTCGGTCGCTGATAACTGTGATAACATTTTGTGGATGAAGACAAAAACATGGATTGGTTCATCCAAGTCCTTCATATAACTATCCAAAGCAGCAATAATCCGGCCATTGAGTGTATTAATAAAGCCACAAGCCTGTATTGAACAATGGCAAGGAACACTGGGAATTAATAACCAAGTTGATATAATGACACTAGCACCAGAAGATACCAAGAACTACAGTTCAAGCTGAGATGAGCTTACATGAAAAAAAAAGAAAAAAGAAAAAAGATCATACCTGGTGAAATTGAGCCTTCTCACAGAGACGTAACACATCATCAGAATTCCAATGGGTCTGAGGAACTACCCTCAAGAGTTTCAGCACTTGTTTCTGCTTTTGAGAAGTTAGTGCCTTTTGATTAGGACCATAAAGTGCCAGATCAGATGAAGTCAAATAATCAAGGAGATGCTTTAAAACTCTAGGAGATATAGTTGCTTGTTTACAAGAAACAAGAAAAGAAATAAACTCAAGTAAGTGAGTCAAATCCTTTACTGAAGGCCAGATTGCCGTCTCGGCATCCATGACAATTGATCTAATCATCTCATTTTCTAAGCCAAGAACATCTATAAGCACATTTGTAATGTTTTGAACCATGGAATTCCGATTTTCAAGGCTCTCAGATTTGATTTCTAGTTCATGCTCAACAGGAGCTTCAACAACATTGATGGAATCATCACTTGTTTCAGATCCCTCTTCTGTAAAAGCAAATCGAAGAACTTCTAAAGTTGCTTCTGTGTCTATCCATAGCAGATAACAAAGGTTTGGGCACACTTTGCAGGACGACTTGAAGCTTTTAACTATTTGAGAGGTTACAGACTTCGAATCCTCCAGTAAAAATTGCAACAATTCTTTTCTAACTGAATGCACACGTGAAGGAGAAAGAGCTCCATGCCCTGCAACAAGTAAGCATCTTAAGCATCTATCACAAATGAAAGTAAGGCATCATATATACCGGTCGAAAGAACTCGGAAATAAGAAAACGTGCTTCAGAAAGGGCAAGTTCTGAACTCCGTTGTCGAATGATTAATCTAAATTTGTAAAGCATCTGATTAACAGAACATCATTGCAAGAAAATATACCAGATAAGGAACTAGATTTTATAATTATTTTAGCAATTTATTTGGCAATGAGACTAGCAAGGTATCAAGCCAGCTCCCACAAAGCTTTTCAGCTACATCTAGAATTTACAAAATGATAAAGAACAGATTATCAAGAATATATCTCAAGCATATTGAGAAATTTCTTTTTTTGAGAGATAGGTAGCATGCTATCCGCTTCGCTTATTTCATTTAGAAATAAACTTAGCTGGAAATGTGAATCAACTAGGATTCGAACTTGGGACCTCGGATACCAACCACCAAGCCCTTTGCCACTTGCGCTAGGGACAGTCGGTATTGAGATATTAATATATGAATTATTAGGGCAGAAGAGAAGCAATGAACCAGAGCCTGCAACGATATGAAATTTAAAAGTACATACCAGGAGGAAACGCTTGGCCTTGAAAGCAATACTTCAGATAAATAAGCATCCTGTAGCTGTTTATCACAAAAGATGTGTGGATATTAAATAGATAACAAAGAGAAATATAAGTATTTAAATAAGAAGTCATCTTTTAACCAGTAACGTTCACAAAAAACTATAGAATAATCTATATGTAGCTTAGATAGAATACAGATTAAACATATCACCAATTGTATATACATGGGAGGAAAATATATAATAGTAGATTAAACGACACCCAAAAATGAAATGGTTGCTTACATGAATTCCTAATGGTGCAGCAGAATCAAAGGAAGATAAATGATTGTTATTTGCAAGTGAGAGAAAACATAACCGAAAAGAGAAAAATAAAATAGATAATAGACAATTGAAAAAGAAACTTCAAGCAAATTCATTAGCTCTGTATTATTCTATTAAGACCTCCAACATGAGGAGCTAGTCACAAAAAGATAAGATAAAGATCATCCTTATTTTATAAAGGTAATATACTTATCTGTATGTGCAATAAATGAACCCTTAACATAATTTGCGTGTTAACCCCTTCATTTACATTTTTACCATCTACTAAAATGCAATATAATTATTATGACTAGTAAAGTAGATCTTCAACTCATATAAATTTGCCTTGCATCATGATAAAGCCAACCATTAGTTCCCTGTGTAGGTCAGAAAGTTATCAGCATTTGTAAAGGGCTCAAATTGGGCAGACAACTAATAGCATCAACCCATTCCTGGGGCCTATTCAACTTAAGAAATCTAATGTCAATTCTCACCGTGCATTTAGTAATAATTGGATGCTTCATACACATTCCCTGTTACTGTGTTTCTAAACTGTTGAATTTCAGTACTAGTTTCGACAAAAGATTCTTCCAACAATGAGTCTGAAACTTAAGAGATATCATAACAAAGATTTTCCAAAGAGAAAGATATTTAAAAAATAATAATAAGCAAATGATCCAGAATTTCCCAGGTTATAACATAATGATCTTCCAAAGAGAGACATTTTTTTAAAAAAAATAAGAAAATGATGCAGAATTTCCCAGGTTACATTAAACTCTGAACCATGTATGCAAAGAAAATAAGCATTACATTAAACTGAACCATGTATGCAAATAAAATTAGTATTACATTAAACTCTGAAACATGAATGCAAAGAAATTAAGCATTTTCTAACAAAACCTTTAATCATCATATCAAGTCAATGCATTAGACAAATTATTATAAAAAATTGGTTTGACATTCATGTAGATGATTAAACACTTCCATAATTATCATTATTATGTGGAGTAGCAGAGTTACAAAAAGTTGATTTGAATTTTTACATATGTACCCTTGTCTCTCCTTTTTCCTCGTGCCTAATCAGGCAATTACATGTTCTTTTTCTTTGTACTATTACAAGTTCCACTAATCAACACGACAGTCAACTTTTCCAATAACCCTCCTATGTACAAACGCATATGTAACACGTTCAACCCAAACTCAGTTTCTTTTTTTTTTTCACCAAACAATTTTTCTTTCTACAACCTCAGGAGCATAGCAAAACCCTTATGCTGTTTTGTCCATATTTCCCTATTCACAAACTTCCCAATTATCATTTGGAACCAAATCTTTCCCCAAAACCCCTAATATTCAATTAAATCAATTAAAACATAGAATCCCCCAATTTGTCCTGCGTCAGTTTATATATTGATGGCAGCAAAGAACAATAAGGACGATGTTATATGCAGAAAGTTCACGTTAAAGAAATAATGAAAATCACCAAATGGCAGCAGCATCCCTTCCAGGGCTATTCTGTACAACTGCCAAAAGTTCCTCCAATGGTGCTCGGAAATCATCTAAACCTCGATTAAACAGATATATAAGTGCACCATACAGTCCATGCTCACGGCATAACCTAACCACCTGCAAATCAAATACAAGTAATAAACTGTGGTTGATAGAATAAAACTTATGAAACCAACAGCTGGAAGCTTTTTTTTTTCCTACTACCACATAATTCTTCAATAACTGCTTCAAAAGAATACCTGATTAAAATCCAAGGACGAGATGTCCATGTGAAGAACACATTGCTCAACTCGTTGTAACCATCCTTTGCAACTATAGTGCTCTACCAAGGCTTGCATTATCTATAGTATATCAAAAGATCATGATGCCAAATTACTTTTCATTCAAACCTACTATTATGAACAATGATAGTAATCATAAAGTTCACATAGCTGAATCTGTAGCAGCTATGCATGATCTGTAGTACCTCTGGAGGCAGACAACCAAGCATATCCTTCAATATATAGGGTTCTAATATCTCCAAAAATGTGCCTGCTTCCAGTGTAGTAGTGGTAAGAATAAATCTATGCAACCCGTAACAAGAACCAGACAATAAAATAGGCTTTTCTCTTTCAAATGAAGTCAGAGTTAAAACTTACAGACACACCTTCAACTACAAATCATTTGGCAACAGGTCCCAAAACTTAAGTCCATTCATTTGAATCCCTGAACTAACATATTTTTCGACTGGAGAAAGTTCCATATGAACTAAATTCTCTATAAATCTTTTGACAGAATATTCTATTAACTTAACAAAATATTCTGTTAATGACATATTATTCTGTAATTTTCCATTAATATTTAGAAGGAACATTTTATAACCAAATAACATGTTAGTTTAGGTGTTTAAACTGTTAGAAAAGAGTTCAAGGACCAATTTCCAAATAAAAATAGCTGGAGGGATGCCTGCAAGTTTTTATCTCTTATTTTTCCAATACAAAATTTTTGTTTCAAGAAGATAAGGGGGGGGGGGGGAAATGTAAATAAAGCCAAGAAACATGACCTAATCTCCACTAGCAGTATATATTAATATTAATGTCAGCATCCAAATAAAATATGTGCAGTCTCCATAGAGAAATATAATAAACAAATGAATTCCAATTACAAGACAGATAATCAAAAAATACATAAATATAGAAAATATAGCTCAGTTCGACAATTGAATCAATTTAGACTGGCCATACACTGGAATGCATTCAAATAAACTTTAATTGATAGGAACAACTCACTCTAGTCCAGTAGACTGAATGATACAAAATGCACTCATTAACAGAATCTAGTAAAAAATTAAGACTGTTTCATGACCCAACATATTGAACCTTCGATTTATTTGGTGTGTTTTTTTTTTTTGATATTTGGTTTGAGATGGAGCACAAAACGGTAGCCCTTAGTTGCAGAATATTTGATGGTTACAAATTGTTAAAAGTTTATACTTGATACCATGAAAATGAAAAAAAATAATGTAATTGTTACCTTTTTTATGATTCCGTGAAAATAATAATGGATTCAGGTAATACAGCAGTTGCTCTTCTTTTTTTTTCTCAGCGGCATACCGACTAATGAAGAAGTTAGTTCGAAAAGCAAACAACATTTCCACCTAAAATATTCAAAAGACTTGCAGTTATAAAACTTTAAAGGCCGTACTCTCAATGAAATTACCGCTATGCTAATCATCTCTATTATTACAATGGCTCCAAACTAGAGGAGCACAATAAGAACTTTCATTTGGATTTTGCTATTTGTACAGGGGAGTTCAACCAAAAACATTTACCGGGATGGCATGGAAATCGACATGGTCAAAAAGATAATATAGAAGGGAAAGAAGTATGAGGAATTTTAGCTGCATTTTAGTTCTAATGTTCCACAATGCCACATAGAAATAATCCTGAAGCCCTCCAGATGGTACAGTACAGCACACATTGTTAATTCGTTAAATATCAGCTGAAACGAAGTATGCATGCAGTGTACAGGATAGGATTCCATGTATTTCAGAACAGATAAATTATCATAGACAAATAGGGGGGAAATGAGAGCAAGTACCTCCATGTTGAACAGCAACAAACTTGGAAAAGATACTATCAAACAAGATATCCGTCCTGTTAATATGAACGCAAAACTCGACTGCAACGCCACCTACACGAGCATATTGCTCCTCTATCTCTGTGCACACAGAAGTATTTGCACACTTTGAACCATCTTCAACTCCAGGTTTTCCAAGCTGATTGCAAAAAGCAATTGAAATATAGGAAAACACTTCATCTACATACGACAAAAGCAGCTCTACTAGAAATGGCATTATGGCCTCTCTTATAGCATCAACTGTTCTTGGGAGATCAATAACACCTTGTGAACGGCCATCGTAAAGCCTCATTGCCATGTCTAGTGCACCCATCCAATCTCCTGCCCTCTGCAATACTTGAATTCTTTCTTTCCAAGGAAGAAGACGAGAAACTAGGAGATGCATGGGCCCTAGTATGTATATTGTAGCTCCTCTTACTGCTACTGAATTTTGATAAGCTTTTTCTGGATTTCCAAAAACATTAGAGAAGTGGGTATGATATGTGATGATGTCATCAATTCCCAAGCCATCAAGACCATAGCTGGTGCGGTGAAGCTCATTTCCATCTTTGGAAAACAAGCAGAGTTGACCTCTCGATGTAAGAACCACTAGCATCTGGAAAACCAAAAGAAGAATTCGGTTATAAGATAACAACAAGATAATGCTAATAAGAAAAGGATGTGTCAAATTCTACATGTGACATTTCTACTACCTGATCATCTAACCAGGCCACACCAATTGATGCACTATCAAGGCTCCATTCATTGTATTTTTTCATTTGTGATTTAACCAACTTTGACACTTGGATTCGGCGGTCCCAAGCAATTACGAGCCATGAAGCTCTCTCAGATGCACCTGCAGATTTTTCATGTTTTGGAAAAATAACACCATATATATTAGAGATAGACGACTCAAAACTTCGAGGAGAATAAACTTGATCTCACCAAGAGACGAATCACTTGAGTATGCAGTGCATTTCCATGCTGTGTATGGCATTGACCCTTCTCGAACCCCATCTGGTCTGGAGAACTTCTCATAAATTTCTAAATTTGGGATCAGTCTAACCTAAAAGAAGATAAAACAATATAGTCATCTTGAAAATTGGATCCTCTATTATATGTTAAGCATTGCTGGACAAGATAAAGCCTATAATTTTTTTCACAATCATATGAAGACACCATACCACCAGAGCATTTTGATTGGTGACAAATATGACCACACCTTCTTCCAGAAATGAAGAGCCTTCATTGAAAAGCTTCCATCCAGCCTCTCTTCCGACAACGCCACCAACAACACCTCCCATCATGCTACCAAGGCTACTAGTGGAAATCGTTGAGTTCCCTTGTGCAGAAGTTGTGCTGAAACCATTAGGATCATCCACTAAAAGAGGAGAACCAGACAAAACCGTGCTATTTTTTTGACCATCGAGAATGCACTGTTGATACATTTAGAATATAATCACGTAAGATATAGAAGTTACCATAGATTAAATGAAGCGCAAATCTAACTACTACTTCAGAGTTCAGACCTGTGTCTTGACGGAAAAATGATTGAGCAAAGGAACAACTGAGAAAGTGTGTAATATAACTAGACCCTTGGAATCTCCCGTAATAGCTTTGAATTGACCCAGAAAAAACACATGCACTATTGGTGCATTATGCTCCCCAGTAATTACTTTTGCTACTGCCACTTTTTGTACATCCCAAAGAGTTAGATGACCATCACCGTATCCCACTAAGAGTAAGTCACCTTGCTGGTTGAAGCACATAGAAGTCACAGGAGGTTGAGTTTTCTCACTCTGGCTCCCAAGGATCATCATCTGAAAGTACAGAAATCAAGTGTTTAACCCTCAAAATGCATCTTACTGTAGTAAAAGCCCAAATGGATGAAGATGTCAAATTAGAGCTGGACAAAAATGTAGTGGAAGTAAAAAAAAAATAAGTAAAAATGCAAGGAGACACCGTCAACAATAATCCATTTTGAAATAAACCCCCAATAAACTTTCTTTTGATTGACAACCCCTTAACTTTTGATTGTTTTAATTTGAATTATTTCAAGGAACAAACTTGGGAATCATTAAAATTAACGTCTCCATTGGATATCAGTCATTAACTGTTAACAAACCTGCAGTTCCATAAACTGTTTAATAGACTCAGCGTTAAATTTTACAAAATGCGCAATTTAACTAATAAATAACTAATCAAAGATGAGAGGGTGCGAATCAAGAGAAAAATGGTTAAGGGATTGAATTAAAAATGGCCTATATTTAAGAAGGTCTCTTCATATTTTTTACTAAAACTATCAAGGTCATCTAATTTCATTGTTAACTTTTGGCCTTGAAATCAAGGATGGTTGCATAAATATGTCAATCACTTTTTAAATGCCAACTTTAACGCTGTTGCTATCTGCCTTACATTCATTAGTTATTGTACATGTGTGATGACCAAGCCCACAAGTACAAGCAACTTGTTGGGCCAATTCACCATTCACCAGCCCAAAATGCCTAAGCCCGGTTATCCACGCTCAAGTGCTTAGTCCTTATATACCTACACATAACCTTTGTCCCATCCAATATGGGTTTGTTGGGTGTTATAAACTCTCCCAGTTAAGGCATTGACGTCTTTGTCATGCCGAGTCACACACAAATTCCTCATTACTTAATTATCTTCTCATTGCCATAGCCAATAGAGACCTTGAATAACAAGTATACTATACGCCGTTGTGTAAAATCTGAAATTTTTCACCCCAAGAGAATGGCCATGTAATAACTGCTTTCTTAGTGCTTTCATTTCGCATATGGATCTGAACAATAGCATAAGACACCAAAAGCATTTCCAAGACATTGTAAGTTAACATACAGTCTTAAATGTAATAGTTTGTTCTCTTTCCACTGGCCAAATTG
The DNA here is from genome assembly GCA_025177825.1 of Aechmea fasciata. Taxonomy (NCBI): domain Eukaryota; kingdom Viridiplantae; phylum Streptophyta; class Magnoliopsida; order Poales; family Bromeliaceae; genus Aechmea; species Aechmea fasciata. Next base: position 4,145,591 of record CM045936.1, read on the forward strand.
TTGAAGGATAATTGAAGCAGCATGACAAGAGCAATGACCTCCGAATATCTCATTGCCACATGGCACAAGTCTCCTCTCATTTTGATGCTAATGCTAAGGTGCATAAAATATTACTTGTCTTACACCAGCCTATTCGGCAACCTCCATGCCGTAAGGTTACTTACCAAAATTCTGCTCAATCCTTATGACAATTACGCGTCCGCAACTAAAATAATGCAATTGACAAGACAAATATACTTCTTTCTTTCCAAGAATATTTATTATGATCTCAAACTAATGCAGGCTGGCAGAACTCACTCATTCGATAAAAAACTATTAGGCCAGAGAAGCAGCAAAAATCATGCTTTCACAAAATTATCAGCCAGTCCCAGAAAATCAAGAATTTAAAGTTTTGTAGTCAAAGCCATGCTTAATATATGATGCTCAAAATGACATAAAAGCCAAGAAGAAAAGGCCACCTTCGAGTCCATATTGTCGGCACTGTGAGCAGAATATTTGCTGGGGATAATGAGAACAGCCCCTTTAGACATGCCCAGCGCAATATAATTATTATGAACTGCCAGCACTTGAGGAGAACCTTGATCCCGCCTGAAAGCCTGTGATGAAATCGCTCGAGTGATTGCATTGTCGAGATCTATCTGCAAATACCCAACAGCCGGCGGCCCTCTTCGGATGCCCTCAAGCCTCATGGGCTGAGCAGCTGCTCCCTCTTCCCAATGCAGGCCGGACGAAGCTTGCCGCTTCTCAAGTTCTTCAGCCCATTCCAGCGGCTTCATCGAAGCCCTGAGTTTCTTCTCCGCCTTCTTCTCGGATTTCTTATCAATTTCCAGCTGACTTGCTTCCTCCTCTACCAATTTATCTATCTCCACTCCAACTTGAGTTTCTTCTTCATGAAAAACACTTGTTTCAAGAGCATCACTTTCCGAATAATCGGCAACTTCCAACTCCACTTCAACTGTGCCCTGATCCACTTCCTCGGTGACGCTCCGAGCTCCATGCGCATCCTCATCTTCCACCTCATGGACATTTTCATCGCTGGTGGGAGAAGCGTAGTAGATCGAATCTCCCTTCGCCTCTAATTCACCAGCGGAATCCGTCTCCTTCACAGAACTCGATCCGGCACAGCCTCCGCATTCTTCTTCTTCTTCTTCAAGGCGGACTTCTTCCGATGAAACCCTTACATCAGCCTCCGAATTCCCACTCAACAGAGTTTGCAGCAATACCTCGGGAGAGGCGGCATTCTCCTCCAGGTGGTTATCGGCCACCGGCTCCTCCTCGAGAACTTCCGGAGAAGAGCCCGAACTTGCCCTGGCCCTGGCCCTACTCGACTTGATCGCCGCAGCATGGGGAGAGGGGAACGAGCGGGACGCGGCGGCGGCGGCGGCGAGGGCGGCGCCGGGCTTGGGATTCGGCCTGACGCCGCTGAAGAGCGGGGGCCGGGGGAGGGAAGAAGAGGAAGCAGCGGCAGCGGCAGCGGCAGCGTCGGAGAAGCTCCGGAAGACGAGGGAAGAGAGGGTGGCCGACGAGGACGACGAAGAGCTCTCTCGCGATCTCCTTTCGTAGGTCGGAGATGATCGCTCGCGGACGAGTCGGTGGCCTTCGTAGGGTCTCGACGGGTCATCCTTCGCGACGTGGCGAGGGTTCTCCTGCTCCTCCTCCTCGTCGTCGTCGCCGTCGCCGGAGGAGGAGGAATCGCCGAGGATCTCGTCGACGGTGCGGCGGTGGAGGGCGGCGGAGACATCCTCGTCGTCGTCGGTGTCGGAGGAGGAGAGGTCGGCGCCGTGGGATCTGAGGAAAGCGTCGAGGTCGAGGTCGAGCCCCGCCATGTACGTCATCCGAGTTGAACCGGAATTGGATGGGAGTTTAGTTAGGAGAATTTTAATTTTTAATCATTTATAATGAGTTCGGCAGCTTTGGTGTTGTGCTTGTGAATTTTTTACCGTAAGATTTATATCTTTGATCATTTTTATCCGTTAGATTATACTATTTAATCAACCATTCACTTAACCCAAGAGAGCCCACATCATCCTAACCGCACATCTATTAATTCAAACGCTAAAAACTTACCAAAGACGATGACGATTTTTAAAAGATAATGAGCTCAATTCTATTTATAATTTATAATTTATGGGGGAGAGAGTATAGGGTGCTTGCCGAGATATGAAAAACATAATTTTGGATTCAAAAAATATTAAAAATTTTAAATTTTAAAATTTAAAATTTAAAGTTTAAAAATTAAATATTAAATTTTACATTAAATTTGAAAATTAAAATTTAAAAAACTTTAATTTTTAAATTTTGCTTTTTAACTCTAAAGCTTAAATTTTGAGATTTAAAAAAATTAAAACTTTATAAAATTTGAAGCTAAAAACCGTCCTATATTATGACCGCTAAAAACAAAGAAGAAAGAAAGAAAGAAAAAATACAAAATTGCATCATTTAAGACCAGAGTCATAATGCTTGAAAAGAGATTATATTAAAATTGTACTACATAAAATAAAAAATGCACTATTTTTTTGACTAAATTGTACTTGTTTGAAACAAAAAGAGAAAAGTAAAAAAAGCGAAGTTGTACCGTTTGAGGCGAAAGTTATCTTTGCTAAATTATAGAGAGAAATAGAAATAAAAGTATTTTGATCAGTTTTTAAAACCGACAAAATTCAAAAAACTAATCAACTTTTTGCTAAATCTCAAAACTAATGAATTTTTATGAAAATTGGCCAAAACAATATATATATATATATATATATATATATATATATATATATATATATATATATATATATATAAATAATTTTTAAAAGATCATAAAATAACTTGTGTATGTAATATCACAAAATATAATTATAAACAATATAAAGTCTTAAAACACATAAATTATCCATACTATATATAAAAGCATGTTATTCAAATTTCGATCCGTGGATAGACCTATTTTAAAAAATATATAAATATAAAAATAAAAATATAAGAATAAGACCAATAACGAATAAATATGTAATGAAACAAACTTTAATTTATCTTTTTCTCTAATAGATAATCTTTCCTTTTTTTAAAATATTTTAGAATTCAATATTTTTTTGAATATTTAAAGATTATCTTAATTCAATATACTAATATTTAGCTGTTATATAAATTTTTTATTGATTACAACCAATAATCAAATTTGAATTTAATTTTAAATATATTTAAAATTTAAATTTATTTGATTTTAAAATTTTATTTCATATGAAATTTAGAATTGAAATTTAATTATATAACATAATTTTAAATTTGTCTTATTTTTAAAATAAAACTAAAAGTGAGTTTAAATCATGAATTAAATTTAATTTTTGATATTAAATTAAAATTAATAATCAAAATATTTTAATTAAAGTGGTTCAAAATTAAATTTTAAAATTCGAATTAAACGCGAATTAAAATTTTAATTATTTAGTGTAAACACAAACTTAAATTTGGATTGGTTATAATTCAAAAAATATAAATAAATATTCAATTTATATTAAAAAATATAGAACTATATAATCATTGTTGGCAAAACTATTTGAATTTGAGTTAAAATATAATAGATATTTTCGAATAAAATACAGTAGATTAACTTTTTTAAAAAAGTTAAATTTCTATTATAAAGTTGTGTATAAATATGATATACAAATTTATTTTGATTAAGATAATTATTAACATAATTATGACGTGAATTTACATGTACATTTCAAATAGTATAATATAAAAATACTTTATATTCCTATATTTTTGTGATATAAAATTAATATAATTTTTATTTACAAAGACTATAAATGAGTGCTACATTGTCCGATGTAGGTCAGGCCGCCATAAAATGGTAGAGCGGAGCGGAGAAGAGGCGGCGACTGCACAAAAAAAAGACATGAAGAAAAATTAGAACTAAATTCTTTTAATTTGATAAATAAAAAATATATATATTTTTAAAAATATATGCAAATACTTGCATAATGGCTCAAAATATCCATAATTTAAAAAATATCCACCTATTTTTTTATTTTTTTATTTTTTAAGATAAGTAAAGATCAATTTGCATAAAAAAATTCACTAATTTTGGGCTTTTGCAAAAGTGGATTATTTTTTTCGATTTTGCAGATTCGATCCGAATTTTCAGCAAAGATCAAAATACCCTTATTATTTTTTCTCTCTCCTCTTTCTCTCTTCTTTTCCTTTCTCTATTTTTTTTTTTCTTGTTGAAGAAAGCGCAGAGGTGGAGGCAAAAACGGCCCGCCTCGACTCGTCAAGACCGCGTAGCTCTTTTTTTTTTTTCTCTCCAATTCTCCTCCATCGTCTCCGACGACGACGCCTCTCTCGCCCTTCCCCGCCCTTCTCGTCATCTCCTCCACCTTCCTCCTCTGCCGCCTACGACAACGACGCATCTTCGCCGACGTCGATACCGTAAAGGTCGTTGCAGCATTGCAGTCTCAAAGCGGATGGTTCTTAGTGGCGTCGTTACCGACGCCGTGTCAGTTGACAAAACGTTGTACTATTATGGACATAAGTTGTAATAGTTAAGATATAAACTGCAACTTTAAGATAAATATTATATTTTTAAAACAAAAATTACACTATTTAGAAGATATTTATACTATTTCTCCTCGTATTGCACTATTTGTATCTATTAAGATGGAACTTATATATTTTACATGAAAATTGCACTATTTGAGATATATTTATACTATGTTTTTTTCTTTCTACACCCTTTGAGATGTAAACTGCATTCCTTGAAGATATATTTATACTAGAGGAGAGAAATGTGGGGTGCGCGGGTAAGGGCGAGGGCGAGAGGGTAAGAGTTCCGCCTCCGCTGCTTTCTTCGGCGAGAGAGAAAAAAGAGGAGAGAGACAAAATCATAAGGATATTTTGATCAGTTTGTTGAAAATCTAGTCCGATTCTACAAAATTTAAAAAAATAGTTTATTTTTGCAAAAATTCAAAATTAATAAATTTTTTATGCAATTTGGCCACAAGTAAAATTGGTGTTGTAAATTTGGGAATAATATGACGGTGCAGATAAATTGCCGAGTCCAAGTACAAAAGGAAAATTCCTTTTTAAATCGGATGTTTCACAAAGTCCGAAGTAGCTTAAGCCCGTTCGTCTCCCTCTTTATTATTAAAATAAAATTTAAAATTATTATTATTATTGTTATTATTATTATTATTAAACCCTCCTCAAATCCACTCATCGCACCCGCTCCTCCTCCTCATCCGCCGCCGCCGCCGACGCCGACGCCGACGCCGTTGCCGCCGCTCCGATCGGCTCCGATCTAGCCACTTTAGGGCGCCGGCATTGGTCGCCGCCATGGAGCCGCCGCCGCCGATCTCGAACTACGGTGGCAACGCCTCCAAATTAGGGTTTGTATGAGAAACCGCTTGTTCGCACTCCGATCGCTCTTCGATGATGATGATGATGATTCTGGGTGATTCTTTGGTGTCTTATTTTATTTTTGTTGTTGTGCATTGAAGGTTTAAGCACTTCACGGCGAACTCTTCGTTCCCGGATTCGAGCCTGCAGAAGCGGAAGTGGAGCCAGGCGAGTTGGTTGATCGCATTCTGCTTGAATTTTTCTTTGTTTTTCCCGATTTAGATGCGTGTAGGGTTCGAATGGTGTATTGATCTGATTTGGAAGTATTGAGTAATTCAATATCTGATCGGCATGATCCGAGTATCTGCTGCTATTGATCCTGACCGATATTTGTCATAATTCAGTTCTAGTAGGCTATTTTTTTTTTTTGATTGAACAAGCATGGATTCAATGTAGTGATTGAATGAGAAAAACGATAAACTGGGAATAGGGGATGACGCTTTTCAGAGTAAAATTTCCTTTTTTTTCGCATCAGTAGATAATTTTTGATAAATTAAGAGAGAAATTTTGCAAGTCGTGTGAATCTTTTTTAACCTCTGCAGTCCTACTCGTTCGCTTAAGATACGCATTGAGTGTTGCTTAAGATACACTTCAGTGCTGCCATTAGGTCTACGTGGCGTGAAGAAGATGCCTGTATATTAAGCTGAATCCTTGAAGTTGTGATGATGAGAGGATCGAAGAGCTGCTCATCATTGTCATGGAACTTTCAGATAAAATCAAGAAGCCTCAATCGCAGCATTATGAGGAAGTTGCTAGGGAGAATAAGGGGATTAAACAAGAGAAATAGATTATCATATTTCCTTGGGTTTTTTACAGAAATTTTTTCCGGTGGGTGACTTCAGAGATTCGTGCGGTATAGCGGTAGTCCGTGACCATGTTCTTGGGAGTTAAGTGCATAGCCAGTACAAACAGACTTACTGTTTGTAGAAAAACTTAGGGATGGCCGGATGGGTATTCATTATTATCTCCAATAGCTTCATCCAGCCATCAGAATTTTTGACATAGAGCTTGCGGACGAGAATTAGGAAGCTTGGTCTAATTTGGCCTGTTAGAGTAGGTTATGTTTAATGTAATTTGCATTTTTGGTGAACAGAGTCAAGTCTAAGCTATAATATACAAATAAATATATGCCGACACCATAGGAAGCTGCTAAATGGACTATAATGTGAGTTAGGCAACGTTTGGGTTCTAATCTGAGTTTTTAATTTTTTTTTTATCGGGTTTTAATTGTATGTTATCTGTATCGTCAACTTTATCATTTGGTTTTTTGATACTTTTGATTAATAGCTTTTATCTGCTGAATGCAGCAAAGTTCTATTGCAGCTCATTCACCAAAAATGAGTTGGGTGTAGTACATCTGATTTTCGTTGACTTAATTAGGTTTTTTCTTCTTTTTTCTTTTTTGTGCTCTGCTTTTACTTTCCTTCTGTGGTGTCTTTTTGATCTCTTGAATCTAAATGTATACGTACTGATATAGTGCATTTAAAGGGCTATAAAAAGATTATATTGCATACTCATTGTCATCTTCTTGAAGATCGCTGCAGTCAACCTCTAAGTGATACATTCTTTTAATACTTGCATTCTGATATTTCTTTTAGTTGGCAATTAATCTTCTCCCTGTAGGAAGGCATTTTCTCATTTTTCTCTACACATGAAAGATGACCATCTAAATTCACTTTTACAAATTCTCTAACACTGTTGGCTTGTTAGGTTGTTACTCATGAAGTTATTGCGGTTGATGAGGGTGAGGAGTCTGATGAAGTTGTTGTCAGTGGTGAAAACATATCCGATCACAAAGATAAGCAACCAGTCGGATATTCTAAAGATTTGCATAAACCGGCAAGTCAAAGACTCTCTTTCATATTTTATGGAATATTCATCGTCTTATTCGTGGCATAATTTGGTTTCATCGCTGTTCTTATGCACCATTCTAAACTCTTTTTCTGGGACAATTTTAGGATATTTTGGTTGATGAAACTGCCGGCCCGAGTACAAATACTCTCTATGAGGCTCTCTATGAGACTCAGCCTAGCTTAATGGACCTTAACTCTTCTGAAGACTATGAGTTTGAAGAATATGATTATGATGAAGCTGACTATGATGATGACGAGTATGATGATGCGCCAGTGGATCATGATTTCAACTCCGCTTTGGCTGCTAAGTTTGATGACTTGGATCTTCCTCCTGGTGTTGAGGCAACTGTACCATGGTTGCAGAAGCAACCTGTGGGCGACCTGCTTGGTAAGAACAAGGTGGTTGAAGTGACAGGACAAATCGACGTGAAATATAGAGCATTCAAGCAGTTTGATACGGTTCGTGAGCATTCAGATCATTATTTTAGCAATCTGGAATATATCAAGAAACCTATGGTCTGTCAAAAGGTAATGACATGCGCATCTCTAGCTTCTTTTTGACTTTTACAATATCTCGTTGAATTAAATTAATGAGTTCTTATCAATAGCCATCAAAGGATTGGGCAAAGAGAATTCAGCATGAATGGAAGATCCTTGAGAAAGACTTACCAGGTTAGTGCATATTTTATGCATTGCACAAAGTCGAGTTTAGAATAATATTCAGCAGCATGATAAGCACGTCTATGCAATTTTTGCAAATTGGTTCTTGACAAAACTAGTTTTGTAGATAAGATTAGAACTTTAATACAGCTAGAAGACCATAATGATATTCAGTTTTTGGAGACTCATAGGTACTGTTGTAAAAAGTGTTAGATATACCCTTATATGCAGCCGCATATGCTTTTATGGTTGCTTGATTGGTCCACATAACTGCATTCATTTCTGGTGTAGAATTTGCCTAATCAGACGGAAGTGCGCCACCTACACATGCATGTTAAACAAGCATAAATTTGTTTAGCATGACTTGTTTATGATGTCTACTCAAGCACTTGATTAGCAAATTTGATATATACAATCTTGTTGACTATTTTGATTATTTATTTATTTTTGGACATATTTTCATTAAATAAGGTACTCTTTATATTTGAAATAATTTGATATATACTTTCATTAAATAAGTTACTTGAAACTTTAACATGTGTGATAGTTTATCATTGAGAATAAATTTTAAAATATATTTTATTGATGATTTTGTCTGGTTGTCAATTATTTGTGACTATTAAATTTTGGTTATGTTTAATTGTTTGTTCTCTGTGGATTTATCTTTTTATTCTTCATTTAAGAGTCATCTTCATATATATAATTATATATATAAATATCATCATATATATATATATATATATATATATATATATATATATATATATATATATATATATATATATATATATATATAGAATTGAGTTAGAATACTTTTAGAAGCATCAATCCTTTGTTGCTTCTAAGTTTTTAGCCCTTGGATCTACTCTTTAATTACTAATACCCCTTGGAACAAATACTATTCCACCTACCACCACCTACCACCATCATCTCAACCCTACATCTCTCCATCCAATGGTTAAAAACTCAAAAGCACCACCCTCTTGGTGCTTTTGAGAGTATTCTAGCTCAACTCATATATATATATATATATATATATATATATATATATATATATATATGTATATATGTATATATATATAGAGTTCGGCTGGGATGCTATCGATAGCACCAAGCAGTGATTAAAAAAGCGCGCCTAGGCGCGCGCCTAGGCTCTAGGCTCAATGGCCAGTGCCTAGGGCAAGGCGCAAGAAAGGCGCGCCTAATATATATTTGATCCTACCGGGTTTGGATCTAAAATATATATGCTTTAATAGGTTTGGATTCTATATTTATTGGTCTAATGGCTTAAAACATGTAAAATAAACCCAAAACCAATCTAATCTAAAGTTCTAAACCCTAAACATCTATCCGCTCCATCTCTCTCTCGCCGAGTCCGCTCCCTTTCCTCTCGCCGAGTCCGCTCCCTTTCCCTCTCTCCGCTCGGACCGATCTTGTCTCCCGCTCGTCCATCACCTTCGGTTGCCTCCGGCAATCCCTCTCTGCTTCTTCAACTCAACTCGCCTCTCCCTCTATATTAAGGCGCACTTTTTTAATCACTGCTTTCATATGATCATGATGTTTTTTTAATGATTTTTTGTTTAAACTTTAAACTTTTATGCATATTACTTTTTATGATCTTGTGCTTATAATTATATGATTTTCACATCAAAATTTTCTATATGTTTGTGAATTAATAGTTACCATTATGTTGGCCTTTATTTGGAGATAAAAAAAAGGCAATTTGTTCTTTACTTTTATCTATGTTATTTTCTTTTTCAAAATTATCATCTATATTGTTTGGCTTATTTTCTTTTCTTAATTTTTTTTCTTTTGGAAACGTGATTATTTGGGTAATTATAGAATATTTATTGTGATAATATGATTTTATAGAGTATATTTAGTGCTACTTAATAATTATTAAAAAGTATAGTAAGACACTTCTTAGTTATTTATTTATTTCAAAATTCTATGAAAGTGTGCGCTTGACCTCTCTCAGGCGCACGCCTGCGCCTTGCGCCTTGCGCCTAGGCTCCAATAGCCCTTTGCGCCTAGGTGCGCCTTGGGCTTTTTTAAACACTGGCACCAAGGATTTGGTACTATCAAGTTTTCTACTGTTAGATTTAACCCTTTGATTATTTTTACCCGTCAAACTATATTATTCGAGTCCGGCTGGGATACTATCGATAGCACCAAGGATTTGATGCTATCAAGTTTTCTACCATTAGATTTAACCCTTTGATTATTTTTACCCGTTAGATTATACTATTCAACCAACCACCCACTCAACCCTAGGGGGTCCACATCATCCTGGCCGTATATTTCTCAATCTAAGGGCTAAAAAACTAATAGCACTAATGGCTTGGTGCTATTGATAGTATTCCGGCCTAGTTCTATATATATATATATAGTGCGTCTGGTATGCTTCTGGAAGCACGAAGCGCTCCATGCTTCCACATTGTTTTCGATGTTCGGACTTTCGAATCGATGATCGGCTCCATTAGACTTGATCTAGAGTATTTAAAGTATCTAGAAAATAAATTTTGCGATTTTCCAATATCATTTGCCTAGTGATCGAAGTGGCTCAAATCAACGGTTGAAAATAAAAATCTTACAAAATATGATGATATGACATTAAAATTTTAGATCAAAGTTATTGATCTTGTTTTATATGGTATAAAGAATTTTCTATCAAAATTTCATGTGATTTGGATATTTCTACACCGTTAAACTTGCAAACGGCTCACCACAGCCATTAAAATTATTGATTTTGTGCCCCTTTGATCACTAGGCAAATGATATCAAAAAATCACAAAATTTATTTTCTAGGTACTTCAAATACTCTAGATCAACTCTAACAGAGCCGATCGTCGATTCGAAAGTCCCAACATCGAAAACAATTTGGAAGCACGGAGGGCTTCGTGCTTCCAGAAGCATACCAGCCCACTCTATGTATATATATATATAGTCCGGTTGGTGTACTATCGATAACACCAAGAATTTGGTGCTATTGAGTTTTCTACCGTTAGATTTAACCCTTAGATTATTTTTACCCATTAGATGATACTATTCAATCAATCACCCCACTTAACCCTACGGGGCCCATATCATCCTAACCATCCATTTTCCAATCCAAGGGCTAAAAAATCAATAGCACCAATAGCTTGGTGCCTATTGATAGTATCCCAACCTAGTTCTATATATATATATATATATATATATATATATATATATTTAACCCCTTGATTATTTTTAGCCGTTAGATTATACTATTCCACCAACCACCCACTTAACCCCATGGGGCCCACATCATCCTAACCGCACATTTCTCACTCCAATGGCTAAAAAACTAATAGCACTAAGCCCTTGGTGTTATTAATAGTATTTCAGCCTAGTTCCATATATATATATATTTATGTATATATATATATAAATATCATCTTCATATATATATGTACATATATATATGTATATATATATATATATATACATACATATATATAGAATTGAGCTAGAATTCTTTTAGAAGCACCAACCCCTTGGCGCTTCTAAGTTTCTACCCCTTTGAGATCTATTCCTTAATTACTAATATTCTTTGGATCAAACATTATTCCACCTACCACCACCTACCACCATCATCTTAACCCTACATCTCTCCATCCAATGGCTAGAAACCCAAAAGCACCACTCTCATGGTGCTTTTGGGAGTATTCTAGCTCAACTCCATATATATATATATATATATATATATATATATATATATATATATATATATATATATATATTATACATATTTGGACCGACTTATCATATCTGTATTAGGCTGTGGGTCATCATATGTAGACTTTTGAGTGCTATTTAGAGCACAGCGGTATGACTACCCACATACCACATCTACATTATGCAGTGGTCATCCACATGTAGACTACTGAGTGCTATTTAGAATTATAGTAGTAGGACCCGGATGCCAACGACATTTCACTTATCTTCTCCTTCCTTTTGGCCAGTCTCCTCCCCTCTTAGGAAAGATAAATTGGGGGCCTCATAACTTTAGACCTAACTGTGATATTTTATTGTCGAAATAAGTTGCTATTCTGTGTCCCTGCAAAGGCCCAGAACCTTAATCATTTATTTGCCCTCCACTAAGCGTTGGATTCTCTTGAGCTCTAGGCAACATTGGTAAGGAAGAAAGTGAAAGAAATGGATCAAGTATATACAGGATGTGATAAGAAGGGAGAGAAATCGACCAAGTAGATAAAAGTTATGATAGGTGTTGGATAACATATAAGAAAAACAGTTATTGTCTCAAAAATACCAACAATGTTGAAAAAGGTGTTGGTTAAATATATAAATTATCGACTGCCGTGCTTAAAGTTGCATCTTGGAACATTTTCTTTGACAAGAAGGGTTATTTGTCAATCTAGAGTTCATCGTTTTATGTGTCTAGGGATGGCAATTTTCCCCGTATACTTGGGTCCCCGCAGCGATCTGCCCCGAATGCGGCAGGGATTGGTAGTATTTTTCCCCTGCGAAGATGGGGACAGGGTCAGAATTCCCTCCACTTGCGGCGACGGGGTTGGGAGAGGGATTCCTGGTCCCTGCTAAATATGCAGTATCTTATTATATAGGTCTTAATTTATTTATATATGTAAATTGACAGCTTTGATGCCTTTAGTATATATTCAAATATTTTTTACCATATTTATTTTTTTTTTATACAATATATTAGTTAAATAATATTTGATTGCTATACATAATTTGAAAATGAATAAAAGTAAACTGAATAATTGGATGAAATTTAAACTAATTGTTATAACTAAATATTTATTTAGTATATCTTTTAAAAAATCCTCCGGTTCTTTACAAGGATGGGGATCCCTGCAGGCAAGGATGGGTAGAATTTTTTGTTACTAATTAATTCACATTTTGTGTGCAAAATCTTTTGAAAGTCTTTTCTAATACTATTCTTATTATGGTCTTATATAATCATTATCTTTTCTTCATTCTTCGTGTGAACAGATACTATATACGTAAGAATTTATGAGGATAGGATGGATCTACTTAGGGCTGTCATTGTAGGACCAGCTGGTACTCCTTATCATGATGGCCTCTTTTTCTTTGACATCTACTTTCCTCCTCCTTATCCTAATATTCCACCGGTATGTTGGTTTTCTTTCCTACATAGACATCGTACATTATATTTATTTATTTATTTATTTATTTATTCTTTTCATTTTATGTTCATTGAAATGCATGGACGGCCCTTTAACTTTCTTGTTTTTGCAAAATCTAAACTCTTGATATTTGATATTCACCCCCTTCATTTAATTGTGTAATTGGCCCAATTACATGCCTCTCAGCAATTCTAACTATTTCTCACCACCTTTCATTCGCATGCATCTCAGCAATCAAGGATTCGAGCTCCATTTTGGTTTATGTTTTTTTTTACTATTTTTGGAATGGAATAGAAAACCTAAAAATTGAGAAAACAACATTCCATCAAGTCCTTGTTTGTGATGTTGTTCCATTAAGAGTAGCAGCCAAAGAAAGCATGCTTCAGTCACTAGCTTTCTTTGTTTTTGTACACAAATGATAGACGCATGCTAAGAATCCATTTGGAAACTTTGATCCAACAGAAGCGCCAATTACACTATTACATTGAGGGGGCAGATCTCAAAAATTAAGTCTAGGCCTCTTTCCACCATGTATGTGCTTTTACTTTATTTCATCTTCATGTTACGATACAATTTCTCTATTCTTGTTGTCCTTGGTTAGTTTGTGAACTCGATGTTTTCCAAGAAAAACAAAGAGGTGAAAAGAATTAATATCAATTTAGTTTGCAAACAATCCTCCATCCACCAGCTATCATGTATAACTTGAGGAAAAACAAAAACAAAGGGTAAAACATAGGCGCATGAGGCATTAGGGTTTCTTTGCAAAAGAATAAATGTTCGAGTGTTGTTTGTATATTATTTTTTTAATAAAAAATTATGTTAATTCCTGTCGCGAACTTATCCAGATGGTCCATTACCGATCTGGTGGGCTTCGACTCAATCCAAACCTGTATGCATGTGGCAAGGTCTGCCTTAGCCTTTTAAACACATGGTCTGGCCATGGATGTGAGAAATGGAGCCCATCAAACTCGACCATGCTGCAGGTCCTGGTCTCTATTCAGGCTTTGGTTCTGAATGCAAAGCCCTATTTCAATGAGCCAGGATTTGCAAGTTCAGCTAACACGCCTCATGGGGAGGAGAAATCTCTGTTATACAATGAAGACACTTTCATCCTATCATTGAGGACAATGCTTTTTTCTCTTCGGAATCCACCGGAGGTATGTTGGGTTAACCTGTTTACTATAGTTTCGCTGGCCATGTTGTATGTGAACCTTGGTGCTTGTTTTGCTATGGCTTCTTGAAAAGCTTATTCACGTAAGAACCACAAGCTTGGTGTTCGATGAACATAAGGTTTGGAGCTTCTACTTAGAGCGGGAAGCAAAAATGAGCTTCTAGTAATGGTGTATACTCAAACTAATTGTTGGTTTATTGGCCATATGGCTAATGGTCCTTAGTTCCTGTGGACCCAGCGAGAGGAACTTTTTTCTGGCATTTTGACAAGCAGAAGGTCTTAGGGTTTGCTGTTTATTAATGAACATTCTATTGGTACTTTTTGAACAGTTATGCCCAACCAACACTTCCGAAAAAGCTCTAGTTGGGCAAAGAGGCTCTCGTTCCTATTTGGCTTGGCTAGAGTTTAATAGAAGTGTTGTTTGGATAGAGTTATTTGAAAAGGCATTGACAATTATTTTAAAAAAATCTCTCCTCCGTAGCTTCTTGTTGTAAAAGCAAAAGTTTCAAATTAGCGCTTCTATTTAAAAACACATCTTAAATTCTTGTCACATCAAAAACTCTGGCACTTTTGTAAATAAAACACCTTTTTTTTTCCTTCTAAATTTTGAATCTCTCGCTTTTTAGAGTAGAGAAGCTGATTCGAAAAGCTAAGCAAACCGGCACCTGGTGGCTCTCACATTACTGCGAAGCCTTCTTGCTCTTACATAGTTCTTAAAAAGCATTTATTTGGGCATGTTTCACAAGCATTCAATGCTTTTAAGACAATTTTTCATCTATACCCGTATTGTAGCATTTCAAAGACTTCGTCGCCGGCCATTTTCGCAACTGCGGGCACAGCATCCTGCTGGCATGCAAAGCTTACCTGAACGGTGTTGAGGTTGGAAGCAACATTGAAAAGGCACCCCAAAAGGCCAACGAAGGACGCAGAAACCACTCGGCGACGTTCAAGAGCCACTTAAATAAGCTCTTTGATGATCTTCTGATGGAGTTCTCTGTGAAGGGAGCCGATTGCGACGACTTCCTGGCTCAGAAAGTTAAAGACGGAGCCGCCAAAGCAGAGGAAATCACATCACAGCAGTGACCTCAAAGATTTAGGTTAAATTTCGGTGGAATAATCGCGCCGGGGAAGAAGCTATTTGCTTCTTCTTGGAGTCCTAGGTGGGTAAGGGATAATAATATGCTTCTTCGAAGATCTAACCAAAGTATGTAGATAGTAAACGTGTAAATATCCCTTAGTTTTGAGTCCTCTTTTTTTTGGTTATATTAGAAATTTCAGAGACTCTTTGATTATCGAATTCGTCTGAACACATATTTAACTGGGTTGTGTCAAAAATATGGGGTACAAATATTTGGAGTAACTGTTACTAAACATTTAACTGGGTTGTGTGGTTTCGACTATCGCAGCAGCTGCGCTGCTCGTAAATCGTAATCATTTTAGCTTTATAACTGAGCTGGGATGTTTTTGGAAGTACACTTATTTGTTTTTTGTGTGGTGGATTGATTGGCTTTGAGATTCGAATTTGTTGGCCTCAAGATGCGTGGTTGACAGATACATTTTAAGATTTTGCTAAGCGCCGAATCTCAAAGCTTGAGACTTTTGTTTTGCTGAGAGCATAGAGAGGTAAAGTTGTTTTCGGTCATAAATGCTCTTCTTTTCTTTGTTTTCTTTTGTTTTGTTTTTGTTTTTGTTTTTGTTTAGTTCATGGTAGATTAAGTCGCCTTGTAGCTCTATTTTTTTTTTTTTTTTTTTTTTTTTTTGAGAAAAAGTTGCAATTGCTGCCTGTTTCATTCATTAAGCAAAATGAATTTAGCGTACATAATGAAAGCAGTTAAGGCCTCCAGACTGAGCTGGCATCAGAAGAAAAACAAAAACAAAACAAAACGAGAACACAAAGTAGACAAAAAGAAACAAACAAAACGGGACCACAAACTAGACGTAGTGAGCGCGGAATGGTTCAAAGTGTTTCGTTCCAGCCTGTAATCAGAGAAGCAACACGTTCGGTAGCTCAGGAAGCGTTGTAGCTCTATTTTTTAAAAATGCCTTTTTGTTGTCTTCGTTTTTTTGTATGTTGTCTTCGTTTTTTTGTATGGTGGCGAAATCAGTTTTTAGCTACAGGAGAGAAAGAGAGAAAAAGAAAATAAGAAAAAAAAAACTGTTGCAATTTTTTGCTTAGGGTGTGTTTGGTTTGACGTAAAAAAAAAAAAAAAAAAAAAAATTTCAGTGGAAAAAAATTTTCCGTGGAAAATTTTTTTTACGTAGTTTGGTGTTTGGTTTGTAGGAAAAGAAAACTAATTTTCGATTATAATTGTTTGGTTGAATGGTTGAAAAAAAAGATTATATTTTATTATTATTATTATTAGGCTATATATATTATTATTATAATTTATATTTATAAGTTAATTATATTAAAATTATATAATATAATAAATTGATAAGTATATAACATAAGATATGTATTAGTCTGTATATAATACTATATAAAAATATAAAATTAGTTTTTCTTTACTGTTGTTTGGTTGAAAAAAAAATTATAAATAAAAAATTATTATATATATATATATATATATATATATATATTTTATTGTATATATTATAAATATTATCTATATATAATAATTATTGATATATAATAATTATCATATTACATATATTAGTATTATAATATATATTTATAAAAAAAATATCTAAAATATATTATACATTAATTAAGTATGTAATATAATATTTAATAATGTATATTTAATACTGTAAAATAAATTATTATTTATTTATAAATAATATATATATATAAAATATAAAATATCATAAAAAATATATTTAAATAATAAAACTTTATATATATATATATATATATATATATATATATATCTTATCTTAACATATATTAAAAGCCCAGTTTACTGTGGCTGACGTGGCGTGGGTGCTGGGAGCGGGAGAGAAAGAGAGAGAGAGAGCGGACTGACTACTGGGGGGCCCCGCCAGAGAGAGAGCAGAGGAGGGAGGGACAGAGAGAGAGAGCAGAGAGAGGGGAGACAAGCAGACAGAGGGGGCCCTCTGTCTCCCCTCTCTCTCTCTCTCCCCACCCCCAGCCCCCTCTCTCTCTCTCCCCAGGGAGAGAGAAGGAGAGAGAGAGCAGACAGAGGGCAGACAGGCAGACAGGCTGTCTGCCCTCTGTCTGCTCTCTCTCTCTCCCCCTCTCTTCCTCTCCCCACCCCCAGCCCGCCTACCCCCTCCCCCATGTGAGCGGGACCCGCGCGCGACCCGCGCCCGGGCGAGCAGCGCCCGGCCCCTCCCTCCCCTCCCCCAGGCTTTCTCCCTCTCTCCTTCCCCCCTCTCTCCCCCTCTTTTCCGTTGCTCTCTCCCAGGCTCGGTGCGCAAGCGGGTGGGAGCGGGGCTCCTGCGGGAGCGAGGGCGGAGGCGCGGGCGCGGGGTACGCGTGCGGGCGCGGCGCGGGTCTCGGGCACGGCCCTGACGCGGGGGCCGGCGCGGGGGCCCGGAGGCGCCGGGCGAGGCTGGGCGCCGGCGCGGCGGCGGAGCGGAAGCGGGCGCGGGGTTGGGCGCAGCGCAGGCTCTGCACGCTGAGCCGAGAAAACCCGCGGCTCATAGCCGTGGGTTTCATGGGGTCCACGAGGCCGCTTCGGCCCCGTGGACCACGTGAGAGGAGGTCCACGGTGGACCTCCCTCTCATTTTATATATGGCTCTCAATTGTTCGACAAAATGTCAGAACGAGTTTTTTAAAATATTTTTGAAGTTTTTTCTTTAATACTCTCTTCGACCCTCTCCTTTTTTTATGGTCTATCTAGCTCTAGATCATAGAACTTAGTAATGGATTTTTATCTATTATTTTTTGAACTTCTATGATGTTTTAGTTGGAAATTATAATTTAGACTTCAATGAGATCTAAATTTTTGCTTCGATATGTTCTTTTTTTAACCCTTTGATTGCTCATTCAGGATGCAAAAAATTGTGTTTTTTTTTGAGAGAGAGAAGGTAGAAAAAATTGTGTTTTTTGATAGGACAGTGAGCTCAGCGATGGGTTTTTATCTATTTAAATTTGGATATCGGACCTTTTGTTTGATTTTAATGTGAATATTGTTCACTTAATAGTGCGAAACCTAATTAACGACATTTGGTCTTCATTTCTTTAGTGCTAAAAGTATATGTGAGAGAAGACAGTGCTGCTGATTCTGTTTTGAATATTCGACTTTATGGCCCAAATACAGACTTTGTGATCGATCGCAAGAGAGAGTTCATGAAGGTTAGTGCTCTAAATTTTGGCTTATGAAATTTTCAAGTTTTGGTTATTGCATCATCTGGAAGTTTTGCAAATGAACTAATATCCATTTAAATGCTATGCCATCTTTTCGTATTGTCAACAGCAAGCTCTGATACTGTTTATTTTCTTTAAAACCTCTGATCCTTGATTGAATTTTTAGATGATAGTGATAAACTGATAATAGCTTAGCACATTTGCTTTTTGAGGGGTTGTAAAGAGAAGGTTTGGTGTAACACCTTGGAAAATTGATCTTAGATGGTAATACTATGTAAGGGTGATAGAAATGGATTTGCTCATCTTTGGCATTTATTACTTGATTATTTCCCATTCTTAGTCATATAATATCCTAGGATTAAATTGTGGTCACATTAGCAACAAAGTTTCTTGCCAATGAATTTGCTGATATTTTCTGCGTTGAATCAGTATCTTGGTTTGCATTTATATTGAATAGCTTTTGTTACTACAAGGTGTTGTTAGACGTTTGCATTAGAACTAAATGCCAATGACATTTTTTTTTCCTCAGGCTTTTCTTCTACTCTGCCGCTATTACTTATTTTAACAAAGCCTCGATACAATCTCAAGTTGATATATTGGCTCATCTGTGCTTTTGTTTCTCTGGAAATTCTTGGAAAGCTTACAGCAATGGCCGTTCCTTATAACATTAAGGTAAGAATCTAATTAATTGCAGCTTCATGGGAGTGGAATTAATTTTTGAAAAGTGTATTTACTGTTTGTTTACGTTCTATTTAGAGTAACTGATTTGGAGTTCTTGCTTTATGGATGTTAAAACTAGATTAGATACTAGGACACTGATAATTTCTGCATAGTGAGCAGTTGCATATCAACATATTTACCTGCTAGATGGTTTCAACTTTTCAGATTTTTCTCTTATTATATTCAAGTTTGGATATTTTTAGATTTGTGAGAATTCTTTGCTTCTTCCCAACACTATTCTCTTATTAGGGTTCTCAGTTTGGGTTTCAATTTACTCGGCAATGCTTATAAAAAAGGTTTGGATTGGATCTAATAATGTTAGATGGATAAGAGGAATACGTGTTTAGTATTTTGGCATTTTGAAAATAGCACAATTTGCATGGTAGGCTATCATGAAAAAAAGGTTCCAATTAACTCGACAATGCCCTTATTAGGTGTTTAGTGTTTTGGCATTTTAGAAGTAACACAATTTGCATGGTAGGGGAAATATTCTTTTGTTTTTGGTCTATTTCCTTCTTCTTCTTCTTCTTTTTTTGCGTGTTTACCTTATGCATCAGCCTTTTGATTATGTTGGTTTGACCTTTCTTTTGATTCAATCATAACCGCGAGGGGGGCGCGCGGGCGCCGGGCGAAGGGCGCGCCCACGTGGTAGCACGGGCGCGTGAGAGAGAGAGGGAGAGAGAGCGAGAGAGAGAGGGGGGGGGGCTAGGTGTGGGGAGAGGGAGAGAGGGCGTTGAGGATGCGCCGAGCGCGCTCGAGGAGAAACGGCGGAGAGGGGGGGCGCTGGGAAGGCGCCACGTCAGCCACAGTAACACTGGGCTTACGTTTTTTTGGCATTGTTTTAAAGATTGTTTGAATTATTTTTCTTCTTTCCCCAACCCCCCTCCTAATTTTCCATGAACCATTATATTATAATTTATACTATTGTTTGGTGTGATTCTTGCTTATTGACTTTTTAAATAAAAGTTCCTGCCGAATGGACCTACTAACACTCGCACCCAAACTCTTTATCTATTTCTCTCCCTCCGTAGGCAAACTTTTAGAAGCTTTCGATGTTATCCTGCAGGAATGGAGCAGCTCAGAAGTAGGTCCTATGCGCCGCTGAAACGATTCGGCCTTAAAACCGTAGACGAACTCCATCCTCAAAACCCTTCACTTCAGGGTAAAAATTCTCAATTTTTATTTCCTCCCCTATCCCCAAAACACCCTTCCTTTCATCTTAGCCTGGTTTGATCTACGTTTTTACTTTAATATAGTGTTTTTCTGCTTTGATTACTTACTTTTGGATGCGTAAAATTTATATTTTTTAGATCATAGAACTTAGTAATGGGTTTTTATCTATTATTTTTTGAACGTTTAGGATGTTTTAATTGGAAATCGGTGCTTCATGGTGTTACTTTTAAGTTGAATCTTAGTTTTTTGTGTTGTAGTTTCTGCTTTCTATTTATATAGCTCAATACTTCTTGATCTTTCTACTATTTACATGAAGCCTAATTTATTGTTATTGATTTCCTACATTCTCCGCTCTATTCTACACTGTTTTAATCGGTCAAAACAGTTCTAGATAAGCTGAAACTATCTGTTCTCTTTGCTTTATTCTACTTCAATAACTGTTTCTGGGGGCTTATTTATATGGTTTGATTATGTAACTTTTCAATATATATTACATATGTTGGCTAATCGATCACTGGTAACTCTTTCGCAGTAAGAATTGGAAGCTCACTTTCATTGTTTTACATATTGTATTTGCATTTCCTGCTTTACTTTAACTTGCTCTTATTTTCACATGTTTTAATATTGTCTATCTTTTCAGCTTTTGTATTTTGTAATATATACATACTTTACCTACAGCTTTTGATTTGTCGTATTATTGTCTCATTAGTTTGATTCATCCTCTTTACTTTACTATTAGTTGTCTATACTTTTCTTAAACTGATCCCCTCCCTTCTTTTTCCAACACCAAAATTTTTTGGGCATACTTTTTACGCTGATTCCTAAAGAAAATACAGGCTGTATGTTAGACGGCCATCTATCTGAGCCTCTTTAGAAGTCTTGCAGAAGGAACTTTATGTAATTTTTTTACATTACGCTTTTTCTTTGTGTTTTTGTGTGCTATTTATTTCTTTGTTTCTATAGATTACTTATTTTTGCTATCCGGTTTTGTTTACCTTGCTTCTGTATATATATATGAATGGTTTATTCCTATTTCCATAGGCTGATTTACTATGGAGTTTCGCATTTTCCTTGCAACCATCGATTTTATACTTCAGTTTTTTTGGATTTTGTTGTTCACTCTGAACTTATTTTGATTGATTTAATGTATTTTCACAGTCCTCTTCTTTTTTTTACCCCGCCCCCACTCTTCTCTTCTTTGCGGACATTAGTTTCATCTTTTTGAAGCTGTTGGTATTTCCCCAAAAAGCTTTTTTTTGGTCATTGATTTCTCAAAAAACTATCTGGTTGCTGATTTATTATGGAGTTCCTCATCTTTCTTGCAAGCATCGATTTTATGCTCCAGTTCTTCATTTGCTGTCGTTCGCTGGTGCATTTTTCAGGGTTCTTTTCCTAAATTCTAACCTTTTATTTAGAATTCTAACCTCTCATAATTCAAAAATCTGAATTCTAGAAGCCTATTGGTGAAATTTAGTATATGAAACGATTGAATCTCGGTATGCTCCTAGCCTTTATTCCAAAAAAAATTCAAGCCTCTTTTCCTGAATTTTAACCTTTTATTTAGAATTCTAAACTCTTAGAATTCAGAAATCTGAATTCCAGGAGCCTATTGGTGAAATTTAGCACGTGAAATGATTGAGTCTCATTATGCTCCTAGCCTTCATTCAAAAAAATGAACTAGAAACCTGGTCTTTTCAGTTTGATTTTAGTATTTGATTTGTTTCTCTTCAGTGTTCTCAATTTTGCAATGCCAAATTAAATGATTTTAAGTTCTATCTTTTATGCTTTAGATTACTATCGTGCGCAATAGAACATCTGATTGTTGAGATTGTTCAATTGATGGTCTCCGATATAAGCTTGGCAATTGGGTGGGCTACAAAATTCATCAACACAATTCGAAATTCCATCTAGAAATCTGAATTCAGCTCAATTCGGCTAGGCAATATGTTGAATTCAGCATATTGAATTCAGATTTCGGCTAGGTGATTCAGAATTTAATATGCTGAATTCTAAATGCGACATATTTTGATTTCCTCCTGCATATGTTGAATCCAGATTTGCGTCGTTTGTGATAATATTTTGTTGCTTTTGGGGTACTTTGCTTTCCTCGCTTTTAGTCCAGTCCTTTAATGTTTCCGGAGTTTCTCTTCACTTCTTTTGACCCATGCTATGATGACCTTCCCCTTGAATGTGAGATATTTGCGATCATTGAGAATGGGCCAGGCTTTCTTGGTTGGTGATAGGGGCACTTTCGGTGGCCTACTTCTTTACTGGTGATAGGGGCACTTTGGATGGCCTACTTCATAGGCAACCAGTTGGCCTACTTCTTCACTGGTGGTAGGGGCACTTTGGACGGCCTTCTTCCCAGACAACCAGTTGCTCTTATTTGTGCTAAGAATGCTTTCAGTATACATGTCCGTTCTAACTCAATCTCCAGTATTGAGTGGGCAGGTTTCGGCACCAATCTAATAATGTTCAATGGTCGGGGGAGTCTGAGCAAAATATATTTATTTTCGCTATTCGGTTTTCCTTACCTTGCTTCTATATATATATGAATGGTTTATTCCCATTTCCATAGGCTGATTCGTTATGTTGTTTCTCATCTTTCTGCGTTGTTCGCTGAGAACTCTCTTCATTCGAAACAGCATCTCTATAGGTGCTTTTGGTGATTTATTCAGTCTTCTCGGAGAAATGCTGTCGGAGCTTCTCACTAACTGGACCTTATAACCACACAAGATTTATCTTTTCTTTCACTCATATCCTTTTCGAGGCTCATGAGTAGGTTTTCTGGAAGTTGATTTTTCCGACTTACTTCTACAAGCCGGAGCTTTATAACTCTTTTGGCCATGATCGCGATCAGCTGGGCCCTCGAAATACTCCCGCATGTAGATAACTTTGCACATATTGGGGCATTTCTCACTAGCTTTCTCTTAGGTTTTGTACTGCTGCTCAAACCTCAGTTTGCATAGTTGGAACGGCACAATCTGCCTCCTGGAAGGAAGGTCCCACAGAGACATAAGGCTTACCAGTTAATATTATTGGTTGTTGCCCTCACATTGATCATAGTTGGGTAAGTATGCTCTTACACTAAATTTTTACCAACTGATTGTGTCGGAAAATGACTTTTTATTTGTCTTAGATAGCTGCAATTTGCAAATTCTGGAAATTTCCCTTCCACTTCAGGTCCAGTTGATGTTTTTTTAACAACAAATCCCTCTCTTTAGTTCTACTTGCTCTGCCCATATTATTATGAGAATCAATCTACATGTAACTTGGTCTAAGCACAACTCAACTCAATTCTGCATCTATTGAAAGCTCTTTTTGTGAAATTGTAAGATTCTAAGTTTGGGTGCATAATTCACTTTGAATGGTTTGACAAAGATATTCGAACATATATTTGCTATTTACTATTTTTTTGTTTCCGATTTTTTCCTGTATCTTGGTTGATATATGCCTTATATGAAACTCATATTTTCTCTTATAATGCAGTTTTACTGTTGGGCTGGTAATGCTATTCCGTTGGGCGGATGCGAATGATCATTGCCACTGGTGTCTATTATTACTTGGTTTTATTTATTCCTTGCTGTTTCTTTCTGACTTTCTTTCTCTTATTTGAGGCTATGATGATTAGTAGAGGGGAGTGTGGAAAATATTGCCTTCGAATGAGTGGAAGTTTGGAAGCTTGGACGGCCTACTTATAGGCAACCGCTTTCTACTATTGTTGTTCTTAGTGATTTCACAGAATTCTCTCCAACGGTAATCTATTGCTCAACAACCATTTCCCTACCATTCTTATCCTTTGTTGTTGCGCACTTCCTGCTTACAGTTAGTGATTTGTTGTTCTTACTTCTGCCGTTTACATTGTTCTACCTGTATATTTTTTAGATTTCTCTATGCATGTTTTAATCTATACAATAAAGGTTCATCTTTCTGCTATTTACATGAAGCTCAATTTATTGGGTTTTTTTTCCCTTCATTCTTGATAGACTTTTAGCTACTTATGGTCCAGATTATACATGTGATTCCTTCACTCTTCACTTACACAAATGATCGGTTTTGTTTAAATGTTATAATCGATTTTGGTAAATAATGTTGAATAGCCTGTTCAAATTTTTATAGAAATTACGTTAATTTCCCGCCGCGAAGAGCGGGCCTTCACTAGTATATATAAAAGAGGGGGAGAGAGTCCACGGGTCCACGAGGTTACCCTGTGGACTCTCTCTCTCACGCGGTCCACGAGGCTCCTAGCCTCGTGGACCGCGCATACTCAAAAGCTGTGAGCCCCGATTTTGGTGGCTTCAAGTTTTCGTTTTCCGCAGCCAGCGAGCGGAAAACGAAAAGGCTATATTTTCCGAGAATATGTAAAAGATGTTTTCCAAAAAAAATTTTTACAGGTAACCAAACATGAGAAAAAATGTTTTCAGCAGAAAAAAAAATTTTCAAGGCATTTTTACATCTAACCAAACACAGCCTTATCCTTTTATATGCTAATATTAAAATTTTGAGTAGAACAAATATAAAAAAAGTGGGAAACAGACCATGGTGGAAAAATAATTCCTAAATTGAAAGCTATTTTCAATTTATCATCACTTGGCTATTTTCCTAATATTGTAAACTTCAAATTTACTTATCAGCTATAGTTTTTTTTTTTTTTTTTTTTTTTTTTTTTTCTTTTCGCCCCATTGATTTCAAATCTATAGTAACTAGTAAGCAACTCATATATATATTTCTTTAGGAAAAACTTCAAATACAATTCATACGGTTTCGTACTTTTTTACTTTATTATCCTATTATTTAAAGTGCATTGTTTTTGTCCAATGTGGTTTTATTTTTTTCTTTTTGTTATTCCCTATGGTGAGAGTATATGAAGTTTTACTATATGTAGGGTATCTAAAGTTTTTTGTAACGAAAAGAGAAAAATGAAACCATAGAGTATAAAATCGATACACTTTAAATTCCTATGATGAGATATGTTATTATGCTAAAGCATGAATAATAAGATGTTTTAAGGAGCAAAAATTAAGCTTTTTGTCTCCAATCATACTAGAAAAATAAAATTTCATGTCGAATAAGTTATTCTCGAATAACTTATTCCAACATTCAAACATGCCAAAACATTTATACATTTTGTAAATGATGAGTGTGATCACATCTCTAAAATTGAATACTATATTTGGCCATTAAATATTATTTTCGAATAAAATAAAGCATCTCATAGATAAAAATATTTTCACAAAAATTGATGTGATAAATAAAAAATTAGCAGTCCTTAGATAGGATGTATATATAATATACCCCCCACTTTGGGTGTAACAGTAGTATTGCTGTTTTATTTTTGAAAAAATTTTAAATAACACCCATGTGGTTTTGAACTTTTTTTATTTTATACATTGTAGTTTAAAGTGTATCAATTTAGTATCCCGTGATTTTATTTTTCTCTTTTTATTATTCCCTCTACTATTTTTTTTTTCGTTAAATCAGTGACAGAATTAAAATTGAAAGGTACTAAAGTGAATACTCGATAAACTTAGGTGGGGTATATCTAAAATTTTTTGTATATAATTTAACGAAATATTAATGGGAGAGCCGACGAAAAGAGAAAAATAAACCACAGGTACTAAATTGATACACTTTAAATCGTAAACCATATAATACTTAAGTAAAAAAAGTATGAAATCGTATGGGTGGTATTTAAAGTTTACCATTTATTTTTTTATTTCACTAGCAAAAGCAAGGAAGAACAGGGTTGTTACATTATTAAACTGTAGACACCCCCAAGTGTAAGTTTTAAAACCATGCGGACTAAAAAATTAGGACTTTTTGCACAGTAATCTTATCAAAATTTCTAATTTGTCAAATAATTCTTTCAAAATTTTATTTGGGTAACTAACCTGAGAAACACGATGAATCGTTTACCATCTTTAAAAACAGTGAATCATTAGCCATTTTTATATTGTTATCTTCTATTTTTATATGTCGTGAAATTTTTTTTGAGATTGTTAAAATTGTATGAGGATTATTAATTTTTTATTTATGGTTGGAAGTATTATATATGATTTATTGAAATTTTTATATAGTTGTTAAAATTAAATATGAAATAAAAAAGAATGATAAGTTATTCACTTTGTATAGTTTAAGAGAAAGATGATGAATCATTTATCGTCTCTAATAGAAAAAAAAAAGACAATAAATGATTCATCGTCTTCTAAATTTTATTAAAATTATTTTTATAGCTCAACCGCGAGTTGGATAAAATAGTATTATTTCAACAAATAAATTTTTTATAAAATTATTTAATTAATTATAAATTTTTAAAGGGTTAAAATAAAAAAATCCTGATAAATTAATGTACTGCAGTTGACATTAATAATCCGAACAATAGTCAATAGTTAGTTAATGTGCATGTGGCATGTGCCATGTATGTCTCTTGTCATAAAAAATATAATTTACAAAAAAATTAATATATTTAAATTATTATTTATTACTTAAATAATACAATAATTAATTAATTTATTATTTATAATTAATTATTAATAAATTAATGTATTTATCCATAAACTAATAATTATATCGATCAATCGTTAATATTTTTATTAATCTAATTAATATTTTTTACTAGTTATCTAGCTAAAATAATTTACCAACTAATTAAAAAATTAAATTAATTAATACATTTTTATTATCTTATACAATATTCATAGTTAAATTACTTTTAAGTACTATTTTGATGTTAATTAATTAGATAAAATAATTTTAATTTAAAATTATAACTTGTATTTTTCTTGCTCCAAACTAACCATCCAAACACTATTTATCTCGTTCCTAAAAACAACCAAATATTTATCCAAACATAAAATTATTCTAATTCCTACTTATATCTAAACTTGTATATATTTTTAGAAACAACCAAATCTTTATCCAAACGCAGAATGGATCTAATTCCTGCTTATACCTAAACTTGTATCTATTTCTAGAAACAACCAAATCTTTATCCAAACATAAAATTGATCTAATTCTTACTTATATCTAAATTTATTTCTATTTTTAAAATAAATAATTTTTACTTATACCCAAATAAAAAAAAAAAAACAGCCTGGGCAACTTGGCAGCCACTTGCACTTATAGACAATGTTAGGTCATATCCATAGTTAGTTAATTCGGATTCGAAAATTAGAATACGGATATAATGCGCATAAAATTTGTTTTAATTTTTAAATTCGTTGAAAAATTCGGCTTAATAAACGGATTTGGTTTAAAATATAAAATATAAGATAATTTATTTTTTTTAAAAAAAATTATAATTTTTTTATTCATATTTTCAAAAATTCGGGAATAATTCGCGAATTGTTCGCGAATAATTCGCGAATTATTCTAGCCCAAAAATTCACGAATAATTCGGATTTTTTGGGAAAAATTCGTAAACGGACCGTTTAATTCGGATTTTCAATAATTCGCGAATTAACTAACTATGGTCATATCTTGCCCCGCTGGATTTGGCACGCATCGCTTTACTCTATATCCTATTCTAAATTTCTATTCTGCAGCTCATGACCATGACACAATCACCAGTAAATACTAGAAATGATTTTTTTGGTAACTCACATGATTACACATAACTATAACTATAATTATACAATACATAATTTGAGAGTTACAAAATGGCTGGAGAAAGATTGCCCACTAAGATATGGGCTAATAGGGACTTGCCATATATTCTAAAAAATTTTGGACGCACCCATGCACCCATTGCAACGTAAGCCATGTGTTTTAAAAAATTTTGAATGCACTCATTACAACGTAAACCGACTCTAAAATATTGGTCAAACATAAGTTTCTGTAGAATAATATATTATTTAAATACTTTATATCTATATCTATCTATTTTTTTATTAATGTATATAAGACTATTTTATAATTTCTTTGTATTTTTTTTAGTTATAATTTTTTCAATTTTAAAGCTTTAATTATAATATATTTTAATTGATTGAAATACTACATATCCGCTGCGAAGCGCGGATCCTATACTAGTAACTATAAAGCAAGAGTCTTCGAATCAAGCATAAATCCTTGGGGCATACGCGAGTGTGCGGGTGGCCATTTATTCCTGAACTTAGATATGAGACTTGTCGACACTTCATGAGAGTGTTGGGATAAGTCTGAGTTGTTTTGGCGCGAATTGGTTGCACAACGGATTCGGCGCGAGACAAGAGTGGAGTTCTAACACCGAAATCCGCAAAGTACATAAATTCAGTGTTGAGTACCGGTACCCCAGTGAGATTGTAGAACTAGAGGCTCTCGAGTTACGCGTGTTTGATGCTGAGTACTGGTACTTGCTTGTCGCTTACCGGTTCCCGCTTGTCGCGTACCGGTACTGTATCGGGCAAGTACCGGTACCAAGTGCGCGAGGCTACAGGTTGAGGGCCTGAGTACCAGTATTCATGTGGAGTACCGGTACTTCAGCTGGATTTTTGAATAGGTAAGGAACAGTTTGGTCTTTTGATTGGTCGTTCATCCCAAAATTATCCTACCTCTTTATATAGGTGTAGAGAGCTCAGAGAGGAGGGTTTTGTTGCTGCTCCCCCTCTCTCTCTAGTTTTGGACGTTGCTCGCGGTGGAAGTCGCGGCTCGAGCTCGGGTGGATCTCGACATTGCTCCGGAGGGTCTAGGGATGTCAACGGGTCGGGTTTGGGTCGGGTTTTCAAAAACCCGAACCCGAACCCGAAGTTAATACCCGAACCCGAACCCGAACCCAACGGGTTTTAAAAGTTCATACGCATATCCGGACCCGACCAAAAACCCGAAACCCGAAAACCCGAACCCGAAAACCCAAATCCAAAATAATGAATTTTTTTATCAAATTTTAAAATATATTATAGTAAAATCAAAATTTTAAAACACAATAAAATACAATCAAAATACATTCATGTTATATAAATAAACATAATTAAATATTTTACTATAATATTTTATATATTTTATATTTTACATAAATAAATAAATAATATATATATATACTTTTTTCGGGTTCGGGTTCGAGTTCGGGTTCGGGTCGGGTATACACAAAATCCATATCCGTACCCATATCCGTCGGGTTTTTATTTTTTATATCCATAACCAAATCCATATCCGTTTAGCTCGGGTATACCCGCCCCGTTCGGATTCGGGTTCGGGTAATTTTTCGGGTATCCATACCCATTGACATCTCTAGGAGGGTCGTTCGAGTGCGTGGGCGTCGCGGTTGCGCCTTTGGAGGCTGGGCGAGCGCGTGGGTTTCCTCCTTTCGACTTCTCGCCGTTATTAGATTAGTTTTTCGAGGTGGGTTAATATTTACTGAAATCGTCGGATTTCCTCCTAAGTTGGAGTTTTTGTCAGTATGTATGCTTTTATGTATACTATCATGTTTAGTAGCTCGAATTCCTCGATTTGGATAATTTTATGAAATCTGAATTTGGAGTATAGTTTGGTGATTCTAGATGATATGATATATGTTGCACTGGGATTTGACTTAAAAGAAAATTCGTTAAACTTACACTGTCATTTCTGAAAAGTTACCAAATTTAGCTACAGGAGCTATTGTATATTTTTGTATTACCACTGTTAGTGCGTAGTGGATACCCAGCTTAGAGTAAACTAATATTATGTTCGTGCTGAGAGGCCGAGCTTAATGTATAGTAGCATTTGGACCGTCGGATGCCGTCGAGATTGACAGTGAATCCAGGTTTCTGTATCATCGGTGTTAGTGCGAGGTGAATATTTAGATGAATGTAGGTTGAATTTACGCTCGCGCTGAGGAGGCGAGTGTCCTGTTACAGTAGAGTTAGACGATGTCGGACCGTCGGATGTCGTCGGATGCCGTCGGAGTTGACGGTGGACCTAGATTTCTGCATTTCGTATCAGATTGTACCAAAGGCACGTGTGTTGGGTGACTTAGATCAGTTTGACCCATTTGCAGTGATCTAGAGCAGTTTGACCCATTTATAGTGACTTAGACTAGTTCGACTTATTTTTGATCCATTTGCAGTGATCTAGAGCAGTTTGACCCATTTATAGTGACTTAGACTAGTTCGACTTATTTACAGTGATTATAGCCCGTGAGAGGCTGAATGAACTTGGCAGATACACTTGTAAACTCGGTTAGGTCGCGCCCACGAATGCCATTCCGAAATGAGATTTTCAGTGCGATGAGATTGGAATAGTTCTTAAGCTGGCCACTTCATGGGTGAAACTTGTTATGTTCATTTTAAAATTTTTATTGTTCTCCCAACGTACATATATCTGAAAGATAAGATGGCTCAATATTTTTTGAAAATAAAGAATGAATGATTTAAACAAATTATGCCAATCCAAAAAATATAACCAAATAAATATTTCTATAAATTAATTTTTATAATGTGAGACACATTGCACGTATAATTTGCTGGTTATATAAATAGAAGTTGTTTGATCGCTTCAAATAAATTTTTTTTTTCAAAAGTATTGTTTACAGATATTTTAAGGCTTCGTTTGGTAATAATATAAATAAGAACTAGTTGTTTCAAGAATAAATATAAGATGAGGTATAAGATGAGTATAGAGTAATTTTATGTTTGGTTGAGTATTGAATTTAGTCCAAATATAAACAAAATAGTGTTTGGTTGAAATAAGTGGAATAAGAAAAATAGTGAGTCATTATCAATAAAAATAATGATATTGCCATCTTTATTATATTTGAATTAAAATTTTTAAATTTTATATTTTAAATTTTAAATTTAAATATATAACGGTTAAATTTCAAAAATACAAAATTAAAATTTGAATTTAAAAATCTCAAATTCAAAAATTCAAAGTTCTAAAATTTAAAATTTAAAATTTAAAATTTAAAATTTAAGATCAAATCTTAATTTAAAAATATAAATTTTAAATTTTAAATTTAAAAATTAAATATATCAATTTAAAATTTATAATTATAAATTTAAAATTTAAAATTTTAATTTTAAGATTACAAATTATAAATTTTTAAAATTTATAATTTCAATTTTAAATTTAAATTCCTTTTTCTTCTGAAGCTAATTTATCATTAGCCCAACCTACATTCCAGTAAAGACAAATATAAATTTTTAAAAGAACTATTCATTTTGAAAATAAATTTAAGGAAAAACTTCAAACCCCCCCTTGGTTTCGTATTTTTTCATTTTAGTGCCCTATAGTTTATAGTGTATCAAGTTAGTATTCTGTGATTTCGTACTTTCTCACTTTAATACCCTGTGGTTTCAAGTGTATTAAGTTTGTACTCTGTGGTTTTATTTTTGTATCAACTTAATATTCCGTGGTTTTATTTGTGTATCAAGTTAATACCCTGTGGTTTTTAAACCACAGGCTACTAAAACGGCGTGAAACCACATGGTACTTACCTTGATACACTTTAAATCACAGGATACTAAAGTAATAAAGTGCAAAACTACATGGTACTAATTTGATACACTTTAAACCACAGAGTACTAAAGTGAGAAAAAATGAAACTATAAGGGAGGTATTTGAAGTTTTTTCTAAATTTAATTAAAAAAAAAAAAAAAGTAACCAAATTTTCACAATCTTTTGCCGCCGGCCGGGAATGGAACAAACAAGAAGAATGATTGTTTCAGCCGGCTGCACTGGCGGGCGGACATCACGAGGACAAAGTGTCTCGGCGCAATCTACCCCTAAAAATATTTATATATATGTAGGGTTAATTTCATACATATCCCTATAAATATAATAAATTATAAATATATCCTATATTATTGATTAACTTTTATATATTATTTATACAAAAGTCTTAATATTTTAAATATTTTTGTGCCATTAGAATCCGTGAAGAAACTTTAGTTAACCATGGGTTAAATTATTAACCCTAATTAGTTATGAGATAACTTGATATTTTTTTTCTCTCTTATATTATACTGTTGTTGTTTTTGAAGAGACATATTTGTAATGAAAAAAATGACATTTCATTATAATATGAACAGTTCTATAACGATAATAAATTTGAGAAATATATTTAAAAATATTAGAATTTTTGTAGAGACAGTGTATGAAAGTTAAATTTTACAGAAATATATTTGTAATTCACTATATTTGCAGTGATATGTATGCATTTAACCTTTATATATATATATATATATATATATATATATATATTGAGACCCCTCAATTGTGGGAGGTCTTGAAATTGACCCCTCAACTTTTTTTTTGGACTAAAATATAAAAAATCTTCTTATAAATATTTATTTATTTATTTATTTTTCAACTTTTAAAAATATATATTTTGTCCCTTCAAAATTTTCAAAAATATTTTCAAGGGATAAAGTATTAATCGAGAGGGTAAAATAATGAAATTACTCTTATTCTTCTATAATAATTTTTTAATATATTTTTATTATTTTGAAGAACTTTTGATATAAATTATAAAAATAAACGGAATAGTGATAGAATCATGACGAAGGGGGGGGATGAGATGTTGAGCGAGCAAAATATTAAAAGTTAGAAAAATAAAAATAAAAAAAAAATTTATGAGAGAATTTTCTATAATTTAATTTTTTTTTTCTTTGTCTTAGGTAAGAATATATAGAACTTATATGATCTAATCATTTGTATTTGACTATCTAATTTTTTAAAATTTTAATTTTTTTATTCAACTTTTTATTTATTTGATTTGAATCAGTCAACTGCATTTTAACTCTAAAATTAAAACTAATTACTTTAATGAACTTATGACCGTGAAAATTACATGAAATATGCTAAGTAAATAAATAAAGATCAACGATACATTCAAAATTTAAAATTAAAGTACCCTTGATTAATTTAAATTAAAAAAATTAAAAGACTGAATAGTGAAAATAAAATTTTGAAAGAACTTACTAAATCAATTGGTCCAAAAGTGAGATAAGTTCCATATTTTTTTCACTTTTATTTTATTGATATTCTCTTAATTCTTGAATTTAATTATTTGATTTTTTTTTGTCAACTTCTGTTAGTCTATAATTATTTTATTTTTATTTACTGAAAATAAATAAAATTATAAAAGTTGTTTGAATCATCAACTGAATTAGATGTAATTTTCCAGTGAAAATTGCACAATATTAAAACTTAAAGGTGAAAGAGATGTTAATTAAATAAATAAGCAAGTTGGGGGTCCCATCTAGTAATGGTCTATAATTTTTTTTAAAAAATTTTGTTTGATGGAATCATTGTTGAATGTGATAATATTCATATTGTACTTTGCATAAATCAATCGATTTTATTTAAAAAAAATAAAAAATAAAAAAAGCAATAGTAATAATAATAATTAAGATTAATTGCATATATCTCTCTATAAATATATCGAATAGCAGATTTATCTCTGCAAATTTTAACTTTTTATTTTTATTCCTTCAAAAGTGTCTTAACGTTTTCAAATATACCATGACTGTTAGGATCCGTTAGACAAATATAGTTAACCATACGTAAAATACTTAATCTTGATTAGTAAATGAGTTAGCATTAACCTTTTACTCCTCTTATATAATTAGCTAAAATATTTTTTCGGTAGGATATTTCTGCATATTCCAACAGTTAGCTGTTTTTGGAGAATTATATTTGTGAGAGCAAAAATATCATTTCACTTATCTACTGTTAAAAAATAAATAGTGCTCTAACGGTGACAAATTAGATGAACAAATATGAATATCACTGAACTTTTGATGGGAGAAAAATAAAAATTAACTTTGTATGAATATATTTGCTATTCTACGTATAAAGAAGCAGTTTGCGATTAACCCGAGCCTATAAGCCAAGTTGATTGGGGCTAATTCAAATTAGATATAATTAAGAGGTCTCTTATGCAATTTTACCTACATGATAGTGGTCCTTCGGTAAATAAAAGCCACCTCTCTCCGAGCGCATGTCGCCGAAGCACCTCCTCCCATCGAGGCCTCGACAATGGCGTCTCCTCCTCCATCTCTCTCCACGAACACCATGGCTAGGGTTAGGGCTTCTCGTCCATTGCTTCTCCTTCTCCTCCTCCTCCTCCTCATCTCCTCTCTCTCACCTTCCTCCTCCTACAACACCACCTTCTCCGATCACTGCGGCGGAGCCTTGCCGGAACCCTCCTCGGCCGCCGACGCCATCGCGTCCGCCGCCTCCTTTCGCATCTCCAATGGCTACTTCGCAGGCGCCGGCGCCGACGCGCTCTTCGGCCGCGACTCCGCCGCCGCCTCCCCCTTCGTCAGATCCTTCTCCTTCTATCCCCGATCCGTCCGCCAAACCCTAACCCCCGGCGTCCTCCGCATTGCCGGAACCCTAGCCCTACGCGGCGGCGGCGGCTTCCCCGCCGGCGGCGGGAAGCTCACCCAGGGCCGCCCCCGCCTCCACCGGGTGCGGCCTCGCCTCCCCCGCCCCTTCTCTCGGCGAGCCTCGGTTACCTTCGATCTCGACGGCGCGTGGTCCGAGCTCACTGGGGAGCTATGCATGGTCGGGAGCGGCCTCGGCCGCTCCATGGAAGGTAACTCCCTCTCCCTCGCCGCCGTTTTCAAGCTCAATTACTCGAAAACCTCCAATCTTTCCACTAGCTTCATAACCGGGAGTTTGGTGAGTATAGATGCTCCCGATAGCTCGAATCACTTCGATCCCTTGTCCGTTGTAGCCTATACCGAGGGGAATTATGAGTATACACATATTGCTGCGGCCGAGAACTCTTGTTCTCGCGATGATGTTCGCGAAGAATCGCTGGGGTTTAACTCTAGCTTCTCTTGTCAAAGCCTTACAAATCTAATGCAAACCCGATTTAGGTTAGATTCAAAGGGGGATCTTGATTTCAGTGGCGAGTACATGTCCGTGAACCGCTTCCGCTGCACGGATGATGGGAAGGTACGCATGTATCTGGTGTTCACAAATTGGAGTACGATTCCGCATCATCGCTTTCTGGTCGGGGATAAGGCTTTGGTTGGTGAGGGGGTTTGGGATCAGAAGAGGAATCGGCTTTGTGCTGTTGCTTGTAATGTACTGATGTCGAATGATTCTACTTTGAATATTTCTGTTGGTGATTGCTCGTTGAGGATGAGTTTCTGGTTCCCAGCTGTGTGGTCGATCAAGCGTAGGAGTAATGTTCTTGGACGAATTTGGAGTGACCGTCGTGAAAGCAATTTAGATAACATCAGTACAGTTTCATTTATGAGCATCGGGAACTATGGGAATAATTTGCCAGGCGTGAAATATAATTACGCCATGATGGATCCCATGAGCGACTCGTGCATGAAGGATGTCTTGAAGAGGAGAAAAAAAGGGATATACCCAGCTGGGAAGTCTTCCAATGATTTTGTATTTAATTTTTTTGCTGAAAATTCTGAAGGAAAAAGTGCTCGTGGTTATGCAAACCTAGTTACCATTGGTGAGGTGTATTTAGGTGGATCATCCATGTGGAGCGTAGCGGGTCCGTTGCCTAATCAGGCATTGGAAGCATTGAATCACGGCTTAGTGAATGTGAGCTACCAGATATTTTACACCTTTTCAAATAAGTCCTTAAGTATGAATGAACCAATAGAAATCTCAGCCGAAGGAGTGTACAATACAGAAACTGGTTCACTTTGCTTAGTAGGATGTCGATATATAGGCTCCTTGGATTATGCGAAGGTAGGAGGAATGAACGATTCTCTTGACTGTGAAATTGTCTTGAATTTTCAGTTTGCTCCTCTGAATGCAAAGTCAAGAGAGCATCTGAAAGGCATAATCAGGAGTAAAAGAGAGAGATCGGACCTTCTTTTCTTTGAGCCTTTGGAGGTAACTTCATATGGTATTTACGTGAATCAAGCAGTTGAATCAATCCAGAGAATGGATTTAGAAATCGCCATGGTTCTGATCTCCTCAACTTTCTCCTGTATCTTCATTGGCATGCAGCTATTCCATGTAAAGAAGAATCCAGATGTTCTTCCCTCGATATCCATAACAATGCTTGTTATTCTTACTTTGAGTTACATGATCCCTCTAGTCCTGAACTTTGAGGCTTTGTTCTTCACGAGGCGTAACAAGCAAAATATCCTGTCGTGGAGTGGTGGGTGGCTCGAGGCAAATGAGATTATTGTGCGGGTCATTACTATGGTGGCTTTCCTATTGCAAGTTCGGCTTCTTCAGGTTACATGGACTGCAAGATCAGCAGATGAAAACAAAAGAGGCTTTTGGGTTGCCGAGAGGAAGGCTCTCTGGTTTTGCCTACCCTTGTATCTCATCGGGGGTTTAATAGCTTGGCTTATTCACATTCAGTCCTCTCATCGAATCCAATTGAAAATTTCTGTGTTTGTCTCTGGAAGCCAGCGTACTCTCTGGGAGGATCTGATATCTTATGCCGGCTTGATACTGGACGGGTTCTTACTACCTCAGTTCACCTTCAACTTGTTCTCCAATTCGAAAGATAAGTCCCTTGCCTCATCCTTTTATGTTGGAAATACGCTTGTCCGGGCACTGCCTCATGTTTATGATGCTTATAGAGCTCGCCATAATGTACCTCTCTTCATGTCCTCTTATCTGTATGCTAGTCCGGGTGAGGACCTCTACACTCTTGCATGGGATATAGTTATTCCTTGCGTTGGAATACTTCTTGCTGCGCTCATATACTTGCAGCAGCGTTTTGGTGGCGCTTGCTTTCTTCCTTTGAAACACAAACAGTCAATCGGGTACGAGATGGTGCCCGTAGTTAGTTCATAACACTTGAACACAAATATATTATTTGAGTATTGTGTGATTAGACAAAGATTGTTTGCCTGTAAACCTATAACAGATCATCATAGAAATGGAAAATTTTTCTGCTGCTTCAATAATGTGCTGTGGGGATCTGCCCTTTTGGTTCAACTGTGAAGCAGGAAGTCAGTGGATAGGAGACAGCTACTCTCTTTAGATCTTAGCATCTGCACAATTAAATTGTTTGTGAGCAGTTGTCTGCTGTGAATAATTGGTTCAATGGTGAAACTTATTAGATGCAGATTCAAATAAAAATTTCTTCCCATGTGTCAACTATGACTTTGTGGTAGTTCATATTTTCACTTACCTCATTCAGAATGAACATTATCACCTCACTTTATCATCCCCTGTCCTGCTTTAGTTGGGAATTTAATTCCTGTATTTTGTTGGAAAACATGCAATAAATTCTTGAGCTTGATAATTGTTAACTAGAAAAATAATGTAGAGTTGGTAAGAGGCTTAAAGTGAACTTTAATTTGTTTCTGCAATAAATTCTTGAGCTTGATAATTGTTAACTAGACAAATTATGTAGAGTTGGCAAGAGATGTAAGTGCACTTTAATTTGTTGCATTCAAGTATGGGGTCCTAAAGGAAATTTAGTATGGGGTCCTAAAAGAAATTTCACTGCACTGAACTTTTAGTGTGTTTTATCTTTCTAAAGTCCCTCTCCCTCTCTCTCTCGCACTCTCTTGTTTTACTGAGATCACTGTACTCCATTGTCAGATGGTAGCGAATACCAAATACAATTATCGACATTTGAACTTCTGTCTAGTTGTTCTAATTTCATTTATGGAGTGTGAGGATTGTTATAAAAGTTGTAGTCCATTGTAGAGTTTGTGGGAATTGAAAAAGTGCATGATTGATTGAAAGTGAAATCATTCCTAAAGTTTAGTGTGGTAAAATACAAGTATACTATTATAAGATTTGAGCTGTCTTGATTCTCTATGTCGTGTGTTTCTCATGCTTCCAATTTATCAAGCTTATTAATTTGTTACTCATGAGGGGTTTAATTGATATATATCAAGATTTTAAGTGCCCGTCGACACGGGCCGTATCCACCGTGCCGTACCGTGCCGACAAAATACCAACACGATACAAACCCAGTATCGATGGCATATCTCAAAATCCTCTATTCTTTAAATTAGTAAATAATTTTTTCAATAAAGTTCAAAAGATGTGATAAAAAGACATAATAAATAGTTAGAATATTTTATTGCTAAAGAAAATAAATATTTCATGCTATTATGTATCGGCACACAAACTTTTTTTTGATCGGCATGGCTCGGCACGCACAGTGCCGTACCGTGCGAGCAAGTTTCTGGTACGACTCCGTGCTACGGCACTTAAATCCTTGACTGCGTCGTGGCGCGCATTCTGCATTTATTAATGGTTAGTAATTCTGCAATTGTTTCACTTCTACCTTGTATACTAATTTTACCTGGAACAGGAATAGCTGCTTGAAGTGAAGATGGGCTGATGTAGTTAACCATTTTATTGAGATGCTTTCGATGTAATGGTTTAGCTCATCTTTTAGCTGTCCTATGGGGTGGCAAATATCATTATTTTTCAAATTTTTTTTTAGCTTCATTGAACCATATATTACTATGTTACTCACAATCATGATCATTGTCACTTGGCGCAAATCCAAGTTGAAAATTCACCCTCCTGTGTAGAATAATGACCCAGTAAAAAAAAATAATAAATTGTTAGCATGATTCTCCTTCAGTGGAGATCTCTGTGTGCTGTGCCTGCATCCTTGAATACCTCAAATTGTTTGAAACCTCTTTCAAAAACATCTAAAATGAGAACCAATTAGAGGTCATTATGATCATGATCTGCTATGATTGCAACAAATTGCAACTCGGGGCTTTTCTTCTTTTGCTTTTCTGCCAGTTTCTAGAGATCAAATCTTCACTTTTTACTGTCTGTATCATGCTTGACATGTTTTTTGTCTGCTTGATCACAGTTAGATATATGCCCCTCAGATAGTTAATTTCTGACATAGTTAATTTTCAAAACAAGAAGAGTTCGTGATGATATAAAAGTATATTTGAAACGATCCCTAATTTAAAAACAAATAAAAAAAGTTGATGATGATAAAAAGATATATTTGAGAGTGCAAACTAGTGATGTTACAGAGATAATAGCGGTTTTTTAACAGTTTACTAATAAAATTTAATTTTAATAGTATATTTGAAATAACTCGAAACATTTAAAGATTATTTTTAATATTAGCTTTTTGAAAGAAGATAAATAAGGAAGTAATAAACTTTTTAGCATATATATATATATATAT
>CM045936.1:4187500-4422500 GCA_025177825.1 Aechmea fasciata
CCACTTCGTTTATTTCGTTAAAAAATAAACTTAGTTAAAAATGTGAATCAATTAGAATTCGAACTCAGATCTCGGGTCTCGAGTACCAACCAGTCTTTTACCACTTGCTCTAGGGACGGTCAGTGTTTCTCCTCTTTGTTAAATCCAATGCATTTAAATATATTTGAGATAAAGATTTTAGATAAGTATTGATATTTGAATGTTACAACCTTAAGATTGTCCTTAAGTTTGATAGCTCGAATTGCTACACCACGATGGTGATTTAGTACACTTAAAATATATATAAAAAAAATACTGAATTATAATTCTATATATATTTTGAATTCCAGAGTTTAATTTTCTTATCCATATTGTTATTATTATTTTTATTTTTAGGACCAAGCAAAATTTTTGCTTTCCGACTAATAGTCAAACAAGCTTTGAATATATATATATATATATATATATATATATATATATATATATATATATATATATATATATATATATATATATATATATATATATATAGAGTCCACATACTATCGATAATACATTTGGTGCTACCAAGTTTTCACGTTAGATCCACCCTTTGATGATTTTCACCCGTTAGATCATACTATTCAACCAACCACTCACTTAACCCTTGGGGGCCCACATCATCCTAACCACACATCTCTCAATCTAATGGCCAAAAACTTGTAGACCAATGACTTGGTGCTATTGCTACGATTCTATATATATATATATATATATATATATATATATATATATATATATATATTACTGGGGTGCTTATGGAAGCACGGAGGCCTCCGTGCTTCCACTTTGTTTTCGATGTTCGGACTTTCGAATCGACGATCGGCTCGTTAGACATGATCTAGAGTATTTGAAGTATTTAGAAAATAAATTTCGCGATTTTTCGATATCACTTGCCTAGTGATCGAAGTGGCTCCAAATCAACGGCTAAAAATAAAAATCTTACAAAATATGATGATATGACATTAAAATTTTAGATCAAAGTTATTGATCTTGTTTTATATAGTATAAAGAATTTTCTATCAAAATTTCATGTGCTTTGGATATTTCTACACCGTTAAACTTGCAACCGGCTCACCACGGCCATTAAAATTAGTGATTTTGAGCCTCTTCGATCACTAGAAAAATGATATCGAAAAATAGTAAAATTTATTTTCTAGGTACTTCAAATACTCTAGATCAACTCTAACGGAGCCGATCGTCGTTTCGAAAGTCCGAACATCGAAAACAAAGTGGAAGCACGGAAGCCTCCGTGCTTCCAAAAGCATACCAGCACAACTCTCTCTCTCTCTCTCTCTCTCTCTCTCTCTATATATATATATATATATATATATATATATATATATATATATATATATATATATATATATATATACGGACCAACACAACTACGGAAGAAGGAGTTTATCGATTCAAAGAAACACCAGGGGTGCTTCTGACTTAAGTACTCATGATATCCCTAGTTCTTTTTTCTTAGAATTAGTAAGGGTTTATAGAAAACTTAGCATACCTATGTGGACGATACATGGTACAAAATGTAGGATTTTAATCTTTTGGAGATTAACTTTAAAACTGCATGAATGGAATTTTAGCAACAAAGATTATATTTTTTTTGGAATATTTTTTTTCCCAGCAAGTGTCAAAATATTGTTGGTTACATTTTCAATTATTGTTCCAATCATATTTCTTCTAGATTCTTAAATTTTTTTTAAAGAATTGTTAGCAGATTGCAAATCCTCTGCACTAGCATAAAATTTCTGCAACCAAATCAGGATAAGCTTTGTTTGAACAAAGTGCAAATATCAAGAAAATTGTAATTCAGAGGCATTTATAAATATTGCTATAAGGGTTAGAAATGTTGCTAAAACTATTAGTAACATTTGATATATTGTGTTGCCTATCTTGACATTGGTGATTCTTTTAGCAACATTTAGATCAAGTGCCCCTAATATGGAGTCATTAGAAATGATATATAATATGATATGCCTAATTAACCATTTCCATCATTCATTAGATACAGCTAATTATTTTTGCTAATCTAGGATTAAAAAGATTATTATATTATTAAGATTTTAATTTGTTTGAAATATTAATTGATAATTAAATATTATTATTTTTTGATATATAGAAACTCATTGCTATGAT
This sequence comes from Aechmea fasciata, assembly GCA_025177825.1. NCBI lineage: Eukaryota > Viridiplantae > Streptophyta > Magnoliopsida > Poales > Bromeliaceae > Aechmea > Aechmea fasciata. Next base: position 4,189,664 of record CM045936.1, read on the forward strand.
ATCACAATCACAGCCAATATTCATAATACACAATAAAGCACAATCTCAAATTTTATTAACATACAAATTTATTCAACATCTCATACATTAATATAGAAAATCACACTCTTTAATTCATTCAATATCTTAAATATTATGTCAAACTACAGTTCAATATTCATAATACATGAGTGCCTAAATATGATGATTATTAAATGATCCTAAGAAAATTAGAGAAAAGATGTTTTCACTTCTCCATTCCAATCTCCTGAAGATGCATCCTGTGGAAGTATGTTTGCATCTCGTATTAGTCTCAACCTATAAGAAGAATAAAGTAAAATCATATTAAATATGTTATATGATACATTTATAATAATTTGAATGAAAAAAGGATGAATGATAAAAAATGAACTATTCTTAGTGTGACACATTCAAAAATTCAAAATTTTAAATTTTACCTTACTGTTACATTTTATCGAACACTTGTTGAGCGAAGTCGAGAAAGAATCGTCAATAGCATAAATCATAAAAAAAAGGAATAACAAATCTGTTCAATAAACAGTATGATAATAGCTATAAAAAAAAACCAAAAGAAGAGTTGATCGACATATCGGTGCAACAAATTTTAGATTGCACCAATACTAGTCGACTCACGAATAATCCAAGTGGGGAAGCCGGCAACTTTTTCTTGGCGTTTGACTATATAAAAGAAAATGGTGGATTGACAAATTTGGATAGGTATCCATTTCCTCGATGGAAAATCTATGTTCTCATGGGATACAAAGCCAAGTGCAATAGAAAATTAGTGCCGCATCATGTCACGCGCATTGATGGATATCGGTACCATTTTGACATAAATGAGGATAACCTACTGGAAATTGTTAATGTTCAGCCAGTTGTCGTAGCTGTAGAGGTGAACAAAAGTTGGAGTCGATACAAAGGAAGAGTTTTTGACGGTTACCCAAGTGAAACATCAAAACCTAATCATGAAGTTTTGATCGTTGGGTACGGGAAGGATCCGGAAGAAGGAAAATATTGGATTGTGAAGAATTTCTGAGGTACTGACTAGGGCCGGGGAAGAAGGGTATATGAAGCTAAGGAAGGGTGTGGAGTACGAAAGCAGTGCATGCGACATTCTGTGGCTAGTTGGTTACCCTATTATGAGATATTTCATTTCATTTTTTTTGAATATTGAACTATATAAGTATAATATTTTTTTCCTTAAAAATAATAAATTTTTTTATTGGCAGAGATTGGTATGAGATGCTACTGTAATATCGACGAATATCTAGTTTTATTTTTTGGAGGTTAGTTCTTGCATCTTTTGTCGCTTGTCTACTTGCTTTATCAGCTTCTTTGTAAATTAGCATATTGTCTTAATACAGCTCTCCTACTATGTCTCAATCGTTTGGCATGTATCTGCAACAAGCAGTCTTTTTGTTGTTCATTATCATTAGTAGCCTTTTGAAGTTGCAAGTTATGTCATTTGTAGTTAAATATTTTGATCTGTTAAGTTCAGAAAGTTTCTTTTTTTAGCAGGAAAGAGAATTACACCTCTCTAGGTATGCGTCGAAAAGGCGATCCGAAGAAAATGATGTCGGGATATGGATATAGACTAACCAACACAACTAAGGGAGAAGGAGTTGACTGATTCAAAGAAACACCAGGGGTGCTTCTGACCTAAGTGCTCCTGGTATTCCTAGTTCTTTTTTCTTAGAATTAGTAAGGGTTTATAGAAAACTTAGTATACCTATGTCGATACATGGCACGGAATGTAGGATTTTAATCTTTTGGAAATTAACTTTAAAACTACATGAATGGAATGCTAGCAACAAAGATTATGTTTTTTTTGGAACATTTTCTTTTCCAGCAAGTGTCAAAATATTGTTGGTTACATATTCAATTATTGATCCAATCATATTTCTTCTAGATCCTTAAATTTTTTTAAAGAATTGTTAGCAGATTGCAAATCCTCTGCACTAGCATAAAAATTTCTGCAACCAATCAAGGATAAGCTTTGTTTGAACAAAGTGCAGATATCGCATTATAAGAAAAATGTAATTCAGAGACATTTATAAATGTTGCTATAAGGGTTAGAAATATTGCTAAAGTTATTAGTAACATGTGATATATTGTGTTGCCTATGCCGACATTGGTGATTCTTTTAGCAACATTTAGATTGAGTGCCCCTAATATGGAGTCATTAGAGACATTTCACATATGCCACTAAAAGATATATAATATGATATGCCTAATTAACCATTTCCATCATTCATTAGATGCAGCTAATTATTTTTGTTAATCTAGGATTAAAAAGATTATTATAATATTAAGCTTTTAATTTATTTGAAATATTAATTGGTAATTGAATATTATTATTTTTTGATATATAGAAACCAATTGCTATGATATCACAATCACAACCAATATTCATAATACACAACAAACCACAATCTCAATTTTTATTAACATACAAATTTATTCAACATCTCATACATTAATACAGAAAATCACACTTTTTAATTCATTCAATATTTTCAATATTATGTCAAACTACAGTTCAATATCCATAATACATGAGTGCCTAAATATGATGATTATTAAATGATTCTAAGAAAATTAGAGAAAAGATGTTTTCACTTCTCCATTACAATCTCCGGAAGATGCATCCTGTGGAAGTATGTTTGCATCTCGTGTTAGTTTCAACCTATAAGAAGAATAAAGTAAAATTATATTAAATATGTTATATGATACATTTATAATAATTTGAATTTGAATGAAAAATGGATGAATGATAAAAAATGAACTACTCTTAGTGTGACACATTCAAAAATTCAAAATTTTACCTTACTATGACATTTTATCGAACACTTGTTGTGCGAAGTCAAGAAAGAATCGTTAATAGCATAAATCATAAAAAAAAAAGGAATAACAAATCTGTTCAATAAATAGTATGATAATAGCCATAAAAAAAACCAAAAAAAAAGTTGATCGACATATCGGTGCAACAAATTTTAGATTGCACCGATACTAGTCGACTCACGAATAATCCAAGTGGGAAAGCCAGCAACTTTTTCTTGGCGTTTGACTATATAAAAGAAAATGGTGGATTGACTAATTGGGATTGGCATCCATTTCCTCGATGGAAAACCTATGTTCTCATGGGATACAGAGCCAAGTGCAATAGAAAATTAGCGCAGCATCATGTCACGCGCATTGATGGATATCGGTACCATTTTGACATAAATGAGGATAACCTACCGGAAATTGTTGATGTTCAGCCAGTTGTCGTAGCTGTAGAGGTGAACAAAAGTTGGACTCGATACAAATGAGGAGTTTTTGACGGTTACCCAAATGAAACATCAAAACCTAATCATGAAGTTTTGATCGTTGGGTACGGGGAGGATCCGGAAGAAGAAAAATATTGGATTGTGAAGAATTCCTAGGGTACTGACTAGGGCCAGGGAAGAAGGGTATATGAAGCTAAGGAAGGGTGTGGAGTACGAAAGCGGTGCATGCGGCATTCTGTGGCTACTTGGTTACCCTATTATGAGGTATTTCATTTCATTTTTTTTGAATATTAAACTATATAAGTATAATATTTTTTTCCTTAAAAATAATAAATATTTTTATTGGCAGAGATTAGTATGAGATGCTACTGTAATATCGACGAATATCTAGTTTTACTTTTTGGAGGTTAGTTCTTGCATCTTTTGTCGCTTGTCTACTTGCTTTATCTGCTTCTTTGTAAATTAGCATATTGTCATAATACAACTCTCCTACTATGTCTCAATCGTTTGGCATGTATCTGCAACAAGCAGTCTTTTTGTTGCTCATTATCATTAGAAGTCTTTTGAAGTTGCAAGTTATGTCATTTGTAGTTAAATATTTTGATTTGTTAAATTCAAAGTTTCTTTTTTTGGCAGGAAAGAAGACTACACCTTTCTAGATATGCGTCGAAAAGGCGATCCGAAGAAAATGTTGTCGGGATATGGATATAGACTAACCAACACAATTAAGGGAGAAGGAGTTGACTGATTCAAAGAAACACCAGGGGTGCTTCTGACCTAAGTGCTCCTGGTATTCCTAGTTTTTTTTTCTTAGAATTAGTAAGGATTTATAGAAGACTTAGTATACCTATGTACATGATAAATGGCACGGAATGTAGGATTTTAATCTTTTGGAGATTAACTTTAAAACTGCATGAATGGAATGCTAGCAACAAAGATTATGTTTCTTTTGGAACATTTTTTTTCCCAGCAAGTGTCAAAATATTGTTGGTTACATCTTCAATTATTGTTCAAATCATATTTCTTCTAGATCCTTAAAATTTGTTTAAAGAATTGTTAGCAGATTGCAAATCCTCTGCACTAGCATAATATTTCTACAACCAATCCAGGATAAGTTTTGTTTGAACAAAGTGCATTATAAATGTTGCTATAAGGGTTAGAAATGTTGCTAAAGCTATTAGTAACGTTTGATATATTATGTTGCCTATGCTGACATTGGTGATTCTTTTAGCAACATTTAGATTAAGTGCCCCTAATATGGAGTCAATAGAGACATTCCACATATGCCACTAAAAGATATATAATATGATATGCCTAATTAGATGCAGCTAATTATTTTTATTAATCTAGGATTAAAAAGATTATTATATTATTAAGCTTTTAATTTGTTTGAAATATTAATTGGTAATTAAATATTATTATTTTTTGATATATAGAAACTCATTGCTATGATATCACAATCACAGCCAATATTTATAATACACAACAAACCACAATCTCAAATTTTATTAACATACAAATTTATTTAACATCTCATACATTATTAACATACAAATTTATTTAACATCTCATACATTATTAACATACAAGTTTATTTAACATCTCATACATTAATACAGAAAATCACACTCTTTAATTCATTCAATATCTTAAATATTATGTCAAACTACAGTTCAATATCTATAATACATGAGTACCTAAATATGATGATTATTAAATGATCCTAAGAAAATTAGAGAAAAGATGTTTTCACTTCTCCATTCCAATCTCCCGACGATTCATCCTGTGGAAGTATGTTTGCATCTCGTGTTAGTCTCAACCTATAAGAAGAATAAAGTAAAATCATATTAAATATGTTATATGATACATTTATAATAATTTGAATAAAAAAAGGATGAATGATAAAAAATGAACTACTCTTAGTGTGACATATTCAAAAATTCAAAAATTCAAATTTTATCTTACTGTGACATATTATCGAACACTTGTTAAGCGAAGTCAAGAAAGAATCATCAATAACATAAATCATAAAAAAAAAAGAATAACAAATCTGTTCAATAAACAGTATGATAATAGCCATAAAAAAAACCAAAAAGAGAGAAAAAATAGTATGAGCTCTTGCCTCCATTTCCCTGCTTTATATGTTCCCTCTCCTTTTATCTTTCTCGGCTACAAATTATTCAAAAAGTACTTCATGAATATGACACCCCAATAGTCCCACATCGGATGGGAATGAAAATGTCATTGCTTGGGTTTATATGAGACTTGGACACTAGTAATAATAACTTGGCTTAAGCATTTTGGATCCGTGGTTTGGGTCCAACGAGTTATTATTGCTAGTGGGCTGGGTCTTTACATATGGTATCAGAGCCGGTTCGAATTTGGACGTCTCAGTGAGTGATATATATTAATAGTAACATTTATTATGATATATTGCTAAATCATTGTAATATTTTAAAATAAAATTTGTTGATTTGTTGATTCTTACATTTAGGATTATTATAGTCTAAATGTTGCTAAAAAAAATAGAATTAGTAATATTTATAAATTTTTTTTGCTAAAAATAATTTTTAGTGTCATTTATATATATGTCTTAAGTAATATGTCACTAAATCATATACTTGTTGTAGTGTCACATTGTTTTACTGATAGAATCCTGTATCTTCCTGGTTGGATTACTCGTCGTAAAAGTAATTTGTATCAAGTTAACTGGTCTACCTTTTCTTGTGGAGCATTTACTGTCAAATGAAGAAAGGAGGGCCTCGAACTGCACTGTATGAGCTCTGTAAAGATCTCAGTGGCCGATGCCTATCTTTGAGTCAAATGAGAAGTTGAGGTACTATAGAAAATCCTTGTGGCACTGGATATACTCTCTTTCTTTATTTTTTTTTTTCTTTTTTTGTAGATATGGGACTGAATATGCCTACATTTTTTTTACTGTGGTAAGTAACGAAGTCTTTTAAGTAGAAACATACATATGTATGCATCATAAAATCTTGCCGCAGTGTAATAAACCCCGTTTCCTTCAGAAGCTTGAGCTCATAGACAATAATATATGCCCTTTATATTTTACCATGATAATAACCCATGCGATGCCCCCGGTATTTTTTTTTTTTAATTTAGAAAATAATTTTGATCCAAAATGATTTAATAAATTCAAAGAAATAGTTAGGAAAATAAAAATCCGAATTATTCCAAATCAATTCAACTAAATACTTATAAAATTAGAATAAGTATAAGCAAATAAAGGGAAAAAATTGTTTGAAGATAAAAAAAAAAAATAAAGTATTGGCTAATAATTAAAAAGTCTGTCACAAAACAATCTAGATCCAAAATGATTTCATAAATTCGAAAAAACTGTAAGAGAAACAAAATATCTGTATTAGTGCATAAGTAATTCAACATTTTACCTGAATATAGGCTAAACTAAATACTTATAAAATTAGAATAAAGATAAACAAAAAAGTAGAACTGTTTGAAGACCAAAAAAAGGGAATTTGATAATAACAAAAGAGCATGGAAAAGCTTAATAAAACATAACACAAATATTCAGAACATGTAAGAAAACAGTAAGAAAAACAAAAAAACCTGCATTAGTGTAGAACCAATTAAACATTTATCCAAGTTTAAGCTAAACTAAACACTTATCAAATTAGAATAAGGATAACCAAAAAACCAGAATTATTTGAAGACAAAAGAACAATGTATTCGATAATAACAAAAGAGTCCGGATAAATTTAACAAAACATAATATGAATATGCAGAAGTATCAATAGTTCCAATACCCAAAAAAGTTGCTACCGTTGGAATTAGTTTAATTTCAAAGATTTGATATAAATCTAATAGATAATTAAGGATTTAATTTAAAATTTAATTAATATGAGGATGCGATCATGTATTTCCTCTCTCTTTCTTCGTGCTGCGGCAACGGTTCTTTGGACCATCAACCTTTTATAAACAATAAAAGAGAGATATGACAGAATCTTAATGGTGAAATCACTGGAGGACGTCCAGCTAGGAGATTTGGGAGTTGACGTTCACCGAGTGTGGGATATTTAGAAAGGTCGGAAGGGGACACAACCCATGAATAACGGCTTAAGTGGTATTATAGCATGCTGGTGGGTAGTGTGGGAGATTAGGAACGGAGCGATTTTTGCGGAGGCCCAGGTGGACCCTCTCCGTTGGACCTATAAGATCAAACACTTGATGGCTTAGTGGGGAATTTTTGATCTGTAGGTAGTTAGGTCATGTTAACAGTATAGCGGAATTAACTTCACCTTGTAAACAACATTTGTCTCTTCTTTATTTCCGTCACCCTTGAGGCCCTAATGCCTCACCCATGTAGCATAATTCATCTCCAGAATGAATGAAGCAGGTAGCATGCTACTTTTTTCTCAAAAAAAAAAAGAATTGATCAAAAAAATTGATCCAAAGGTTAAAAACCTGATAGTAGAAGGGGGCAAATACTATTAATAGTATTATAATCCAACTCTATATATAAATATTTGATGTTATAATGAATATTTATTTAAAAATTTTAGATTTAATTTAATATATTTTAAAATATTGTAAAGAGAAATAAATGTTTTAGGTTTCGATTTTCGAGTTCAGGCTAGAGTTCGGGATTCAAATTTTTAGTCAGGTACATGTGTGGATATGGTTTTCTAAAATTCATTGGATATGGATTCGTGTTCGGATTTCGGGTTTAATAGTCGGGTTCGAGTTTGGATTTTTAAAAATTCGTTCCGTATCCTACCTTTTACATCTCTACTGTGGATGAAAAGGAAAAATAGAGAGAGAAAAAAACAAAAAAAAAAAATTTGATAATATAGTAGAGATAAAATTACTAAATTATCCATATATTAAAAAAATCAAAATATCATTTTTTTTGAGTACCTAGTAACCGTATCTCTCTTAAAGTAATCTGTTATTGCAGATCATAATTTTTTTTAAAAATTAAATCTGAACCATTGAATAGAAATGCATAAACGACATTAAAAAATAACAAATATAGAAGCACTATTCATATATGTGTGTGTCTATGTGTCATGGACAGTTTTGTAAGTCTCGCGTGTCTGTATCGGAGGCGCGCGTGTCCGTGTAGGACACGTGTCCGATGTGGACACTCTTTAGATGCCGATTTAATATCGATCCATAACGCATACAACTATTTATATATATTTATTTATTTATTTATTTTATTTTTTTATGCACATATAATGTAAAATGATGAATATTTTAATTTTTTTGATAAATGCGTATAATTTTTTTTTGATAATATAAATAAATTATGTATGGTGAAATTTTTTTTTTAAAATATATAAATTATTAATAAAAATTTTACTATGAGAAATATAATAATATTTTGTATATAATACTTTTATTAGCTGTGTTATGTTGTATTCGTATCCTATTTTTCGTCTCATGTCTTATCAATGTTCGTTCGTGACGCTTACGTGTGAGCTTATTCCCTCGCGTTCGATTCCTTGTTGAGAACACGAGCTAGAAAATTCTGGTTATGTTTAGCTTAGGAGGAACCAATTTCGACTTCCTCTCTTTCGTTGCCTCTGTCAGATGGTCAACGGTCCCACAAGCTGCCCTACAGTGGCAATTCTGTGAAAAAGAAGACAAAGTTAGTCAAAGTCAACAAAACGTACCACTCTTCACTAATTTGAGTCTCCTCCGCGCGCGCGCGCGCAGGGTGGGGCACAATCTCTCGACAATGGCGTCTCCTTCTCCTCCTCCGCCTCGCTAATAACTCCTCCTCTAGGGTTTGGGTTAGGGTTACATCTAGGGTTCCTCCTCATCCATGGCTTCTCCCTGTCCTACTCGTCTTCCTCCTCTCTCCTTCCTCCTCCGCCGACCCCATCATCGCCAATGGCTACTTCTCCGGCGGCGACGCGCTCTTGGGTCCCCACCTCCACCTCCTCCTTCGCCGGATTCTTCTCCTTCTCCCCCCCTATCTGTCTCCCCCTCCCCGAAACCTGGGGATCTCAACCTCCTTGGAACCCTAACCCTACGCGGAAACACCGGCCTCCGTGTCGCCCTCGATCTCCGCGGCTCCTGATCCGAGCTCAGCGGGGAGCTCTCCATGGTCGGCAACGGCGTCGTCTTCGCCTGTTCAAATCAAGGTACGTCCATCCCCCCCTCCGCTGTTCTTGAGCTCAATTACACGAAAACCATCGATCTCTCCGCTATTTTCACAACTGGGGTTTTGGAGAGCCTAGATGCTCCCAATACCTCGCATCACTTCGATCCGATCTCTCTTGTGGCCTATAGAGAATCCCCAAATTACGAGTACACTCCGATCGCCCGAGGTCGAGAGCTCTTAGTGTGGGTAGGAAGAAGAATTGCTTGGGTTTGACTATATCTTCCCTTGTTTTAGACTTAAGGCTCTCTTGGAAGGCGCATTTAGATTGGAATCCAGAAGAAGGCCAGGTTTTGGTCACAATTTCATGTTCTTGAATCAGGTCCATTGCATGGATGATGGTAAGGTGCATATGTATGTGGTTTTATCCAATCAGAGGAGTTTCATATCATAGCTTTGTGGTTGGAGAGAAGGCCTTGGTTGGTGAAGGGTTTTGGGATCATAACAAGAATCTGCTCTGCGTTGTTGCTTGTAAATTGTAATGTAGTGGGTTCTAAGGGTTCTGTTATGGGCCTATCAGTTGGTGATTGTTCATTTTGGATGAGTTTGTGGTTCCTGGCCGTGCGGTCGATTAGGAGTAGTAGTTCTGTTCAAGGCTGCGTTTGGAGTGTTCGACGTGAGGACGATTCAGATGATTATAGTATGATGTCATTTTGGAGCATTGGAAATTTCAAGGGAAATCTTCGGGTATTGACATAAAACTACACCATAGTAGATGCCATGAAGAAATCCTGTGTGAAGGACGGCCTAACGAATAGAAGTGCTGCGATATTTCCTGACGGGAGACCTTTCCGAGATCTGCGATTGTGATTTCAGTGATAGATACCAAGGGAGAAGTTGGAGAAGTTGCTCAGGGGTGTGGAGCCCCAGTTACCATTGACCAGGTGTTTTTAGGTGAATATTCATACCCGGACGAATCATCCCATTTGGTTGGAGTGGATCCATTCCCTCATAAGCCTTGGGGGGAGATGCATCTTGGTGTTGTGAACGTAAGCTGCAAGAAAAGCTAAAATTTTCAAACTGGCTCCTTGGATACGAAGGAAATGACAGAAATTTCAGTAGAAGGAACATACAATTCTGGATCAGGTTTGCTCTGCTTAATAGGTTGTCGATACGTAGGCTCCTTTGAGGCTGCCAAAGAAACAAGAATTAAGGATTCTATGGACTGTGAAATTGTCATTAATATCCGGTACACTCCTCTGAATGCAGAGGCTGGAGAGAAATTGAAAGGCATGATTAACTGTAGGAGAGAAAAAGCAGACCCATTCTTCTTTGATCCATCCATAAGATATTTACACATCTCAAGCAGTTGAATCAAGCTAGAGAATGAATGTATTTATGCATCTCGAGCAATTGAATCAATCTGGAGAATGGACTCAAAAATCACCCAGGTCTGTATTCTCTATAGTTGTTGATTTGTATTTACTGAACCCATTTGTATCACTACTGTTGCATATAATTTAGAGAATAACTAATAATTTCGAGAAGTGAACATGTTCTAAACAAACAAATAAAATGTGTTAGTCTCTTCTCTCAGTTTATTGAATTGCTTTTTTTTTGTCTGGCTTTTGTTAATCTATGTCAACATTTTATTGTTGCTTCTTTTGATCTGTCTTGAAGGTGGCATGTAGCTTTATGTTTCAATTTTTCTAGTCCAGTAAGCGGTAAGCCATACTACTAGCTTCTGATGCTTGTGATTGTTTGTTCCATGACCATGAGAGAGACCACCAGGAGTAAATACAAACTAGAGAAGCCGTCCAGGACCCTAAAGAACAGCCGTATGATTTTGTTGTCATTATTTACCTTATTTTATATTTGTATCCTTTGATAGTTTTATTTAATTTCTCAAACACCTCAGATTAGAGTCCACCAGTAGTTCATTTTGGCCATGGTACTAAGTTGTCGTGTAGTTCTTGTTAAATATAAAGATATATGAACACCGTTCTCTAACAGCTTAAGCTTTTAGAGTAAAATGATTGTTTCACACGGTATCAGAGGTAGGTTGTCCTGAGTTCGAGTCACGCCAAACTCCTAGCATTATTAATTTCCTCTCATTTAATTCACGTCCACGTCATAAGTTTTGCAAAAAGTCTCTAGTCCAGATGTGAGTGGAAGTGTTAAATATAAAAATATATGAACACCATTTTTTAACAGCTTAAGCTTTTAGAGTATAACGGTTGTTTCACAGTTCTCAACTTAAGGTCTTTTTTCTCAGTAATCCACAATTAATGCATGCTCACTCATGATATATACTTGATTACACCTCTTTAGTTTTGTAGGCCTGCTTAATTGTCACAAATTGCATATTAGACTTTTCAATGTTATACTTTAGCAAGTTTCCGACAAGCTTATTATCAGCAGATCTTTGTCCATTTCTCTAATATGCTCTCATGTTTTATCGCTGCATCGTACTTAGACACCTTTCAGTTTCAGGTAATCACCTAGTCAAGATTTTTGTCATAACTTCAGTTATTAGGCTTTGTTGTCGAAAGCTGATTGTTTCCTCCTATTTCAATAGCACAATTTTTGTCCCCTTTTTTTTTTTTTTTCTTTATTGGAGTTGTTTATGCCAAATCAACAATGAGGAGAAGCTTCCAGAGGTTCCTCACTAGTCCATGACGCTCCAGTCCATGGATCTAGCACCCAATGGACCACTTTAGAACACCACCTACACTTAAGCCGAATTTTGTACCAAAGCAGTCCTCAGGACGGGAACTATAACCTGTTAAATTGGAGAACAAGCTTCATTGAAAAGCTTGACAAAATAGTGCTGGATCCGTAGGCGTCCCAGACAAGGACACAAACACACACGGACATGAAATATGGGACATGACACAATTCAGACATGGTGACTCGACATCTCAAAAAAAATAAATTAGGGTACGCACATGATAGAGATACAACTAATAAAATTTTATGATTATTATATTTTTTAATATAATAATATATTATTTATTATGTATAAAATATTAGTTTTGTGAAAATATTGCTATATTTCTTGTATGAATGAAAGCTAATATTAGTCTCATCAATAGTTCATGTATTTTAAGAAAAGGTCTCTGCCATACGTGATTTATTTACATCGTTCAAAAATGGTTGGTATGCATTTTCCAAAAAGCCAGGAACTTTACCATTTTATATTGTGTATGCCCAAAAAAAATAACAGAGAGAGGGAGAGAGGCTCTGGTAGAGGCTTGGAGCTTGGAGATAGATGAAAGGAATTGATGAAATTAAGATCCTCTCTTCTGCTGGTCGGAATCGACAAGGAGTGTGGATTAGTTGTTAACTATCGGCAAATTCAAGGTTGAAGGCCGCCCCCCCGCCAATAAAGTACATAGCCAAATTTAACGATTAACAGCGGCAAGAAGGGATACATGACAGAACAGCTACCCTGCTATAACTTAGTCGACAGTAGCGTTTGCTTGTTGCTAGTTTACTGATTTGCTGACATTTTTTCCACAGGTACAATTACACAAACACTATCATATATACTTAGCAAAGCTACAGTGATATACAAACTAAGATACACTTGGACACAAGCCATCCATTATGTAGTACTTTACGAGGGTAACATCTATGGATACCCCTTGTACCATCCCGATATTACAACTTCGTTCCTGCACTTTTTAATGTTTTAATCCCTGAACCTTCACATATATTGCATTTCAGGCTCTGATCATTTTAAATGATTGAGCCATTTTATAGGTGAAAGGATAAAGTGGCCATTCTATAAGATAGTGGAAATGTGAAAGCTTTCGAAATGAAGTGTTTAGGTGAAAAGTACAGGACCAAAGTGGTGCAATAGCAGGATGGTAAAAGGACCAGCCCTACATGTTTACCTCAAGTGCAAAGCTGGGATCTTTCAAAGCACTTGAGGAAGCCAAGAGCAGCTTCCTTGGCCTTCTCCGGCGGCGGGACGGCAGGAGAAACAGGCTCAAACTCGGCCTTCCATTCAGCGATGCACTGCTCGTCCTCTTTCCCCGAGACAGGAAAGAAGGAGAAGGTTACGCAGTACGGGTCGTACATGCCCCTCAGCTCGCCGCCTACCACACGGTACGACATGCACCGCCCAGGTTCCACCTTCTCTATCCTCTGCGTCGATTCCTTCACGTAACCATGCAGTGCTGTGTCCGTCAAGCAATCATGTTAGCTCTCTTCGTTTTTATGCGAGGTAAATCATAAAAGAATCATATCTATCTAAAAACTTAAAGCATCAGTGGACGGGGTTTTTTATATTCCCAAAACATGAAACTATGGTTGTTTCCACAACTTTAAGCTATATAGAGAACAGTTTCTAGCACTGTGTCGCGTGAAGATTTGTTCTAATGAAAGGAAATTCGCCAAGTATTTTACCTATGACAAATGATCTCAACATATTTGAGTGGAGAACTGGAGTCTATTTGGCTTTAGCTAGAGTTCTGATAATTGGAGAATGATTAAAAGCTTTTCTCATTAAAAACCTCCCAACAGCCCTCTACTATATATTCCTAAGTATCAAATTTTCAAGTTCTCACTTTGTGTCCTGAGTAGCTTATTTATTAGCTTCTTGCCAAAGAAAAAGCTCAAGAAAGAAAAGTTATGTTTGTCAATCACCTCGTTGTTTTTAGAGAGTAGAGAAGTTCCACAAGTATGTGCATTTAAAGCTCCTATAAGAGTTATTTGGAAAGTCATTTCTATTTGCAGCCGAAGGAAGATTTTTAAATTAAAGCTTTTGTGTTTAGGATCCACAAGGTGTTCAAGTTATCTATCACAAGCAAAGTTTCGGAGCTTATTTGCTAAAAGAGCATGGCATCTGCTTTTACCAGGTCCAAGTTTGAAGAGCCTCAGACTCCCTGGATTGCCATCTCCTTGTATGTACTCAGCACTGGCGAGCATATTCGGCTCAATCTTGCTCAACACCTCATTGTTTGTGAACATCTCCCATGCCTTCTTTGCTGGAATACTGAGTACAACTTCCCCTCTCATGGTCTTCATTTCCCCCTCTCTCTCTGTTTGTTCTCTTTTAGTGGTGCTTTACTTTGTTATATAGGAAATCAGAGCCACAGGTTAAGAGACAAGTGACAAAGATCTTTTTCTAGAAAGACATTTTTTATACCAAAATAGTCTTTGAATATCAAAAAATTTTTATGAAAAAAGGCAAGCAGAAAAAGCTCCACCCCACACTAGAATTCTTCCATCTTATCCACATGGATTCCCAGTTTCCATTCGATAATATTATTTACTCTCTAGATGTGAATCTTTTCAACATCCTCTTTTTGTTTCCTTATTTTTATAGTGGAAGTTACACTACATTTGGGGAGTGGTTGATGATGTGGCTTGGATCAGTAGAGTATATTTCGGGGGTGCAGACACATGGAAGATATTGTAAATCTTGAAAAGGTTTTGGTGGCAAAGCAAATCGATTCATGACTAAGACCGATTCGCTCGAGCACTTCGAATGGCCAGATGTTGGAGCGTTAGAAGGCTCTCGTGGATGATCTGAGAACATGTGAATCAATCTCTATGATCCGAAACTTACTGCGTTTTAGCGCGAGGCGCTTTCGCAAAAAAAATACGAACGAATATTTTCGTTATGTTCTACAAGAGAATTAAATATCCTGGAGTTAAAAGTAGTTCCAGAATGGATGACCCTCGGGAAGCTGGGCATCACAATGTGAGTACTACAGCAACCGTCGCTGCGGAAGAAGTGACGGCCAAATAAATTAAAGTTGGCAGAGTTTCACCAGTTTGATCCGCCGAAGTATGATGACGACAAAGGAGATCTAGGTCAAGTTGAGGAGGGGATTACAAAGATGGAGAGGCTTCTTTTTTTTTTCGAGGACTTGCCACCCCGAAGACGGAGAAGGTGATGCTGGCGGCTGGCCTCTCACTACTTGGAAGAGGCGGCGGATCGATGGTCTGTATCGATATTGGAGAGGCAGCCTGTTGGTGAATGGTGCGCCATGGCTGCAGTTGGAGAATTTTCATACTTATCTCTTAGACGCTTTCTTCCTTGACAGCGTTAAATCTAAAGCTGCAGGACGAGCTCAACCATATTTATCAAAGGACCAGGAGTATAAGCAGTCGTTCGGTCGGCTTTACCAATCGCGTCCTTTATGCTCAAATATTCGACTGACGCTCGTAGGATGGTACCGAGATCCGACAAATACGTCCTATGATGATGTGGTCGAGCACGTCTTAACTACCGAGAGGGTCTGCGAGCTAGTGCGATGAGCTGCACTCCTAAAACTCAGGACCGCTTGCTCTTGTACTATGTTAAAAAAAATTATTATTCTCTGAAAGCTTATGCTATTATAGATAGATAAATGATTTTTAATATCCATATATTCAACATACACAATTGTAATTTTACATAATATTTAATTAATTTAAACTAATTTTACTCGATCAAAATTAGGTTTTGTGATGTGAAAATATCTCCAAACCTTACCCAATATATTAGCCCTCAAATTCGAGTGCATACAACTAGATTATTTTTGAGGATGGAACGAGGATGGAAAGTTCCAGGTACGTCGTGCATACAACTTGATTATTTTTTATGGTGTAAATGCAAACCACATCCCCCACCTTTGGACAATGAAGATCCCACTGCAAGTGAAAATATTTATGTGGATCGCGGCGAGAAACAAATTCTTGACGGTCGATACTCTAGCAAAAAGGGGATGGTACGGTCCCTCGATATGCACCCTTTGTTCGAGGAGTGGAGAGAGCCAGCAGCATATCTTCTTTTCCTGTACATTTGCGACTGTCGTGTGGAATCACCTCTTATAAAACCATCTGACGACTCGGAATGCCTTGCTCAGACTGCCAGGGGATCTACCTACTCGATGGAACTGTACCCGATCCTCTTTGAAGTGCCGACTCAGGAGGAGTTTCGATATTCTGCTCGCAACAATATGCTGGGAATTGTGGAAGGAAAGAAATAGACGTATTTTCGACGCCCAACCGTCTACAAGCAACGATTTACGAAGGAAAGTCTTAGAGACTTATAACGCAAATGGCACTAGGAACATGAAGGGTCTAGAACTTTATTTACTTCGTTATTTCTTTTAGTTTTCAGTTTTCAGTTTTGTTTCCTCCGTTTGAATCTATTGCTACTCGTTTGCTCCGCTTGCTCCCATTCAGGACTGCATAGCATCTTATATCCTTAATCACAAATAGGATATATCTCTGTTTACTTGAAAAAAAAAAAAAAAAAATCGAGTGCAAAAGAACAAAGAATAAATACTTAAAAAGGGCCCTCATTTAGGGCTTTTATGTGCCAATCCGATGAGGAGAGAGAGAGAGAGAGAGAGAGAGAGAGAGAGAGAGAGAGAGAGAAGCCCTTTGAGGCATCTTTGGGCCTCTAGAGGCATCTTTTTCTCATTCTATTAATCCCCTCTGGTTTGGGCCCAAATAGAAATTTTATTTTTCACTATATTATATACTCAAATTCTAAATCATTTTCAATTGAATCAAATTTTCTAAAATTGTTCTCAGCTTGATTCTAGATGTATTTCGAAAAAAAAAATAAAAAAATCCTTTTAAATTATTTTTTTGACTTTAGTTTTTGGTCCCTAGTCTAGGATTCGGGGCATTAAATTTTCTTCCCTTCTTAAAAAGTTTCGACGGCATGTTTGTTTGGGTACAATAAGATAATATTTGCGCCATGTCTGGACGTTAGACTAAGTTATTTAAAGAGTCCGGCTGCTATGCTATCAATAGCACGGAGGTCTCCGTGCTACCAAGTTTTCCACCGTTAGATCCACCCCTTTGATGATTTTCACCCGTTAGATCATACTATTCAACCATCCACCCACTTAACCCTAGGGGGCCCACATCATCCTAACCACACATCTCTTAATCCAATGGCTATAAACTTGGTAGCACCAATGACTTGGTGCTATTAATAGCATAGTAGTCTAGTTCGTTATTTAAATTGTAACTTATGCACTTTGAAAATATTTTTTGGATAATTGTGAGCAAAGAGTTTGATTTTAGCCTTAGAAGGTATCACAATCAAATACTATACTTACTAGCCCCAACTACTTGTGTATATTGTGATCAAGCCACAATACAAAATATGCCACAAATTTTATGCAAGATTAGTTAAATAGTAAATGATTATATATAGAGAGAGAGAAAGAGATAGCTATGCATGTGCTTTTAAAAGTAAAGTGATCTCAGTGCTATTAAATCGCTCTTCGTGTTGTAACTTTTAAATCAACGATCGACTCTAATAAACTGATCTAGAATATTTAAAGTACGTTAAATGATTTTTACGATTTTTTAATATAATTAGCCTAGTTATGAAAGGAGCCCAAAATAATTTTACGATTTTTGATATAATTAGCCTAGTTATGAAAGGAGCCCAAAATAAACTAATAAATATTTTATTCAAAAAGACACTTTTTAAAAGAAACTTTTATGTAGCCTAAAAAGGAAATATTCCAAAGCAACTATGGCAGTACTCTGTTTTTCTTTCTTTCTTTTTTTTCTTTTTTGGGGGAAAACTTCAAAAACACCTATATATATATACGAATGAACTAGAACATTTGAAAAAATATATTTACAAACAAAAAATAAATTTAAAAAAATAAATTTAATAACTTAAATTTTGTATGGATATGTTTACGATTTTACACCTCTGCAGGGATACGTACGAAATTAATCCTAAATACTAATAAATATAAATATAATAACAATAATAATAATATTATTAATTTGCTCAAACCTCTCCGCCTCTTCCCTTGGCGCCGATCACCCTCAACTCTCTCCCTCTTGGTAAAATCTCTCTCTCTCTCTCTCTCTCTCTCTCTCACACACACACACACACACATATGCTATGATTTTAATCTTTGATCATGTATGTGGTTTGCTTCATTTTCTACTTTTGTTGTGAATTTTGGATTGTTTTCTGTGTTCATTACATGTAACTTAGAATCCATATCCCAAGCTAGCTATACGAAGAGTTTCTAATCATTAGAATTTGTGCGGGCAAGTGTTCGGCACAATTCTCTGCCACCGTGTCGTATTGTGCTGATGCGTGTCGGTCACTAAAAAAAAAAATACCTGTGTGCCGACATATATTGGCGCAAAATAGTTAATTTTTGGGAAAACTTCAAAAGCCCCCTTGTGGTTTCAATTTTTTTCACTTTATTACCCTGTGGTTTAAAATGTATCAAGTTAGTACCCTGTGATTTCTCACTTTATCACTTTAGTACCCTGTGGTTTAAAGTGTATCAAATTGGTACCCTGTGGTTTTGCACTTTATCACTTTAGTACCTTATGGTTTTAATTTTGTATCAAGTTAGTACCCTGTAGTTTTTTAAACAATACGGTACTAAAGTGATAAAGTGTGAAACCACATGGTACTAAAGTGATAAAGTGCAAAACCACATGTTAGTAACTTGATACACTTTGAACCACAGGGTACTAAAGTGATAAAGTTCAAAACCACATGTTAGTAACTTGATACACTTTAAACTACAGGATACTAAAATAAAAAAATGTGAAACCACAGGGGGTTTTTTGAAGTTTTCCCTAATTTTTTTTGTATCGGTATATTCTGATTGCTTATTATATATATTTATTAGAGTTTTTGCCCTTTATTGAGGTAGCTACATGCCAGTTTTTCTACTATCGGTACGGGTGTTACATCGTGCCGATATTTTTTTTAGGACGATACCGCATAAGTTACGGCGATAGTAGGAAATTTTTATGGAAACTACCGTTTTCCATAGTTTTTATTTTTTGAATAAAAAATTCAAAAAATGAAAACACTAGTTTTCATGAAATCTGGAGAAAGAACTTTTCTAAAAAATCTACTTTTTTCTATTAACCAAACGGATGAAAAATACTTTTCTAGCTAGAAAATTATTTTTTGGGATATTTTTCGGAAAACCAAACAAACCCTCTAACATCTTGATGTTTTGCCCTATCTATGAAGTTTTGGGATTTTGCCATGGTGTAGTTGGACTAATCAAACATGTGGAAGAACTAGTATGAAATTCTTGCAGATTGTCCGCGTTATTGGAGAGTTATGTGGAAAGTTTTGTTTTGTTTTGTTTTAGCTGTAAGAGTTATAAATTCGCAAAGTAAATCTTTTTTTTTTCTTTAATTCATTTATCATGCAAAGTTGATTCGTTTTTGCGTTTCATTGTTTGTCTTTGAGTGATCTTATCTTAGAGTCACAGATTTAGTGATTTTGCTCATCAAAGCCCATGCGGCCTCCGCTTTCCTGCTCGAAGAGGGGCAAGCCTGCCTCGGTCTTGCTATTCGGGACTTCCGCGCCCTCAAAAACTAAGTGCGCGCGCGTGCGCGCGCGCGCGAGAGAAAGAGAGAGAGAGGGTCTGCAAAAACTAAGTACTCTATTACTTAGAAGCAAGAGTTACAGATACACTCTTTCTACTCTCTTTCTTACACTTAGTCTTGGGATTCGAGTAGATCCGGACTAGCAAGATCGCGGTAGACGTGCCCATCTTCGAATAGAAAGGCGGGCACCGCACAGGCTTCTGCAAGAAAAATCACTAAATCTGTGACATTAGGCCAGCCAAAAATTTTGTACCATGAATACCTGTTGGTGAAAAACTCAAAATTTTGATTTTGAATTTATTTTGTTTGAACTTTGAATTATTTATTATTTATTATTTTATTTATTTAGTACCTTATTTATTTTATTTTATTTTATTATCTTTCTTAATGAGAAAGAAACTAACGGAATTCTTTCCGTTCCGTTTCTTTCGCATTCCGTTGAGCGGGTTCCGCTTCTTTCTCGTAACGAGAAAAAGCGTAAAATCCTCTCTCCTTTTTCTTCTTGCTCAAAACAGAGTAGGGAATAAAAAAGGAGATGTGATTTTGTTGACATGAATCCATTTAATCTTATCTTTGATTTTTATCTACTGGGTGTTGAGAATCTCCGTCAACCTCCTTCACGATCGTGCTCGCAGGAGGAGGAATTCGATCGTATCTTGGGGTATTATTTCCGGTTAATTCCGCACGTAAGGACGGAAATACGTCTTAGGACAGTGCCGCGCACGCTTCCGGATAAGATCAAATTATATTTTGGATATTTGCGTTTATCTGTAAGTTGTTTTATTTATTGTTATCACAAATTTAGTTAGATCTCTAATCACAATCAGATTCTTATTTGATATTTGTTCTAACAATCTAAGGCGTATATCATAATCTGATTGTAATTAAAAATCTAACATGTGCTACTTTTGTTTTAAATCCTGACTGTACGATTTAATGCTTAAATTTAAATATCTTACGATATGCACTTTAAATTAATAATTGTATCTATAGTTTAAATTGCAAATATATTGGGGATGGCAATTTTTATTGTACACGGAAATAAAGTGTTTTTCAAAAGAAAATAAAACCGTTTTAAAATATATATATATATATATATATATATATATATATATATATATATATATATATATATATATATATATATATATATATATATATATATATATATATATATATATTTGAAAATATGCTTTTACTGTAGCTATTTTTTTTTTAAATGTGCGGATTCCGTATGGATTTCAAAATCTTATATACTAGTTAAGGGACCCGCGCGTTGCGGCGGGAAGCTAAAACAACAGGAATTTATTACAGTTTTTAATATTTTTTTTCAACTATGAAATTTTGTAAAGTAAGATAATTTAATTTAAAATAATTTATTACGATGACATCAATTAAATAGGAGAACTTACTCCAAGTGCGATAGAATCAGGAGGAATAGATATTGTTGAAATATCAACCAAGGAGATTTCTTCGGTTATACTTTTTGGGGTGGTAGTCGAGAGAGTTGCTTTTGCTACTCTAAGGGGCCGTTGGTTGAATGTAGTTGCGAAACGGTGTAGTTAGAAATACATGCGATTGCAAATCTTTGCGATTGTAACTACACCTAGTACTGTTTGGTTTTACGCGATTCTGTGCTATGATTACATTTCTTACATTTGTTAATATAAAACTGATAGTTGTATTTGTGAATTTTGTCACCTATTAAGATAGAGTGGTAAGATTACCTTCACTAAACATAAAATAATTGTATAAGTTTATTAATCATTTAAATTTGCTACTTATAAATAAATAAGTAGATATATATATAATATTTTTATATTTTTCAACAATTCTTCAACTTATTAAGCGACACATTTAAAAATTTTAATTTATTTAATTTTAATATGTAAATCAAACTTTAAAAATTTAAACGATTCTCTCATTTGTTTTTTATCAAATTTAATAATTATAATTAATTAAAACTTATTAAATTAACATACATCATCACATTCTATAAAAATTTAGAAAAAAGAACTATATTTATATTTTAAATAAAATAAATTTTAAAAAAAATTAATATTTCGCACAAAGCTTGTATTGTCTAAAATTTTTTATTATTATGAGTTTATTTACAAGTATTTTTATTTACCTATATACATATATTATTTATTTATTTAACTATTTATTTATTTATTTATTTATTTATTATTAATTTATGGGTGATTCTATCCCTCACGAACTGCTGCAGTTGGAACTATGGCCAATTTGGATGTAGTTCCAACTGCAAAGATTTGACCTTTCTTGTGCGATTAGGCTAATCGGTTGAACTCAACTACACTATACCAAACAAAGGAATTGAGGCTGCGCGCATGCGATTGCAAATGTGTGCAACCAAACGACCCCTAAGCGAAGGAACTTCTTATCACCGAATACATCCTTGCGCTATCGGCTCGTACGGCGGTTTTTTTAGCTACCGACTTACACCTTTTTTAGAAATTCGGTTTATAAATATTTGATAAATCTATATGAATATCTAAAGTTTTTTATATATAATATAATAAAATATTTAAAAAAAGGAGCGAAAAAATAAAAACAAAACTATAGCAATGCAAAGTGGTCTATTTTAAATCACAAGATACCAAAGTGAGAAGGTGCGAAATGATTTTTTAAAATTTGTCTTATTTCGTAATGTGAAGAATTTTATTATGTCGTTCCAACAAATATAATCTTTAAATACTAATAAGAATATAACTAATAAGAATTTTATTTTTTTGTATGTAAGTGACAGTATTAAATAAAAAAATTAGAAAAGAGAGGGAAAAAAATAAGAGAGAGAGAGAGAGAAAGAGAAGAGATGATCCACAGGAATAAAAAAAAAGGTTAGAAAAAAGAGTGGAAAAAAATGAGAGAGAGAGAAAGAGAGAGAGAAAGGGAGGAGATGATCCAGAGGAATAAAAAAAAAGTAAGAAAAAAAGGAGAAAAACATGAGAGAGAGAGAGATAGAGAAGTAGAAGTTAGAGAGAGAGAGAGGGGAGTAGATCTGCAGAGAGGAAAAAGGAAGAGAGAGAGAGGAGTGGAAGTTAGAGAGAGAGAGAGAGAGAGAAAGAAGAGGAGTAAAAAAACTTTTCGGCCTCGCGCCGGCTCGGTCCCGCGCCGGCTCGTGCCGCCGCGCGCGCCGTCGCTCCCCGCCGGCGCCCCCGCGTGCCCCCATCGGCGGGCCCGCCCCCGCTCGGCAGTGCCCGCGGCCCCGCCCGCTCCCCGCGCCCCCGCCCGCCCGCCCACCCGCGTCTGCGCCGGCTCGTTCCCGCGCCGGCTCGCTCGCCCGCCCGCCCGCCCGCCCGAGGCCGCCCCACCCGCGCCAGTTGCGCGCTGACACGTGGCACCGCCGACACGTGGCGCCTCAGAATCTCTTCGGTTCACAATTCAAAGATAGTATAGATAGATATAGATAGATAGATAGATAGATATTGTGTTCACTGTTTTATCTACTGGAATTAAAAAAAAAAAAAAAAAAAAAAAATTCTAAAGTAAAATTACTTTTATGTTTTACGGTTTTAAAGTTTTTTCTACAGCAAATAAAACCCTTTGAAAAAAAAAAAAGAGGGAGAATTTTATGATTTACAAATCAGAGAGCGATTTAACAAAAGTTCACATCGGCCGCACTTGATATGCTGAACCAAATCTAGTTGTTCAATTAATTTATAGTTTAATTAATTTATATCTTTTCACTAATGCGTATCTATGCTTGTTAGTTTAATATTTGATATATGTGGGCCATGTGCCAACCTCGATATTAAATTAATTTTTTGTGGGGAGTGTCCACCCACGGTAGCTTATTCTTTGGTGCTCTGTCAAAGTCGCCCTTGCTTCATGCGCATTCATGTATGTGATTTATTTAATTACATTATTATTTCATTTAAAATAGAAAGATATTGCATATTATTTTTACTTGACAACTTGATGGTATGTTTGTCAATCAAATTTAAATAAATTGGGATTAGTATTTTTATATTCTAATTGTATATTGTTTATCGGCAAATTATTACCTTCTCTTTATTGTCTTTTTTTTTTATTATTATAGTACGGATCCAAAAGGGTGAAATTTTGCTACTGTAAATGAAATTTTATTTGTGTATGGTTTGAGTTTTGCTATTGTAAAATCATTAAAAAGAAAAAAGGATTTTACTGTTGTGCCATAGTTTTATATATATATATTTTGCTACAGTAATTTTATGCTAGTTGGACGGTTTAAAAAAATGTTTGCTACAGTAAACTTTTTATTAGAAGGTTGTTACAGTATTTTATCTTGCACTGTTTAGAGTTATTAAAACTACTTTTAATGATATATTGATATTTAATTTTAGAGATATAGATATACTGGTTTTTCGGAAAAAAAAAAAAAAAAGGAGTGGAAAAATATTTTGTTCCAAGTGGAATTTGAATCCACGGTTGATAATCTAGCATCTATTTGTTAGTGAATCAAAATTTATTCAACATGTTAAAATCTCATAATTTTAAATTTTATTCTTTAGTATATGTCTCAAATTGTGGGGGAACTCTTTATCAATTAGATAAATTTGATATTATAATTGCTCTCGTGATTATATCCCAGTGTTCATCTAAGAAATGAATTTTGCAAGTTCTAAGATTGACAGGTAAATTACTTTGAGACAAATTTATTAGATGGTTATTGTCATGATATTATTTATTTGAGTTTGATCAGATCTGAACAGAATTTTGCAGATTATTTGACGAACGGTCTGAATAGGATTAAGGTCCTGAAGTCATCGAGGGGATGGGACTTGCCCAATGGGCATTCTCTGCGGTGGGAACCCAACCTTTGTGATAGGAGATCCCTTGAAGAAGGTTCAATGTGGTAAAAACAAGCTGTCAGGTTGGCCAAAGAGCACTTTCTACAAATTGTATAAAGGAGCTTTAGCTCCAATTCCATCCCTATGGTGAGTAGTGCTCTGTGTAGTAGATTAGGTTGAGCTGAGAGCTCTTAATGGAATACAAGGCGATAATTTTCGCGAGATGTGACTCTACACACATCCGTGGAGGAAACCACCTGTAACATACTGGACTTGCGCAAATTGCGGAGTTTGAGCATTTGACTTGAGTTTGGAGCCTTTCCAGATTCTCTGGAGGGTCGTTGACTGTGTTCCGACCTATGGCACGTGTACCGAGGTTAGTGGATGAATCCCTAGCACTAAAGTCCAAAAAGTTGGATTTTAGGTTGCTCTCGGATTGAAATTTCGAGGCCTTGTACCGGTACAAAATGATGGCTATACCGGTACAAGCGTGATGGCTATACCGGTACAAAATGGATTTTGTATCGGTACAAATCAGCTGAGCGAGGCAACCCGAAGCTCGGGTTTGGTCGCGGGGTTTATCTTAGGTACAAAATGGATTTGTCAGTACAAGCTAACGATTTCGTGCGAGCCATTGAGGGGTTTTTGGCTATTGTAGCACTTCTATTAGTGCAAGCCTCGCCCCTAGGGCTCCCCATTGTGTTCTTCACAGCAAGAGGAGAGGTAAGAGCTCCCTCCACTCCATCTCCTTCTTCTCTCCTTGGTTTGGATGGGTTTTTGAGGATTAAAACCCTCTCTTTGCTCTCTTTTGCTTGGTAGAGCCTATTTCCTCCATTGTTGGAGCTTAGAGCTTGGTGAGTGGAGCTTTGTGGTGGATCAAGCATCAACCCTTGGGCCTTTTGGACTTGGTTTGAAGCTTCTTAGAGGTAAGCAACAAGCTCTCTTCACTTAGATTCGGTTTTTGGAGGTTTCTTTGAGATGAAACCCTAGTTTTGGATTCTAGGGTTAGAATTTGGGGATTTTTGATTTAGGGCCTTTGGGACCTAATTGATGGGTTTAGAACCTTGATTTAGGTTGGATTGGAAGGACTCTAACTCCCATTTGGCGATCGAGAGAGTTTCCTTCGCATTCGGTGAGTTTTCTTCGCCTTTTTATAGAGTTCTTTAAAGATTGAACTCACGGTTCGTTTTCTTAGCTTGTAACTCCTAGGGTTTGCTTTTTAGGACTCAAGGAGTGATAATCGAAGCTTCGTTAGCGGTTCGGAGCAACGCTACTCGCACTTGGTGGGTTTGGCTTCGTGAGCATAGGAGCAAATGGCTACTAAGTGCTTATTTGGTTTGATTAAATTATTCTAAATGCATATTCATGCTAGATAGAATTATTATGAATTTTGGAGCACTTAAAATGCATGCCTTATGTATGATAAAAATTTCACTCTATATAGTAGAGCTTTCTGGGTTATTTTCTTTTGCATGCATGTGAGAGTGGCTATTGTGGGCGCCTGGGAGTGTGCCATTCATGTTAATATAGCTTAACTAAAGTATTTGAGAACATTAAACTTGTGTTGGGACTTAGAAAAGTTTAAGTGTCATCAAGCGGCACTTAACTTAGAAAACTATGAAACTGCAACATAGAGACTTTGACATAGGCCACTGACATCTACTATATTCCATGTTAGAGACATGATGACATAGAGATAGACCCTGGACATAGTGGTTTTACTTTCCATGTTAAAGACATGATGATTTGAGACTTGTGACGGTTCTTGTGACTTTATGCCATTGTGCTCATTCGCACATGCTTGTGAGGGTCGCTCCTACAAGCGCACTCGAGTTGGCCAACGCGTTTCATGTATTCGCCGTGCGGGATTGGGCGCCGAAGTGGATTGCCGTGGGTCAGTCTCGTCCCTAGGATGGGGATGTTGACTACTACGGGGCCATTAGGCTCGGCATTTGGGCTAGGCAGCCTTCGGGTGGGTATCGGCCATACCGCCTTCGGGTTGGATCTTATTGGACTTAAACTTAATATTGTTTAAAGAAAATTGTGAATTTGACTAGAATAGTAAACTTCAACACTTTACTATCATTTGTGGACATTGTGAATTTGACTAGAATAGTAAACTTCAACACTTTACTATCATTTGTGGACATTGTGAATTTGACTAGAATAGTAAACTTCAACTCTTTACTATTAAATTGGGAACATTGTACTAGTGGTTGTACTTACTAATCATGCTTAGATTAGTCGTTTGCTTATGCTTATTTACGCTAAGTAGAGATATCATGTTTAGTAGCTTACATGTTTATTTTACATGTCGTTTACTTTACTTATGCATAGTTTATCGTTTACTTGTTTAGTTTTGGGCCTAGTGGAGCATGCAATCGAAGTCGGTAATTGCCCGGAACTATTAATTAATAGTTCTCACGCCCTCTTTTCTAATGTGTTTCGTAGCCTTCGGCACGGCGGAGGCAAGGGATCGCGGCAAGGGAGTCGCGTCTAGTTAGTTCGTAGTAGCTTTACTCTCTTTTAGATGGTTCTACTTTTCTCTCTTTTTGGTATTTGAGAGAGAGAGAGATTTTTGTATCCCGGTATAGAGACTACCATATACCTTTTATAGCTTTGTGTTGTGGAGTTATGGTTGTATTTATTTTTTTATACTTCATAGTGGATGTTAGTGCTTTACTTCCTATGTAGAGATCTAGTTGTTTTATTTCGCTCTGATACTACTAGATGCCTCTTTCTTGTTGATTATTTATTGTTTTGCTAGACGCCTTGTATGTTTTAGATGTACGGCGGAGTGCAGGCACGTCGGCGAGCTTAGCTAGGTCCCGGGGCGTGACTGATTAAATTGGTATCAGAGACTAGGGTTGAGTCTTCTTGTGGACCTAGCAAACTTTAGGCCGGTTGAACTATAGGATATAGGCTCGTGAGAGACGAGGTCTATTTAACTTGTGAGCGAAAGTATTTAGATTGGGTATCTTGAATAACTCTAGTAAGTAGAGTTGGACCGAAGTGTATAACTCCTAACTTCGCGGAGGGTTACGTTGGCGGCCGACAACGTAACATCGGGAGTTAGTTGTGAAGCACACTTCATTACTTTCGCATGATTTGGGTATAGTTGAGTGGGGCTGCGATAGCGTGGGTTTTATTAACTTGCGCTTTATTGATGTCGTGGTGTCTTGTCGATGACCCACTCTAGACTTGTTGGAGCGGATGACGCGACAACGTTTGGGGAAGTGGAGATATCCACTACCCCCGGACCCAACGAGGTCCGTGGGTGAGGTGCCTTTTGCGGCTCTCACAGGTTCGGCGACTCGGCGACGACAGGCTCAACTACGAGCAAATGCGGCACGCAGGCAGGATGCGCGCATGAAACACCTGGAGAGATCCTTACTACAACAGGCGGTTTTCCCCGTGATGGTTGAGGGAGCAGAGCGAGAGTGGCTCATGGATCGCCCAACGAGTTCGAGAGGTGTAACCCCAGGATCCTCGATGGAGGGAAGGATGACCACTGGATCGTAGGGAAGTGGTCGATGCAAACGGAGAATCTATTTCCACGACACATTCGTGGTGGAGAGAGGCAGAGTTTGGCTTGCCGCGCATCACCTGAGTGATGAGGTTTGTAGCTGGTGGTTGGACATTCTGGATAGCATCAACGCTGTCATCGTAACGGCTACTTGGAAGAGGTTCAAGGAACTCCTGTTGGAGCTTGATTTTCCTGAGAGTGTTAAGAGAAAGTCGGAGCGGGATACGTGGGATAAACCGCGCTCGTCGTGGGAGGCGGTGTGGCGTATGTGCGGGAGTATCGAGGCTTAGACTATGGATTTGGGCTAGAGGCCCACGGCGAGGGTGCTATTCGGACGCACTCTGGGAGGCAACCTGTCTAGAGACAGACGGAGGAGTCACAACAGGCCCCGAGCGGCCGCGTATATACTGACTCGGAGGCGAGAGGCGACGGCGGTGGTGACTACGTGTTTTGGTTCGTAATATGGCTTTCGAGTGTGCATGGCTTGATGCCGGTACGTGGTACCTATCCGTTGTTCGGCTATTTGCCGAGTTGCATTGCATCACGTTAGTTCGTTGTTTGCGTTGAGAATTAGCCTTGTTTGAAACGATTAGTTACGGGTTGTGGGTAGCTTTCTGCTATGCTATTTGGATCTCATGACGATTGCATTAGTTGCATCCCTGGATCGGCTGGTTGCCGGATGGTGCTCGGGACGACCCGTGCTGGACGATTGTGGATCATGAGCTGGGCCCTTTGGGCGGCGCATTAGTGAGTGACAATGGCCGGTGCCTTCGGGTAGGGCAGAGTTTTGGTCGGGACGGTAGTCCGAGCTTTGACCCCAGAGCGTGGAATGCCACGTGTGGGATCGTGAGATCGAGGGTACACCGAGTGTGTAGTGAACCAACCCGAGGATTTCTAGCATCGATCATCCTTCGATGCTTATAGGATGATCAGATGATCCGGTGTGTTGTTTCGAACACCCTACCTTGCGAGAAGGTTTTGCGTGCCAACAAATAGATTGGCCTTCGTGGTGTGGAGTTTGTGAGGTACTTTGTACCTTGGGTCTTGCGAGCTGATTTAACTCGCCTTGGGGATTGGAGCACGAAATAGTGCATGTTGAGGATTTTCCACTGGTTGTGGTGACTATCTCCCTTGCCTAAAACTAGGTAAGTATTGGAGAGGATTTGGGGCCTAATTGGCCATTACCTTTGGTTGTTTGTGTCACGCCCCGAGACCGCTACCAATTTGGTTCGGTTCGGGAACGCCGATCAGGCGCCGAACGGACAGCACCTCCCCTGTCCGCCCAAGGCTCGACAACAAGTCATGTACAAAGAATTGCCCAGAAAATGAAATTCTACATCATACATGACAAGACGATGCACCTAACGGTGCGAACAACAATAAGAGCAATGTACAAGTATATATACACGTAACATAAAGAGAGATAAGTCTATCTATTACAACCATTCAACCATTTTCTTACATTCTTTAACTTCGAAATATAATTACATATTCATCTCCCAAAATGTAGGTTACATCATTTCTTTATACAATTATGTTCCCAAAACAATACCACGGGTGGCTCTAATGCAAGTAGGTGGCTACCAGCTAGGGCGCGACACCCTTACCGCGATCCTCACCGCTCGCCTGCGCGCTGGAACCTGTAATTGAGTGGGGTGAGAACTAACTTCCTTAGTTCCCAGTGGGCTCGGCCACCGACCCCACCGATCTAGCAACTAGGTCTAAGCAGGCAAAAGCAGATAGATAGATAGTGTAAAGCTGTAACGACGGTAAGTAAAGCATGATATAAATAATGCAACTACTGCTATGCCTGAAACCACAAGATCATGATATAATTATGAAATATCTATCATGCTACTATGTTCCAATCAAGTATGTATGAAATACTCATTATGTTCTTATGTTATTACCCAATCCTTGGCTAGCCCGTAGGCACGCCCACGACTCAACACAACTCAACCCAATGGGTTGTCTGCGGGACCCCACATAGGCTATCCCTCGGGACCCCACATAGGCTATCCCTATCGAATCACGTGCCAAGACCTCCAGACTCGCACTACTCGCGTGGAGCGACCACCACGAGCGCCGAGCAGCGGTGTGAGCATGATCTTCTCCTCCATTTGGAGGGCATCCACGCATGGCAATCATACATAGGTGTTATCTTACACTATGTTTCTATGTCAACATTCATCAAGTTATTTACTTGGCTCACATGTCACTAGTGTATCTACACTATGTCATAATGTCAATCATCAAGTTCTTTACTTGGTTCTCATAGCTCTAGTGTTCTTTACATAAGTTATAATGCAATAATATTCATCAAGCCATCTACTTGGTTCTCATGTCATTAGTGTCACTACACTATGTCATAATGTCAATCATCAAGTTCTTTACTTGGTTCCCATAGCTCTAGTGTTCTTTACACTAAGTTATAATATCACTATGTCATAATGTCACATTGCCAATTATCAAGCTCTATACTTGGTTTATATATCTCTAGTGGATAATCATGCATAATTAAATCGTCTCTAGGGTTCAATGTCATATACTCACTCATATGCTTCCTATGTCCAAATGTAAACCTACGGTGCCGCACGATAAGGGAGGATGCAAGCATGCTCCCTATGTCCTAATGCAACCTCCGTAGTCCCACACGATAAGGAAGCATACTAGAGTAGTCATTTTACTATACCAACCCTATTATGCATAAAACCACAAATCTATATATACTTATGCAATATGACCAAAAATGTACTTAGACATAAAAGGTAGCCCAATGGCTCAGGAATGACACCCCCACCTTTGTTATCGCGTTCCGATTGCTTGTCGACACTTGCAATCGGCATCCCGTGACATCCGTATCCAGCACGGCCCGATATTGCAATCGCGCCTCAACCGTGCTCCGCTTCGCAGCCCCGAAAATTATAGGTCTTCGGTTTGTTGCCACGAGCCCCCAATTCCATTCTCACGATTTTTGGAAGCTTTCGCCGCAAGTCTGCGACCATTTTTACGTCGACGGCTTCAAACCTCAATATCTTCGCAACGGCACAACGAATTGCCGAACCGACTTCGCCAACGCGTTTCGTTATCTAGCAATTAGGTTTACGAAGGGTCAAATTAGATCAAACCCTTCAATTAGCAAAAATTGCATTTCTAAACCCTATAGGTTTACTATTGCAAAAATCATTTAATTAATCTATGATTTAAGCAATAAACCCCTAATTAGCATCTAGGAGTTCCACTAAATCCATTTTTAGAGCATGTAAACCAAACCCTAAACACTCACCATCATTGTGAACGTCGGGTCGAAGACACGCCGCACAAATGGGCGCACGAGAGCTCGATCCGTCGCCTCCAACGCGTTCGCAGGATCGTTCTCCGCCAGCACCGCGAATTTGAGCGAATAATATAGAGAGATGAGAGATTTTAGAGAGAGAAAGAAGGGTTTCTCTCCCCCTTCACCATGCGTGTGATGCTTGGGGTTTGCTCGGTTGAAGAAGCAGGGAGAAGAAGCTGCTGCTTCTTTATTAAGCAACCCTCAAAAGTCAAAACACTATTCATCACACTATTTACCTCAACTTTCAGCTGAAGCTTTGATATTTTCGCCTGCCCTTCGGAATGTCCGTTTCAGCTCAAATTTGACAGCTATGTTCGTTTTTACATAACTTAACAGAAGAAATTTAAATCTTTCAGTTTTGACCCCGTTTGGTCACTGAAAGCTCTACCGAACTGTAATCGCTATCAGATAGCATTCGGATTTTATTTCTTATCTTCCGGGAGTCCGATTGTCATGAAACTTTAAATCTAGCCTCATATAAATAATCCTGACATATTCCCCGATTTCGTAATTTTCGACACCGTACATTTTCTCGCTAATTTATCGATCCCGTTTCCAACGAGAAAATTCTAAATCTCCCGTTTTTGTGTCCGATTTCAAAGAGTCAAACCAGGACTTATATTTTACCTTTATAAGTCAAATAAAAATAGTATCTCACACTATTTTTATTTATATCTATTTTTATATTAAAAATCCGGTATACTACATCTCACCGCGACTTCATAATTTCGAAAGTTCGGTACCTTACAACCTCCCCTCCTTAAAAGAGTTTCGTCCTCGAAACGAACCCTTATACATAACTTAACTTAAATTTAAATTCATACCTCACTCCCCATTAGATGAGGATGATGCGTTTTCATCTCGCTCTCGAGTTCCCAAGTGGCCTCACGATCGTCGTGATTACTCCACCGAACTCTAACATAGGGAATCTCGCGATTCCGCCATTTGTGCACCTCCCGAGCGATAATCGCCCCCGGAACCTCTTCATAGCTCAACTCCTCTTGAAGCTCCGGCGGTTCATACATCATGGCATGATCGGGATTGTTAACATATTTCCGAAGGTTGGAAACGTGAAACACATTGTGCACGTCCGCTAATTGTGGCGATAATGCAATTCGATAGGCTACCGCTCCGATGCGCTCCAACACTTCATATGGTCCAATATATCGAGGACTTAACTTTCCTCGAACTCCAAATCGTCTCACGCCTCTCATAGGTGAAACTTCAAGAACACGCGGTCACCTACCGCGAATTCCAATTCTCTACGGTGCTTATTGGCATAACTTTGTTGCCTCGACTGCGCAGTGAGCATCCGCTGACGAGCGAGGCGAACTTTCTCTTCCGCCTCCTGCAACACGTCGGGACCTATCACCGCCCGTTCACCTACATCACCCCAATGCACAGGAGATCGGCACTTCCGCCCGCAAAGGACTTCGAACGGTGCCATCTCTACACTGTCTTGGTAACCGTTGTTGTAGGCGGACTCGGCCATCAGCAAATACTTGGCCCAACATAACGGGGACTCAGCTTCCCCCGCACCTCAAATCGCTTCATGCTACAACTCAGCTTATCGAGCAATCTGGAGTTTCAATGTACTTTCGCACTTCGGAGTGGCCTTTTACTCATTGGGATTGTCAAAAGGCCCACTACGGAAGATATAAGACCAGATTCACTCACATCAGTCAAGTAAAACTCTGAAAGCGCATTACCACTCCCGCGAGTCTCGGTGGTAGGGCAAGTCGATACTCGACGACTTTACCTACTCCAACCCCACTCGCAAACGGCACACCAAGGCCGAACCGCTTCCTTTGAGACCGGGACTACCCGCCATCCTCGGGGTGTGGATCTAGCATGAATGTGCCAACTAGTCGAACGACCTATCACCACTACACAATGCACACGGGTAGACCTTCTCGGATTAGTCAGGCGTCCACGAAGTGGCGCTTTACCACTCTGGCTATCTAAGAGTCTTCTACAGCTCTGCCTGGCATTCCCCCTCAATTCAGGGAACACACTCCGATTCGATCACCGTCATTGCTTAGAAGCAATATCGTAGGTGCATCGCTTAATCGCGAGTGTTCCAATCCCAACCGGATCCCTGTTCTATCGTGAGATGGCGCACTTCGGCACATCTTAAATATCAATCCACTGGAGAGCGCTATCCTTATGCTCCAACTCTCATGAGAGCATCAACTCCAACTCTGTCACGTGGCCTCCATTTTCCAAGTGTCTCCTAGAGACCACTTTACTTTCTCCTTCTATTGCCACGGCGAATACCTAGTTGCTCTCACAACGAGCTCACACGAACGCTCCGTTCATAATCCAAGCCAAACTCATTAATAGAGTTATCGGCCGCACCGATCTTCGGTTTCCATAGGTGAGCCAAAGGCCACCAGCTCTACGTCGGCCTACCGCCTAGACGTGTCTCAACGCTCGATGTCTCTTACTCGCAAGCGTAGACCCAATCAGCACTGGGCGACATTCTCACTTGGGAATTCGCACACACTCCAACCAGGAGCTATCAAGACCGCAAACCACATCAGATTCTTGGGTTGGGTCACAACCGCACTCTTGGTTAATTCTCGATCTTGAGATCCAACACGTGTCATTTCCACGCTCCCGGGTACAAGCTCGGACTACCGTCCTGACCAAAACTCTGTCCTACCAATAGGTGCGCCTTGCCACTCGCATGGTGCTGCCCAAAGGGCCCAAGCTCCACAGTCCACAAATGGTCCAGGCACGGGTCGTCCCCAAGCAACACCCGCCAACGTCGTCCTGTACGACATGCTCTACAGAGCTACACACTTTACCCGCTCCTAAGCACCTAGTGCGAGCCACCAGCCCTACGAGTGATCTATGGCCCGCTTCACACTTAGCCATGCTAAAGTGCTACTGCCAACTCACTCTCCCGGCTGAGTCAATACCGCACACCACGAGTACCTATACTCGTGCGCTCTATACGCCTCTATAGCGTTCCAAACCAAATCCAGCATTAGGCAACCTTGCCTATGCACGCTGGTCGCACGAGCACTACTCACCTACCTCAATTTGAGGTATCATTATATGCCCCGACTCGACCACTATCCGGTCACACTCTTAACGCGGTTCTACTTTCCGCTCGATTTATCGAAACTACGTTCGAAACGCTCGGATTACTCGGGTATCCTCAAGTATCACGGCTCAACTCTCGCAATCCACTGCTCACTGCCTTGAGAGTTGCCGCACCACTTCGTCCAAAAATCACTACTAGCCATTCGCTAGTACCACTTGGCTCTCTACCTGCTTCAACAGGTAACATGTTTCCACACGCAAGCATGCTCGGGTATCTACATTCACCCGTCCATTGGTCTCTACTATACTAATGCATAGTTAATAGCAGAAGACCACATGACAAATGCATGCCAGGCTCCTCGACCTAAGTCGCGTACTCATGGCCACTCGGCACACGCCGCAACCTTCTGGTCGCCACATTCTCATCACTCACTCTCCCGACCATCCCGTAGGTGGCGCACCCATAGACTGTCTCAGAGAGGAGGAGGCCGTCACCAACGGCAAGGTCCGGTTATCCCAAACCATTCTAGAGCCTAAACGAAAACCCTAGACGTATGCCCTGGCGAGCTCAAGAGCTTACCTCCAAAAGCTTCTCTCCACTTGAGAAAGAAGATGAAGATCTTACTCCCCCAAGCCGTTCCTTCTACTCCTCCTTCTCCAACTTCAATGAGAGGGAAGATATCCCAGAGAGAGAGGAAGTTTTAGGCCTAGCTTAGAGAAATGAGGGAAAGAGAGAGAGCTACATGCTCATATACTCTCCACTAAGGCCACTTTGCACTTTTTGGGTTTCTAATGCCTTCAGTCTTTTCGAAGCATACCCAATCGACAATTAGTCGATTCCAGATGAAGTCCAATCCTTGAATTTTGAGAATTCACTTCTTTACATCCCCAACCTCGACCACGTCTGGCCGAAGTCTTCACACAACACATCGACCACATCCTCATCATCCCGCACTTCGTTCGGGATGCGACCCACGATACGGGAGGATCCCCGCTCGTATTCCCTCACGGTGCGGTTTCCTCGCCACAGCTTCTGGAACCTCTCCCGAAGCTTTTTTTTTTTTTTTTCTTTCCCCATCGGGGAATAAACGGAGATTATCAATCCCCGAAACTCTTACCAAGCCGTAGGAGGGAGACTAGGCGATCGATTCCACTCGACGCCTATCCACCACACCTTCGTCAATCGTTATGGACAATACTTGTCCCGCACCACAGTGCACAACTCCTCAAATGGAGTCTCCATGGAGTTGGTCCACAACTCCACGATCAACGGATCCGCATCCTCTCTATCAAGGTAGATGGATCAAACCGCTTGAAGGTCATGAGGGCCGCTAACGCTCACTCCCTCACTACCTCGACCCCTAAAGCGCTAGAAGTCGGATTGTCCGAGCCCGATGAAAACATCTCTGCCGAGACTCCCGACCGTACTCGACAAGCCGAAATTGGTGCGATCACCACTGATCCGCCAACTCTTGGAGTCCCTCTTACACGATCCTCTAGTGTAAGGCAGCCTCCTGCTGATGCTACACCGCAAGGACCCGTGGCCTTACCACTCCCACGAGTGTGGCCAATCGATAGCGAAGTTTCAATTCTCCGCTCGCACGTCGAAACGCTTAGGGACATCACTCGTCCCCTCCCGCGCCGACCTAATCAAAGATCGCCTACGCGATGTTATCGTCCCTCGAACCACGACAACACGATCAGTCTCGACCTTCTAGGTCAAGCACGTAACAACGGACATCGATTTGACTCAAATCAGGCGAAAGTCATGCAAGAGCGTCTATTCTCATCCCTCGGTTTCATGTTGTCGTACGCCCAACATGAACACACTGGGTTGAGAATAAACCACGTCTTGAGTCTACCTCTAACATCCATTTTAGAGGTTTCAATACTTAACCCAATCGATTCAACTTCCGCCACTCGGTATAGGTTCACGTCTCACTCACGCACCTATAGCCTTAGGGTTTACCGTCCTAGGGTCTCCTAGGTCAATCCTAGACTCTCTCTTTACTTGCTCTTAGCTTGCTCTGATACCATCTTAAACCTGTCACGCCCCGAGACCGCTACCAATTTGGTTCGGTTCGGGAACGCCGATCAGGCGCCGAACGGACAGCACCTCCCCTGTCCGCCCAAGGCTCGACAACAAGTCATGTACAAAGAATTGCCCAGAAAATAAAATTCTACATCATACATGACAAGACGATGCACCTAACGGTGCGAACAACAATAAGAGCAATGTACAAGTATATATACACGTAACATAAAGAGAGATAAGTCTATCTATTACAACCATTCAACCATTTTCTTACATTCTTTAACTTCGAAATATAATTACATATTCATCTCCCAAAATGTAGGTTACATCATTTCTTTATACAATTATGTTCCCAAAACAATACCACGGGTGGCTCTAATGCAAGTAGGTGGCTACCAGCTAGGGCGCGACACCCTTACCGCGATCCTCACCGCTCGCCTGCGCGCTGGAACCTGTAATTGAGTGGGGTGAGAACTAACTTCCTTAGTTCCCAGTGGGCTCGGCCACCGACCCCACCGATCTACCAACTAGGTCTAAGCAGGCAAAAGCAGATAGATAGATAGTGTAAAGCTGTAACGACGGTAAGTAAAGCATGATATAAATAATGCAACTACTGCTATGCCTGAAACCACAAGATCATGATATAATTATGAAATATCTATCATGCTACTATGTTCCAATCAAGTATGTATGAAATACTCATTATGTTCTTATGTTATTACCCAATCCTTGGCTAGCCCGTAGGCACGCCCACGACTCAACACAACTCAACCCAATGGGTTGTCTGCGGGACCCCACATAGGCTATCCCTCGGGACCCCACATAGGCTATCCCTATCGAATCACGTGCCAAGACCGCCGGAGACTCGCACTACTCGCGTGGAGCGACCACCACGAGCTACGATGTGAGCATGATCTTCTCCTCCATTTGGAGGGCATCCTCGCAGGAATCATACATAGGTGTTATCTTACACTATGTTTCTATGTCAACATTCATCAAGTTATTTACTTGGCTCACATGTCACTAGTGTATCTACACTATGTCATAATGTCAATCATCAAGTTCTTTACTTGGTTCTCATAGCTCTAGTGTTCTTTACATAAGTTATAATGCAATAATATTCATCAAGCCATCTACTTGGTTCTCATGTCATTAGTGTCACTACACTATGTCATAATGTCAATCATCAAGTTCTTTACTTGGTTCCAATAGCTCTAGTGTTCTTTACACTAAGTTATAATATCACTATGTCATAATGTCACATTGCCAATTATCAAGCTCTATACTTGGTTTATATATCTCTAGTGGATAATCATGCATAATTAAATCGTCTCTAGGGTTCAATGTCATATACTCACTCATATGCTTCCTATGTCCAAATGCAAACCTACGGTGCCGCACGATAAGGGAGGATGCAAGCATGCTCCCTATGTCCTAATGCAACCTCCGTAGTCCCACACGATAAGGAAGCATACTAGAGTAGCCATTTTACTATACCAACCCTATTATGCATAAAACCACAAATATATATATACTTATGCAATATGACCAAAAATGTACTTAGACATAAAAGGTAGCCCAATGGATCCGGAATGACACCCCCACTTTGTTATCGCATTCCGATTGCTTGTCGACACTTGCAATCGGCATCCCGTGACATCCGTATCCGCACGGCCCGATATTGCAATCGCGCCTCAACCGTGCTCCGCTTCGCGCCCGAAAATTATAGGTCTTCGGTTTGTTGCCACGAGCCCCCAATTCCATTCTCACGATTTTTGGAAGCTTTCGCCGCAAGCTGCGACCATTTTTACGTCGACGGCTTCAAACCTCAATATCTTCGCAACGGCACAACGAATTGCCGAACCGACTTCGCCAACGCGTTTCGTTATCTAGCAATTAGGTTTACGAAGGGTCAAATTAGATCAAACCCTTCAATTAGCAAAAATTGCATTTCTAAACCCTATAGGTTTACTATTGCAAAAATCATTTAATTAATCTATGATTTAAGCAATAAACCCCTAATTAGCATCTAGGAGTTCCACTAAATCCATTTTTAGAGCATGTAAACCAAACCCTAAACACTCACCATCATTGTGAACGTCGGGTCGAAGACACGCCGCACAAACGGCGCACGAGAGCTCGATCCGTCGCCTCCAACGCGTTCGCAGGATCGTTCTCCGCCAACACCGCGAATTTGAGCGAATAATATAGAGAGATGAGAGATTTTAGAGAGAGAAAGAAGGGTTTCTCTCCCCCTTCACCATGCGTGTGATGCTTGGGGTTTGCTCGGTTGAAGAAGCAGGGAGAAGAAGCTGCTGCTTCTTTATTAAGCAACCCTCAAAAGTCAAAACACTATTCATCACACTATTTACCTCAACTTTCAGCTGAAGCTTTGATATTTTCGCCTGCCCTTCGGAATGTCCGTTTCAGCTCAAATTTGACAGCTATGTTCGTTTTTACATAACTTAACGAAGAAATTTAAATCTTTCGGTTTGACCCCGTTTGGTCACTGAAAGCTCTACCGAACTGTAATCGCTATCAGATAGCATTCGGATTTTATTTCTTATCTTCCGGGAGTCCGATTGTCATGAAACTTTAAATCTAGCCTCATATAAATAATCCTGACATATTCCCCAGTTTTCGTAATTTTCTGACACTGTACATTTTCTGCTAATTTATCAGTCCCGTTTCCAACAGAAAATTCTAAATCTCCTGTTTCAGGTCCGATTTCAGCACAGGTCAAACCAGACTTATATTTTACCTTTATAAGTCAAATAAAAA
Source organism: Aechmea fasciata (assembly GCA_025177825.1). Lineage (NCBI taxonomy): Eukaryota > Viridiplantae > Streptophyta > Magnoliopsida > Poales > Bromeliaceae > Aechmea > Aechmea fasciata. The sequence goes on from CM045936.1 coordinate 4,228,897, forward strand.
TAGTATCTCACACTATTTTTATTTATATCTATTTTTATATTAAAAATCCGGTATACTACATCTCACCGCGACTTCATAATTTCGAAAGTTCGGTACCTTACAGTTTGGGAATCCTCTGATTGAAGGATATCTTTTGAGTTGTGAGTGTTCTCCTGATGGAGTCACGAATCGTGAGCTCAGGTGGCAAGGAGATCTGTACTTCTAGTGTTTCGCTTCGCGAGAAACCCCCCCTCTATTTATGTGGGACCTGTAGGGTCGTTTCGACTGTATGTCGACCATCGTGATCTAAAATGAATCACAAGTGGGCATTTGCTCGATTGTAAAGGCTCGTTGATCGGTTCATTTAGCCTTGAGTATTGGTGTACTCGATTGAATCGTATTGCAATCGGAGTAATACTATTCTGTGAGGTAGTTTGAGGTTTTACCTCAAGCGAATGTTGATACTTGTTTGGGACATCACGGAGATTAGAGTGATGTTGCCGAAGCCTGTAGTATTTCACCAACGTTAGGGACTTGCGGAATGTTAATCCCAAGCCCTCTTGATGGATTGGCGGAGCCGGTCGCAGATGACCATGGGTATCCCGATGAAGATCTGCAAGGATCAACTGCGGAAGCATACTGAGGTGAGATGAGTGTGAACTCTCATTGTTGGATCGAGTGGTTGGGAAAACTCGCGAGGGAATGTACCAAGTGCTGATTTTCCCTTGTTCGGATGTTGCACGGGGAATCAAGTTCCTTACAATGGAGACTTCGTGGAAGAGTAGTTGAGTTTGACGTTCTCGTTGATAGTCACTTCATGGTGATATTGATAGAGAGATATTATTAAATTGTAAACGGAACCCTCTCTATCACTTGAGTTGAGCTCAGTGACTATGAATACTTGGGGTATCCAATGCGAAGGGAAGCATTGGGGAGAAGAATTTCGAATGTTCGTTTCGAGCGATTGAGCAGTTAGTGCTATGAGATTTCCTACCGAAAATAAGCTCTCGGCGTAGGCTTATGAAGAGTTTACTTGAGACATCAAGTTGAGACTAAGGGAGTAACCTTAGCGGATTGAGAAAGTGAGTGAGTTGTGATTCTTGACCATATTTATAGAAGGAAATCAGTGAGTACCACCCCAGTAGTAGAGTTGAGACTGCTGCGGAGGCATTGGGGTGCAGTGCCGATTGGGGAATCGAGTAATCACCTTTGGAGATATGATTGGATGATTCAGCAATTTTTGCTACAATCGGAAGGGATGATCATCTTGGACATTGAGTATAAGGCTGTTCATGCCAAGTATGTATACAAGGGTAAACATGTGGGAATTACACCATGCTTAATTATGGATTGGATTTACACTCAGTCGTGCAATCTTTTATCAAGATCTGACTTTGAGTTGAGCGAGCAATGTTGGGATCAGAGTCAACGAATAGATATTGTATCACATCTCTTTAGTGAGCATTAGATGGAGTGTTGATGGATCGTAACGGGTTTGAACCCGGGTTCTTGTTACGAGCCGTATTGTTGAATTCGCCACGAGAGTTATATGATAGAATTCCAATTGTATGAGTAATTGAAGCGAGCTAGGCTTCGCCCTCGGCCAAGACGAGAGAAGTGAGAACTGGAATTCAACATTTGGGTAGTACTTGGTTTTGGTGATGACCAATTGAATAGCTTGTCGAACGAGCGCAATTTAGAGAAGGAACTTTTCGGAGAAGACTTGAAGTTGTTTTATTGGTGGCGCGGGATGAAAAAAGGGATGTTGGCGAGTTTGTAGCTCGTTGTCTAACTTGCCAACAAGTGAGAGCTGAGCATCGAGTTCCAGCGGAAAAACTTCAGAGTTTGCCTATTCCCATGTGGAAGTGGGAGAAGATCACCATGGACTTCGTGACTGGATTGCCCCGCTCTCGAGCCGGGCATGATGCTATTTGGGTGATTGTGAATAGGATAACGAAGTCGGCGCACTTCATACCTATTCATACTGCTTGGGCTGGAGAGAAGCTCGCACAAGTGTACCTTGGTGAGATTGTGCGACTTCATGGAGCACCGACCTCGATTGTATCAGACAGGGACACTCGCTTTGTGTCACACTTTTGGAGGAGTGCAGGGATGCCTTGGGTACTCGGCGGACTTTTGCTTTGCTTTCCACCCCCGAGTGACGGGCGGTCGGAGCGTACTATCCGGACCTTAGAGGACATATTTTGAGCTTGTGTGATGGACTCCCAGGGAGGATGGTCGCAGCATCTACCGATGACGGAGTTTGCTTATAACAATAGTTATCAAGCAAGCATCAAGATGGCACCGTTCGAGGCATAGTATGGACGGAAGCGTAGATCGCCACTTCATTGGAGTGAAGTTGGCGAAAGATTGGCTTTAGGCCCTGAAGTGCTCCAGGAAGCGGAGGATAAAGTTCGAATCGCTCGTGAGCGACTACGCGACCCCGGAGTGGCGGAGGAGCTATGCAGATAGACGTCGACGAGACTTGGAGTTTCAGGTTGGAGACCATGTCTTCTTGAAAGTCTCGTCGTCAAAGGGAATTCGGAGATTTGGAATTCGAGGCAAGTTGAGTCCTCGATTCATTGAACCCTATGAGATCTTGGAATGTATAGGTCCGGTAGCGTATCGACTTGCTCTACCACCGAACCTATCGGGCGTGCATAACGTCTTTCATGTATCGGTCACTCGAAAATACATACATGATCCGGCTCATGTATTGGAGGCTGTACCCATAGAGCTGCGGGAAGATTTGAGCTTCGAGGAGCAACCAGTGAGGATCTTGGCTCGCGAAGTGAAGAAGTTGCGGAATCGGGACATTCCGTACGTGAAGGTTCTTTGGAGTAACCACGAGGAGCGGGAGGCCACGTGAGAACTTGAGAGCGCGATTCAGGAGCGCTATCCCCATCTCTTTCAGATGGAAGCTTGAGGTATGAGTTCGCTTTTGAGTTTTGCGGACGAAACTCCTTTTTAGGAGGGGTGAATGTAACATACTGGACTTGCGCAAATTGCGGAGTTTGAGCATTTGACTTGAGTTTGGAGCCTTTCCAGATTCTCTGGAGGGTCGTTGACTGTGTTCCGACCTATGGCACCTGTACCGAGGTTAGTGGATGAATTCCAAGCTCTAAAGTCCAAAAGTTGGATTTTAGGTTGCTCTCGGATTGAAATTTCGAGGCCTTGTACCGGTACAAAATGATGGCTATACCGGTACAAGCGTGATGGCTATACCGGTACAAAATGGATTTTGTACCGGTACAAACCAGCTGAGCGAGGCAATCCGAAGCTCGGGTTTGGCTGTTCGCAGGGTTTATACCGGTACAAAATGGATTTGTCTTGGGGTACAACGATTTCGTGCGACCAGAAGCTGCGGGGGTTTTTGGCTATTGTAGCATTTCTATTAGTGCAAGCCTCGCCCCTAGGCTCCCCATTGTGTTCTTCACAGCAAGAGGAGAGGTAAGAGCTTCCTCCACTCCATCTCCTTCTTCTCTCCTTGGTTTGGATGGGTTTTTGAGGATTAAAACCCTCTCTTTGCTCTCTTTTGCTTGGTAGAGCCTATTTCCTCCATTGTTGGAGCTTAGAGCTTGGTGAGTGGAGCTTTGTGGTGGATCAAGCTTCAACCCTTGGGCCTTTTGGACTTGGTTTGAAGCTTCTTAGAGGTAAGCAACAAGCTCTCTTCACTTAGATTCGGTTTTTGGAGGTTTCTTTGAGATGAAACCCTAGTTTTGGATTCTAGGGTTAGAATTTGGGGATTTTTGATTTAGGGCCTTTGGGACCTAATTGATGGGTTTAGAACCTTGATTTAGGTTGGATTGGAAGGACTCTAACCCCCATTTGGAGATCGAGAGAGTTTCCTTCGCATTCGGTGAGTTTTCTTCGCCTTTTTATAGAGTTCTTTAAAGATTGAACTCACGGTTCGTTTTCTTAGCTTGTAACTCCTAGGGTTTGCTTTTTAGGACTCAAGGAGTGATAATCGAAGCTTCGTTAGCGGTTCGAACAACGCTACTCGCACTTGGTGGGTTTGGCTTCGTGAGCATAGGAGCAAATGGCTCCTAAGTGCTTATTTGGTTTGATTAAATTATTCTAAATGCATATTCATGCTAGATAGAATTATTATGAATTTTGGAGCACTTAAAATGCATGCCTTATGTATGATAAAAATTTCACTCTATATAGTAGAGCTTTCTGGGTTATTTTCTTTTGCATGCATGTGAGAGTGGCTATTGTGGGCGCTTGGGAGTGTGCCATTCATGTTAATATAGCTTAACTAAAGTATTTGAGAACATTAAACTTGTATTGGGACTTAGAAAAGCTTAAGTGTCATCAAGCGGCACTTAACTTAGAAAACTATGAAACTGCAACATAGAGACTTTGACATAGGCCACTGACATCTACTATATTCCATGTTAGAGACATGATGACATAGAGATAGGCCCTGGACATAGTGGTTTTACTTTCCATGTTAAAGACATGATGATTTGAGACTTGTGACGGTTCTTGTGACTTTATGCCATTGTGCTCATTCGCACATGCTTGTGAGGGTCGCTCACCTGGCGGCACTCGGAGTTGGCCAACGCGTTTCATGTATTCCCCGTGCGGGATTGGGCGCCGAAGTGGATTGCCGTGGGTCAGTCTAGTCCCTAGGGTGGGGATGTTGACTACTACGGGGCCATTAGGCTCGGCATTTGGGCTAGGCAGCCTTCGGGTGGGCATCGGCCATACCGCCTTCGGGTTGGATCTTATTGGACTTAAACTTAATATTGTTTAAAGGAAATTGTGAATTTGACTAGAATAGTAAACTTCAACACTTTACTATCATTTGTGGACATTGTGAATTTGACTAGAATAGTAAACTTCAACACTTTACTATCATTTGTGGACATTGTGAATTTGACTAGAATAGTAAACTTCAACTCTTTACTATTAAATTGGGAACATTGTACTAGTGGTTGTACTTACTAATCATGCTTAGATTAGTCGTTTGCTTATACTTATTTACGCTAAGTAGAGATATCATGTTTAGTAGCTTACATGTTTATTTTACATGTCGTTTACTTTACTTATGCATAATTTATCGTTTACTTGTTTAGTTTTGGGCCTAGTGGAGCATGCAACTGAAGTCAGTAATTGCCCACTGGGAACTATTAATTAATAGTTCTCACGCTCTCTTTTTCTAATGTGTTTCAGAGCCTTCGGCACCGGCGGAGGCAAGGGATCGCGGCAAGGGAGTCGCGTCTAGTTAGTTCGTAGTAGCTTTACTCTCTTTTAGATGGTTCTACTTTTCTTTCTTTTTGTTATTTGAGAGAGAGAGAGATTTTTGTATCCCGGTATAGAGACTACCATGTACCTTTTATAGCTTTGTGTTGTGGAGTTATGGTTGTATTTATTTTTTATATACATAGTGGATGTTAGTGCTTTACTTCCTATGTAGAGATCTAGTTGTTTTATTTCGCTCTGATACTACTAGATGCCTCTTTCTTGTTGATTATTTATTGTTTTGCTAGACGCCTTGTATGTTTTAGATGTACGGCGGGTCTGGGCACGTACCGGGCGAGCTTCCGCTAGGTCCCGGGGCGTGACACCACCTATATAAGAGTATCCGTATGTGGCCGCGGCTATGTGATATGGGCTATCCATAGAAACTCTTATGAAAAATCAAGGTACTGTGCATGGCCATTAATGCACAGACCCGCGGCGGAGAATTCTATACCGTGTGTGTGGTGGTTGAAGTCAGGGCCAAAGGAACGTAGTTCAAGACTCGGTTCACTCCGATTCCTTCTGATGGAAATCACTTACACTAAGGGCATGTTTGGTTCGTATATTTTGAATCCGGAATGGGAATCGGTTTGATCAAATCCGGCTAATCTTGTTTGGTTCAAAGGAATCGGTTTGGGACTCCCATTCCAAATCGGAATGGGAATGGTCCATTAGCTTATAAATTGATTCCGGCCTCCAAGCCCGGATTGAAATTTCAATCCCAAGCCCACACTTATCTCTTACTAGGCCCAACCCAATATTTATTTACTTTATCCATCCTTTTTTTTCTCTTTTCTCTTTTCTTAGCATTAAAAAAAAAATGTGATATATTATTTTTATTATAGTTTTATTCAAAAAAATTATGCATTTTTTTTTGTAATTTTTTGCATAAAATTTTTTAAAATAAATTAAAAAAAAATTTCATAGCTCTAACTTGAGAGTTTTATTAATTTTTGTTTATATAAATTTTAGATAGTTTTATAAAATTATATTTGAAAGTAAAATTAGTATATGTTATTCTATTATTTTTTACTTTGTATCAACCAAAGAGTGAAATAGGAATAATTCATTCCGATTTTCAATTCAAAAATGAACCAAACGTCTTGGGGGAGTGAAGCAATCCGATTACCATTCCAATCCATTCTCATTCCATTATCGATTCCAATTTCACTCTTGAACCAAACAAGCCCTAAGTGTGGTTAAGTCTTTTAAAGACACCTCACCCATTGCATTGTATAAAACACCCAGTAAATTTAATTTTAATTCGTATTTTAAAATTTTGAGTTTTGTGGGGGATTGTTGGTGAAAAACTCAAAATTTTGATTTTGAATTTATTTTGTTTGTACTTTGAATTATTTATTATTTATTATTTTATTTATTTAGTACCTTATTTTATTTTATTTTATTTTATTATCTTTCTTAATGAGAAAGAAACTAACGGAATTCTTTCCGTTCCGTTTCTTTCGTATTCCGTTGAGCGGGTTCCGCTTCTTTCTCGTAACGAGAAAAAGCGTAAAATCATCTCTCCTATTCTCTCTCCTTTTTCTTCTTGCTCAAGACAGAGTAGGGAATAAAAAAGGAGATGTGATTTTGTTGACATGAATCCATTTAATCTTATCTTTGATTTTTATCCACTGGGTGTTGAGAATCTCCGTCAACCTCCTTCACGATCGTGCTCGCAGGAGGAGGAATTCCGGTCGTATCTTGGGGTGTTATTTCCTGTTGGCATTCGGTTAAATCGAATCGGGTGCGCCCATGATCGGACTCGATCCGACGGTTGTTACGTTGTCTAATTGGATTAGGATTAATCTCGCTTTTAATTAGAAAGCTATTTAGAAATAAATTCTAATCATGTTAGGATAACAATTTGTAACCGATTTGGCCTTATTCCTAACGCAATTAGGATTCTGAAATCCCCTATAAATATACGGGCGATCCCACATTAAACGACACACAGAAAAACGAAAGCTCTCCACATCCTCCATTAACCTATTATTCTAGAGGGCTTGGGACTTGAACGGTGGATTTGCGATCGTGCTCGTTTGTAGTTCGATCCACCGCGAGTTCGGAGTACAAGAAGATTAATCAAGGACGATCCAAGGACACGTAAATCAACTTTCACGATCCGGGCGTTGTAACGCGAATCGCTTCCGCAATAAGGTACGAACGAACACTTCCGCTGCGTTCCACATTGGTATCAGAGCCTTATTAAGTTGATTTTGTGCTCTAGATCAACCCTTTAATAATATTGCATGCGTAAAATTAAATCTATTAAAGTTTAGATTTTTTGTTGCATGTATGTGGGCGTTTAATGATGGATTTTTCGAAAGTGGATATCTTTACTTGTTTTTCATCACATCTTAAAGCACCTACTTTGTAGATTAGATTTACAAAAGTTTGATTTAATTTGGTTTTGTATTTTATGCGAAAATCGAAACCCTAAATCGTTTTTTTTTTGAGGTGGCTTGTTTGATGTGTGATGAATATCTCATTGTGAAAGTTGTATGATTTGGATGAGCTTCTCATAAGCTTTATATTGATATATTCGTTTCAAAATTCGGATCTTTGTATCAAAAGATATGATTTTTTGATAATCTTCTAAATTAAAAAAAAAAAAAATTAAGATGGGTACTGTTCCGATTGTGGGCGGCGCCCGCGGACCAGCGCACCTGTGCGCATGCAGGCCGGCCGCTCAGGGCGGCGCGCGGGCCGGGCCGTGCCCGCGACCTGCGCGTGCGAGCCGGCCGTGCGGGCCAGTGCACCCGGGCCAGGCGGCCCGCGCGCCCAGCGCGCGCGGGCCAGGCCGCGCACGCGCCCACCGCGCTCGGGTCGGCCGCACGGGCCAGGAGATCGTGCCGGCCGCACGGGCCAGCGCGCACGGGCCGGCCGCGCGAAACTGCGGGCCGGGCCGCGCGATAGCGGCGCGCTAGCCGCGCGCCACGCGGGCGGCGCGCTAGCCGCGCGCCACGCGGGCAGCGCGCTAGGGCGCGCATGCAGGCCCCGCGCGCGGGCCGCGCACCACGGGCCGCGCGAGGCGCGGGCCAGGCGGGCCACGCGCGGGCCACTCGGGCCGCGAGCGCCCGCGGGCCGCGCGCAGGCCGCGCGCCGCGCGGGCCCAGCGGGCTGCGCAGGCCACTCGCGCCACGCGCGCTCGCGGGCCGCGCGGGCCCAGCGGGCTGCGCGCAGCCTGCGGGCTGCGCAGGCCACTCGGGCCGCGCGCGCCGGCGGGCCGCGCGCAGGCCGGGCACTGCGCAGGCTGCGGGCCGCGCGCGGCGCAGGCCACTCGGGCCGCAGGCGGGCACGCGAGGACCCTCGGGCCACGCGCGCAGCATGTGAGGCTACGCGGGCCGCGCCCGCTGGCCGTGTGTGCGGGTCGCGCGCGCGGGCTGCCCGCGCAGGCCGAAAGGCCGGGCGCACGCGTGAGCCAGCAGCGCAGGCTAGCAGACCGGGCCCGGGCCACGCGGGCGCGCAGGCCGGTGGCACGGGCCAGACAGTACAGCCCAACCCCACCTTTTTTTTTTATTTTATATATATGCATATTTGATGGCTATAACATGTATTTAAAATATTTAATAGTCAAAACTTGAATATGCTTTTGTGACAGATTAGCATGTTTAAATTATATAAATATTTGTTTAAGCGTATTTATGGAGTTAATATGCTTTTCTGATAAATATAGTATGCATTTAAATGTTATGATATGCCTTTTTGACGTATAGATGTATTTTTTGGCATTATATAAATTTTTTATGCATGCTTAGTCAAGTGGGAGTCATTTAATTTTGGTAGAGTAAATTATATGATTTTACTCCCATATATTTTGCGCATCTTAATTAAGTAATTAAAAATTTTGACATATAGTGTGTGATGTGATTATGAGCATAGCGAAGTTTTCCTTTACACATGTATGATCTAATTTTTTATTTTATTTAATTAGAGATGCGGCAAAATTAAAATACATGTATCGTGTGATAATTTTAAAATATCTTCTTTTAACGCCTTTGTGTGAACTTGAGTAATGAATTGGACCGACCCACGGGGGCACCTATGCCTAGCCTCGCGAGATATGTAAGCCTATAATAATTGGCTTAAGAATGGTCGCATTGCTCGCATCATGTTCTTTGAGCGATATCTTTGAATGATCTCTTGTGCGAGTATGAGCAATATCTGACTGCGTATGAGATGTGGGAGGTTCTCAAAACTGATTTTGGTGCGACTTCGGTTACAAGGTTGCGCAATCTGACTATGCGGTTTGACAGTTATAAGAAACGTGCCGATCAGACTATGAAACAGCACGTGAGAATAATGTCAAACATGATTCATGAGTTACAGTCGGTTGGTGGCACCTTAACTGATGAGCAGCAGATCCAAGCTATGATTCGCTTACTTTCCAATTCGTGGGAACATAGGCGAGTAAATTTGACCCATAAGGAAAACATAAATTTTTCTGAGGATATTACATCGCATTTGGAGTTGGAGGGGGAGCGCCTTGAGGCTGTTAAAACTCCAACTGCCAATGTTGCTGAGTCAAATTTTTCGCTGAACATCTAGGTTCAAGCGAAAGAGGACTACTGGGTCTTAAAATCATAACGGATCCGCGCCTAAGAATGCGAAGAGCACTAAAAGAAAGCGAAACTAACAAGGTGGCAAGAAGGACAAGTCATAAATGACCTGCTTCAATTGTAATCAGCTATGACACTTCGCTCGTGATTGCACTGAGCCGAAGAAGGTATCACTCTATCCCGATTCTCGTTCTAACTCGTTTGTTGCTGAATCTCTTCCTGTGTGGATTGTAGAATCAGAAGCAACATACCACCTAGCGAGGGATCGGATGGGATTCGTGGAGTACCGTCGTGTGCCTGCTGGGAGCAAAAGAGTATACATGGAGAACGATTCTAGTGTCGATGTATTAGGCGTTGGCACGTACAAGTTGATCATGCAAGGTGGTCGAACTTTGTACCTTCATGATATACTTTATGCTCCAGGAATTCGGCAGAACTTTTTTCTGTTCTTGCTATGCTACCGTTAGGCTTTTCTTTTCGTTTTTGAGAATGATGTTGTTAAGATTCATCTTGTAACCATTTAATAAAGCTTCTAGGGCAGAATTTTCTTTACAATTGATCCATTCCAACATTTGTGGCTCAATGAGTGTGAGGGTAAGACATGGTATTTTTTACTTCATCACATTTATAGATGACCATACGCGCTTCGGTCAAGTCTAACTGATCTCCTATAAGTCTGAAGTATTGGATTGTTTTAGATGTTATATTAATGAGGTTGAGAATCAGTTAAATTTGAAAATTGAAACTTTAAAAACTGATCGAGGCCGCGAGTATCTATCTGAACAATTCAAGGAATTGTGTGATGAAAAGGGAATAATCAGATAGCTGACAATTCCTGACACTCCGCAGCAAAATGGTGTAGCGGAGAGAAGAAATAACACCTTACTTGACATGGTTAGGTCAATAATGGCGCAAGTAAATTTGCCTATCTCCTTTTAGGGAGACGCATTGTTAATTGCTGCCTACATTCTTAATCGTGTACCCTCTATATCAGTACCTTCCGTCCCTTACGAATCATGGATAGGCAGCAAAGCAAATTTGGAGCACCTGCGTCCTTGGGATTCGGCAGCTTATGTACACAACACTTCTCACAAGTATGGGAAGTTGGGTCCTAGAGGAAAGAAGTGTATCTTTATAAGATACCCTGAACACTCTAAGGGACACGTGTTCATCGGAAAGCAGTAAGATGGAAGTTTGACTGAGATTGAGTCGCGAGATGTTGAATTCCTCGAGGAGGATTTTCCTTATAGAAGTGAGGTTCGAAATGAAATTGAGTTCCATGAGATGGATGACTCGGGTAATAGCGCTTCTATTCGCTCAGTCGAGGTAGAGGAGGCAACTCCGATACCTCCTGGGGATAGTGGGAGCGACTTACTTTTAAATAAGGAACCTCAGCTTCGTAGAAGCACACGTGTGGGAGTTTCCCGTCGTCGTTTTGAGATTGAGGGGGAAGCTTTCATGGTTGCTGCACATGACGATGATGAGCCTAGATCTTTTCAAGAGGCTTTCTCATCACCTACTCATAAGGAATGGATGGATGCAATGGTAGAGGAAATAGAATCGATGAAGTCAAATTAGGTCTGGGACTTGTTTGACTTGCTGCATGGCAGACGGTTCAATCGATAGGTACAAGGCTCGCCTGGTAGCAAAGGGTTTTACCCAACGAGAAGGCGTTGATTATGAGGAAACCTTCTCTCTTGTTGTAAGGTTTGCTTCGATCCGCCTAATCTTGGCCATTGTCGCATATTTGGATTTGGAACTTTACCAAATGGACGTTAAAACTGCATTTCTCAATGCCGAACTGGATGAGGCGATCTATGTGGATCAGCCTGCTGGCTTCTTTGTAAAGGGTGAGGAGCATAAAGTTTGTAAGCTTCGACGATCCATTTATGGATTGAAGCAGTCCTCCAGACAGTGGTATATTCGATTTCATCGAGCCATCACTGAAGATGGGTTTACGATGATTGAAGGAGATCACTGTGTGTATGTTAAACGGTCCAAGGGATTTTTTTTTTAATCCTTTCCTTATATGTTGATAACATTCTATTGGCCAAGAATAATAAGGAGATGATTGTCGCCACTCAGACGTGGCTATCCTCTAATTTTGAGATGAAGGATATGGGTGAAGCAAATTATGTGCTCGGAGTTAAGATCCTACGAGATCGTTCGAAGAACCTTTTATGTCTGTCTCAAAAAAATTATTTAAGAAAAATTTTGGAAAGATTTCAGATGCACAATTGTAAACCCATTGACACTCCTATTGCTAAAGGTGAGAATCTGAACCTTAAACAGTGCCCCTAAAACTTCTGAAGAAAAGGATAAGATGAATCAGATTCCATATGCTAGTGCGGTCGGAAGCCTGATGTATGCCAAGAGGTGTACTCGGCCTAATATATGCTAAGCTGTGGGATTGGTTAGCCATTTTCAGTCCAATCGGGGATTGGACCACTGCGAGGCAGTGGCGCAGAAGGAAATAATCCTGAAACACATATCTATGAGTCGCATGGTTGCAAATTCTCTGAGTAAGCCTATCGTGAGAGAATCCTTTTTGGCTCATGGACTCCGTAGGATTTGATTGTGTAGACAGTTGATTATTTCTTGGCCATTTCTTTTGTAATATTTTTGGCAAAGATATTTGGTAAAATTAGCACACGAGTATATAAAAGAATGGATTGATAGTATGTCGCAGGCTGATTGGCCCTCTCACACGGGCAATCATACTTTTCGGCGCTGTAGAGAGCGAGCGAAAATTGAGGCATTTAATGGAAGCCGCCTTGGCTGACACCAAGATGAGGTCATTAATGAGACCGCATACGAATAGTCCCACGATTCGTATGGCCTGTATATTAGGAGCCGGATGTGAGCTCACCATTTGGCGCTTGAGATAGCGAGCAAATGGAGAACTCAGGCTAGACACTACGGGAGTGACTGAGCTAAGATCCGTATGACATTGAGAAAGACATACGCTCATTGAGATTCTCTGTCATAGCATGTATTTCATACTACATGTGCTGAGCGACCAAGTAAAGAAGATGAGTGAATAGATCCCTGCTTCCTCATCGTGTGAGTTCTTATGGACATTATTTGTGGAAATGTCATATATATGTGTTAGATGCCCTTAGTGACTTTTGACTATGTCATTAAGTGAAAGAATTGATGCTGCTACTTTGGCATGTTTCCTACGGCTATGAGTGATGCGGCTTGACGGGGCATTGCTGGGAAAGCAATCAGTTCTCAACTCGGTGGCATGAGGGCTCAAGGAAGACTAGTTGAATTACATTCAGACACTTTGACTCATTGTCGACAGGTTGTGTCGCTTCAGTATAGCGAAACAATCATGAGTATAGTGTTATAATGTGCGCAATAGAGGTTAGCATGGCTCTTTGAGGGATTAGAGATGCTGAACCTGATGTAATTCAATGGTCTAGGACATCACGAGTCTAATATTTTCTTCCCTTTGAGGGTTGATGTCTCTATGCTGGCCGTATGCGGTTTCTAGTATAGAGCTCCCAAAATGCAGGTTGACTCGGCGGTCGCACTGTTCATTTCCCTGTATGAATAGGATTAATAGTGATGTAATGTTGAGGAAGTGGTTACGATGGCATCGATCCTATCATGTGCGAGTGGGAGATGTTGGCATTCGGTTAAATCGAATCGGGTGCGCCCGTGATCGGGCTCGATCCGACGGTTGTTACGTTGTCTAATTGGATTATGATTAATCTCGCTTTTAATTGGAAAGCTATTTAGAGATAAATTCTAATCATGTTAGGATAACAATTTGTAACCGATTTGGCCTTATTCCTAACGCAATTAGGATTCTGAAATCCCCTATAAATATACGGGCGATCCCACATTAAACGACACACGGAAAAACGAAAGCTCTCCACATCCTCCATTAACCTATTATTCTAGAGGGCTTGGGACTTGAACGGTGGATTTGCGATCGTGCTCGTTTGTAGTTCGATCCACCGCGAGTTCGGAGTACAAGAAGATTAATCAAGGACAATCCAAGGACACGTAAATCAACTTCCACGATCCGGGCGTTGTAACGCGAATCGCTTCCGCAATAAGGTACGAACGAACACTTCCGCTGCGTTCCACATTTCCGGTTAATTCCGCACGTAAGGACGGAAATACGCCTTAGGACAGTGCCTCGCACGCTTCCGGATAAGATCAAATTATATTTTGGATATTTGCGTTTATCTGTAAGTTGTTTTATTTATTGTTATCACAAATTTAGTTAGATCTTTAATCACAATCAGATTCTTATTTGATATTTGTTCTAACAATACCTTCTATATTTTACGCTGTAATCTATATTCTCCATAATTTGATTGCTCTTATTGTTGCGCGCATACTATTTCTGCTTCATCTCTCCCTTTCCTGCAGAACAGTGATAAATCTTTTTAAGCTAAAAGTGCAAATGGAAGGGCTCCTATCAAGAAGCAAAGTGCAGGGGAATTATGTCTTCATAAAGGTTTGTTGCATTCAAAAGAGCACATGATTTCTATGTTTATGTTAATGGCTTATTGCTTTAGTATTACTTTTCGATGAGTGTTACTTTGTTTCTTTTGACTCCGATTTTGCTGACTCATGAACTTGTTTCCTAAGAGAAAGAATCTCATATTTTGAACCTGTTCCTGCAATCGTTTGTTTTGTGCTTTTCTATCAATTAGTTTCTGATTTCCAGCAAAATTCTACTTTTTTTTTTTTTGGTCTTCTTTTGGCATGATTGCTGATAAGTGATAAGGACTATACCTTTCTTCTGCGACTTTGCAGCAAGCTATTGTATTTGATTGCTGAAACTCATACTTCACAGATATTACGGATCTTAATTTGCCTAACACGACGACCATTTCTTTCCCTAATGGAAAGGATGATCTGATGAATTTTGAGATCAGCATCCGTCCCGATGAAGGATATTATCTGTAAGTGGCCTTTTTTCATGCACAAATCATTCGCTTTTACATGAATGTTCTATCACATGTTTCGCCAATCTTATGTATCTTAGAGGTGGTAAATTTATCTTTACTTTCCAAGTGTCTCCTTCTTATCCTTACAAGCCACCGAAGGTCAGGTGCAAGACAAGGTACAGCTTGGATTGTGTGACACCCCAATAGTCCCACATCGGATGGAAAATGGATTGTTATTGGGTTTATAATAGACTTAGACACTAGTAATAATAACTGGGCTTAAGTATTTTGGTAGGTTGTTGGGACGAGTTATTATTATTGTTCAGTGGGTGAGTCGTTACATTTTATATATCGAGGCGTTCGCAATTTTGGACGTAAAGGGATTATTATTGGGTTTATAATAGACTTAGACACTAGTAATAATAACTGGGCTTAAGCATTTTGGGCCGGTTGTTGGGCCCAACGAGTTATTGTTGCTAGTGGGCTCGTTACAGATTGCTATAATCATTTCTTTGTCTCTAGATTCTAGAAAGATTCTGTTAATAGTTTTTAAGCTCTTACCGTTAACTTGAGTTGATGTTTGAGTTAGAATATTTAATCAGGTTTACCACCCTAATATCGACTTGGAAGGAAATGTCTGCCTGAATATTTGATACCACTCTTCATCTATCAAATATTAATATGAACTATACTTGAATGTGTCTTTGCACTGAAACAGAGCCTCTATGTTGTATAAGAGATGCATGTTTGATAGTCATATATACTGGAATATTATAAGCAGGAGATTTTGTAATTTTATTTTTGAGTTACAATTCATATAGTGTATTTAGTTGTTCTTCTTGTGCACCTTTAGCTCCATATGTGTGCTCACTGTGACAACACAGCAACACAACAAAAGCACCAAAATTGATAAATATTGTCTCTAAGGTCATGTTTAAATGCATGAATATCTTATTTAGAGAGTGCGTCTCGGGTGTTTTTGGAAGCACGGAGCACTCCGTGCTTCCAAGTTGTTTTCGATGCTGGGACTTTCGAATCGACGATCGGCTCCGTTAGACTTGATCTAGAGTATTTGAAGTATCTAGAAAATAAATTTCGCGATTTTTCGATATCATTTGCCAAGTGATCGAAGGGGCTCAAAATCAACGGCTGAAAATAAAAATCTTACAAAATATGATGATATGATATTAAAATTTTAGATCAAATTATTGATCTTGTTTTATATGGTATAAAAAATTTTCTATTAAAATTTCATGTGATTTGGATATTTCTACACCGTTAAACTTGCAAACGGCTCACCACGACTATTAAAATTATTGATTTTGTGCCCCTTCGATCACTAGGCAAATGATACCGAAAAATTACAAAATTTATTTTCTAGGTACTTCAGATACTCTAGATCAACTCTAACGGAGCTGATCGTCGATTCGAAAATCCGAACATCGAAAACAAAGTGGAAGCACGAAGGGCTTCCAGAAGCATACCAGCCCACTCCTTATTTAGATATATTTTTTATTTATTTGAGAAATTTATAGTGTTTGGTTGATGAAAAATGTGATCAAACACCTAAAGATGATTATGACATATTTCACTCTCTAGTTATTTTTTGAAATAATATAAATCAACTTGTAGATAAAATATCTTACCTATCAAATCATGAATGACAAAACTTAAAAAAAAAAAAAAAAAACTATTTTGTCTCCAATTTATACAAAAAAAATTATTATGCTGGATAAATTATTTAAGGACAATTTATTCCGACGTTTAAACAGAAACTACGCCTAAGAACTCGTTTGGATGTCGGAATAATTTATCTAGTAATATCTTATTCAATATGAGAATTTCTTGTTATGACTAAATTAATATATTTGGTCTTCCAGCTATTCTTTTCGGAATCAGATAAATTTTCTCGTAGATAAAATATACTACCTTACGAAAATAGACTATCTTACTAGTTATGGATATCAAAACCTTTTGAGGAGCAAAAATTCAAACTTTATCTTCTAATTACAAAGAAAATTTCATATTGAATAAATTATTATAGGATAACTAATTTCGACTAGGGGTGGCCATCCACTCATTCATGAGCAGTGCGTGTTTCGAAATGTGCTCGACATCGAGTCGCTCGTTAATTAGTAAACAAATCAAATAAGAGATGAATTTTTCAGTTAGTTTAATAAACGGGCCAAACATGAGCTGAAGTTAGCTCACTAGTATCGGCTGGCTAATAGCTCAAAAATATATATTTTATATTTATAAAATGTATATATCTTATATTTAAAGTGTAACCTAAATATAAAGCCCAAGTCAATTATAAAAAGGCTAGCTCCTGTATATATAAAGTTTCAATCATATGATCAAAATTTAATAGGTAAGATTTTATGAATTTATTTTCTATATATATCCTTTCGTGTTCGGCTCGTTAATAAACAAGCCAAACACGAGCTGAATTTTTCAATTCAAATCTTTTAATGACTCGTATTCGGTTCGTTTATAAAACGAGCAGTAAACAAGCTGCTCCAGCTCACTCGTATTTGGCTTGTTGACACCCTTTATTCCGACAACCAAACTAGACCTAAATGGTACAAATCAAACAATAACAATAATAATTGAATGTTGGGTAAACCAACTTAAAACCTACTCTAAGGTAGAGCATCTCCATGAGCTACATCCATTTCCACACATACCCTATCTATCCACATCTCATTATTATCATACAACCAAAATTTTTGATTGGTTATTAAATTTAGATATATTATTATTATTATTATTATTATTGGTTGAGATGGAGCCAACCTAAGAAGTTGGAATTGACTATGTGACATTAAAAACTGGGCTTTTTTTGAATAATTTTTATTTTAAAAATAGTCCTATCAAAATTAAAATTGCAAAAATGATCGTAGCACGCAGCGCCATCATGGCGCCACGCGGGCAGGCGGACCGTGTGTCAGTGAACACGGTGAACCATTCACTGTGTTCAAACACGGTGAATGATTTACTGTGTTTAATACGTATATTTTGTATATTAAAAATGAGAATAAGGAGTAGGAATGTAAATAGGTATGGATATCCGAAATATTATCCGAATCTAAACCCGAATAAATTATATATATATATATATATATATATATATATATATATATATATATATATATATATATATATACACATAACTTATTTTTGTTTATTTATACAATATTTAAAATATTTAATAATTTTTATTTCTTACATCTTCATTCAACTCTGGGTTTTAAAAATCTATATTATTGGATGAAGATCTAAAAAATAAAAATTATTAAATATTTTATATATTGTATAAATAAATAAAAATAAATTATATATATATATATATATATATATAATTTATTCGGGTTTAGATTAGGATAATATTTCAGATATCCATAGATACTCTTTATTCCCATTTTTAATATACAAAATATATGTACTAAATACGGTGAATCACGCACTCTATTCGAACACGGTGAATGGTTCACCGTGTTCAACTTAACATACGGGCTCCGTCCTGCTCGCGTGGCGCTGACGTGGCTCCTGCGTGGCAAGGACATGACCATTTTTGTAATTTTAATTTTGATAAAGCTATTTTTTTAAAAAAAATTATCAGGGAGCTATTTGCAAGAAAAGCCCTTAAAAACTACATAAAAATCCAAGGCAAGTCCATGCAGTAGATTCCAAAAAATTGACCACTCAATTGTTTTTATTTTTATTTATTTATTTATTTTTTGAGTGAGACAGATAGACAGCTATACATTTCACTATGTTTTTATAAATAAATTCAACTAAAAATGTGAAAACAATCAGGCTTGGAATTTTTTGGACTTTAGATACAGTCGGTATAGTTGTTAATATATTTCAAATATTTTGCCAGGGACTTAAAAGAAAAAAAAAAAAAAAAAAAAAAAAAGCCATATAAGTATCTTTAGTAGTTACTATATATAAAAAATAAAGTTGAGTGACCTACATCAAAAATGGCCTAAGGTTGAGGGGGATATCAACAAATTTATTCTCTTTCCCTTTTTCACATCCTAAAATTGTAAAATATAAAAATTATGATTTTTCTACGTCTGTTTTTTTCGTACAATAAATTTATAAGATTTCAATTGATTCGAAAAAATTTGGTCTAAGTTTTTCATACCGCAAACGACTCTCATATAAATACCCATAATTTGATAGCGGTTTCCATAAATCATTTTTTTTTTTTTTTGCACTTTTTTGCGCCGTTCGAGGTCCTAGTTGTCTTACAAATATAGTCTAATTCATACATCCAATAAATGAAACTTGTAGCATGTTACTTATTCTCAAAAGAAAAATTATATTTTATTGATAATCCAAAAATACTCCTCAAATGTCTTTTCATAATACTTAACTTATGATAGAATATATAAAATTATTATATTAAGATAACATTTTTTTTTATTTTTCTGTCCAATAATAAAATAGAACAAAATTAATCTAAATACGTTATTCCTAAATAAATTCAACTAAATTCTTTTTAGGTAAAACTTCATATATTCCTATGGTTTATCATTTTTTTTTTACTTTAATACTACGTGATTTTAATTGTACGACTTAAATACCCTATAATTTTTATTTTTATTTTCTATTACACTCTTCTTTAACTTCTTCTCTATTAAAACTATGTCCTTTCGAAAGTCCTAACTGTTAATTGAAGAGGAATAAAAAGATCAATTTATCTCATTAACTAATCAAGATTAAGTATCTAACTTATGATTAACTAAATTTTTCTGACGGATTATCTAGGTAGAGACATATTTGAAAATATCAGGATTTTTGATTTTTACAGAAACAATATATAAAAATTAAAATTTATAAAAATATATTTATAATTTATTATGTTTGTAAGGATCTGTATGCAATTAACTCCGTGTGTGTGAATTTATTATATTGTATTTAGGGTTGGTGATGAACCGGGTGTAGGGCCGGGTCGTATAGGTGGGACCCACCCAGCTGCACATATTTGGCGTTTACTCCTCCTCTCTTGACCGTTGATCTCAGGTCAACAAAAGCGTTCAACGACCGCGTCAACGGTCAAGTTATTTTTAAATCACTACTACGTGAGCATTTTTTTTTTTTTTTAAGAGGGTAATTTTGTGCCGTACACGTGGCACAATTCCACTCCACCCTCGATCTCGTCCGTCCAAGTAATCAATAAGTTGTCGGGTAAATTGCAGTGTTTCTCCCTGAACTTTTACTGAATTTTAATTGGGTTCTTAAACTTTTAGACCCCACATTTACTGGCGTGCGCTTTTGGATTTATCTTATATTGGATTAATTACACTTCAATACACTGCATTTTAGAATTTTATTTTTTTTTTAAAAATATACTTATTTCCATCTCTTTTTTTTATTAAAATGAACTGAATATTTACTCTTAAAGCATAAAACGTTGAATAATTTACCGTTTATTTCTATTCTCATATATAATGCTAACAACATAAAATACTCTTAAAATGGATAATTTTAAAGAGTATAAAATTTTAAAATATCAAATTTAAACATTTAAGAACCAATATGAAATTTCTAAACGTTTAGGGACTAGCGGTGAATTTTAACCCTACAACAACCAATATATGATTTTTTTTATTTTAAACCTCTAAAAATTTATAATTGGCCAAATAACTGTATAAAAAATTTATTTGTTCAAATAATTCTATTTTATCTAACTCATTGGCGGGGTATAAATATAAAACTAGAATTTCACCCGTGCGATGCACGGATAATATAATAATATAAAATAATAAAAAATTATTATATGATGATAAAAAAAATTTCTAATTAATATTTTATTTTTTTAACAAATAAAGAAATCTATACTATCAATCTTAATTATAGTATATATTAAAATATAAAAGTTAGAAAAAAAAATTATAAACCAAAATAAATCTTCAAGTAAAAAGCAAAATTCAATCCTACTCTATTATCTATGAATTGATGTGCAAAACAATTTACATTTACATATAGATGTGCAAAATAAAATGATAACCAAAATTGATATACAAAATTACAAATGGCATTAATATTTAAACATATAATGAAATCAACTAAACTTTCATATTTGACATAAATTAGAGTAAGTACACGTATATGAGAGACATACCAACTTTTAAGATTCAAAAATATATAAATATTGGTCTTCAAGAAAATATATATAAAAAAAACTTTGTTTCATGAAGATGAAAAATATACTGCTCCAATAACAATAAAAATAAATTGTTACATATGTGAAATGATAAATATTATAATATTAGTAAATTTTTTCAGAAAAAAATATAAATTTATTTAAAAAATAAAATGACAGAGTTGAATTTTTGAAAAATTATAAATTTTAAAATAACATGAAGAAAAATAAACCGCTCACCTATTTTAAGTTCTAAAACACTTTTTTAAAAACCATATTGCTTGTAATTTTGGATAACAAACCATCTTTATTACAAATTAGAATTTTCAATCCGTTCTTATTTTGAACTCTAGATATTGCAACATATAACATACCATGAATATCGGTTTAGATATAATTATAATAATAATAGTGTTTAATAGTGTTTCCTAATCAAATTCTAGTTAATTCTTTAATTTGTATAATTTGACATAATTTGAGCTTAATCTATTATTAAATTTAATAATGTTTGATTTAATTAATTTTAATTAGGGAATAAAATACTATTTACTATAGAAAGAAATATAAGTTTTAATGCACTTGTCAATTAATACGCACTTGTTAGATTCTGCAAATTTACCCATTCACTGTTATTATTTTCTAATTATTATTACCTAAAAAAATCTAATTTGACTTAATTTGAATTAATTTGCATTAATTTTATTTAATTTTATTTAATTATATTTAATTGATATAATAAAAGTTAATAATAATATATTAATTTTATTTTCCAATTAATTATAATATAGAATAATAAAAGTTATCAGTATTGATACCGTAATTATTATTTTCCTAAAAAAATCTATTTACTATAGAAATCATATAGAAAGTATATTATTTTCTAATTATTATTTCCTAAAAAATCTATGAGAGAGTTGAATTTTTGAAAAATTATAAAATTTAAAATAACATGAAGAAAAATAAACCGCTCACCTATTTTAAGTTCTAAAACACTTTTTTAAAAACCGCATTGCTTATAATTTTGGATAACAAACCATCTTTATCACAAATTAGAATTTTCAATCCGTTCTTATTTTGAACTCTAGATATTGCAACATATAACAGACCATGGTGAATATCGGTCTAGATATAATTATAATAATAATAGTGTTTAATAGTGTTTCCTAATCAAATTCTAGTTAATTCTTTAATTTGTATAATTTGACATAATTTGAGCTTAATCTATTATTAAATTTAATAATGTTTGATTTAATTAATTTTAATTAGGAAATAAAATGCTATTTACTATAGAAAGAAATATAAGTTTTAACGTACTTGTCAACTAATACGCACTTGTCAGATTCTGCAAATTTATCCCTTTACTGTTATTATTTCCTAATTATTATTACCTAAAAAAATATAATTTGACTTAATTTGAATTAATTTGCATTAATTTTATTTAATTTTATTTAATTGATATAATAAAAGTTAATAATAATATATTAATTTTATTTCCCAATTAATTATAATATAGAATAATAAAAGTTATCAGTATTGATACCGTAATTATTATTTTTCTAAAAAAATCTATTTACTATAGAAATCATATAGAAAGCATATTATTTTCTAATTATTATTTCCTAAAAAATCTAATTTGATTTAATTTAAAATTGATTTAATTATATTTATTAGTGTTTATTTAATTTGAATTTTCAAATTAATATTTCCTAATTTAAAATTTTTTTGATTTAATTTAAATTGTTATTAAAAATTATGACAGGACCATTCTTTTCAAAGTATTTTGAATATTAATATTTCCTAATTAATATTTCCTAATTATTCAAAGTATAAAATAATTTCTATATATGCTTTATATATAAAATAATTTTTATATATCTTTATATTTGAGCTTGACACTTGTGCGCAAACCAATAGAAGCGACAACCGTGTCGAACCTATCACGCAGCGATTCACATGGCAGTTACCTAGGGTTCTACTTTAGTAATATATAATAGATAGATTTAGAATACGGTGAATCATTCACAGTCTTAGGTAGTGTTTGGTTCCGGGATAAGTAAGAACTAGCTGTTCCAGGAATAGTTACAAGTATGAGGATAAGAAAAATAGCGTTTAGATGAAAATTGGGTTGTTCCCGGAGATAAGAAAAATATTAGATAGTTTTATATAAAAAATAGAGGTGTTGATGAGAATAACCGAGAACTACTATTTTAGGGTAAAAAATTAGCATTTGGATATAAATGGAGAGATAAGGGCCTATTCCTATTCCTATCCCCGAAACAAATGGTGCATTAAAGTATAAAACGATGAATAATTTACCGATTATTTCTATTTTCATATAGAATTCTAACAAGTTAAAATATCTTAACAACTATTATAAATTTAATCATAAATAAAAATTTAATAATTCTCGTGCAATCTTAATATACTCAAAAAAAAAATTCCCACAACTTATATAAAAAAATATAAAAATAATAAATTATTCATCGTTTTTTAAATACGGTTTATCGTGTTTTTCAGATTAATTAGCTAAATAAATAAAATTTTAAAAAATTATTTCGGAAATTAGAAAATTCAATAGAATTACAGTGGAAAGAAGTCCCCCCAAGTACATGTCCATCACTATCATATCACTATCAGTAGCTTTAATTTTTTTTTAATTTTTTTTATTTTTTTTTAAAATTTGAAATGTATCTGTAGCTTTCCAATAGAGAGCGAGGGCGATTAGAGAGAGAGAGAGAGTGATTAAGGAGAAGAAGAAGAGTCGACTTGAAAATGGGGGGAGGTCGACGAAACGCGGAGTCCTCATCCCCTCCTCCTCCTCGTCGAAACCCTAGCGAAGCCCTAACCCTAATCCCGCCGCGGAGCTCCGATGCGGCAGGGGAATCGGGGGCTGATGACGCGGCAGGAGGCGGCGGAGCGCGCCGTCGCCGCGGTGGGCTGCGGCTTCGACCTCTGCACCGACTTCCGCCTCTCCTGCGTCAAGCCCGGGCGCCTCATCGACCTCGCCGGCGACGCCGCCGCCCCCCGCGACCTCGCCCTCCCCGGCGGCGCCCTCGTCGCCGGCGTCCCCGCCGCGATCAAGTGCGACTCCGGCGAGCTCACCCGCTTCTGCTCCGACGTCGTCTCCTTCCACCAGGTTGAGGACCCTAGAAACACCTCCCCCCGCGATCCTCCCTAGTTTTATGCTGTTCCTGAAACCCCCTAATTTGGTTGCTCGCTCTTCTCCTGTCTTCGAAGATGGCGGAGCGGTTCAATCTCTCGCTCGCTCTGTCGGGGAAGGTGCCCTCGGGGATCTTCAATTCCATGTTCGGGTTCCGAGGGTGTTGGCGGAAGGACGCGGCGTCGACGAAGAGCCTCTGCTTGGACGGATGGTTCGTTAAGCTGTACAGTGTTGAGATCGCGAGGTCGGATGTTGTGTTGCAGGAGCGAGTTAAGAAGGACATTCCGACCTCGTGGGATCCCGCCGCGCTAGCGGAGTAAGCCCTCCTTGCTTTGGATGCTCTTTAGAAGATCATCTGAATCAATTGCATGTTGTTCTGCGCTCTAATATTATGAAAGTTAGTTAAAATCTTCTGAATTTGTTCCCGATCTGTGTATAGAACTATAGTCACAGTGGCATGAATGAAATGTTTCTTTTACATTGAAGAATGAGAGCTTCTGTTGGCTCTCTAGCTTAGCTGCTGCTTCTGTAGAAGTACTTTTTGATTACAGTTGTTTGAAGAAGTCCTAGCAGCTTTTCATTCAAATAAATCTTCAGAACAGCTTTGCGCTACCACGGCAGCAAAAGCTCCAAGTTGTAGCTTCTGCTTTTGGGGTCTGAATGATCATTTTAGTTTTTTCTGAAACCAGAAGTTCTAGACTTTATAGCTCAAAGACTGCTTCCAGATTTCAGTTAGCTCGCAGACTGCTATACGGCATCTGTATAGCTATGAAGAAAACGGGTCTCTGGTGATTTGAAGAGGAAAAAACGAGTTTTTAGCTGTTAGGGCCTGTTTGGGATTCAGAATAATTTTTCTGCTGATGACTTTTATAGTACAGGGACCTTCTTTTTGTGGTTACAACCTACAATTTTAATTATTACCTTCTGTAGATTTTAAATATTCTAATCTTTCACGGTAGCATTTGAATCTTCATAGCATGAAGAAAAACATTCTCGAATGTTCTGATATTTCAGGATAGCAGATTCCACCTAAAGGTGATTTATCATTATATGAGAAAAAATGGTTTAGAGGTTGCAACCGTCATGCGGTTGAAAACATTGCTTCCTACTTTGAGCTAACCAATTACAAATGCCCCATAAATAACCGGAAAAAAAAAATCCGAACAAGATATTCATGCATCCGAACGGGCACCTTATGCTCTGTTCAAGCAAACTCCATTTAAAGTGGTTTTGGTGATGTTCTGACGTAGTATGCTTTTACTTTGAAAGGTTAACTTATCGTTCAGAAAGGGTTATGAGCATTTGTAATTCTTTTCTCATACTTATTCGATATGTTATGATACTTTTTTATGTGCTTGATTTTGTTACTTGGTTAGTAATATTCAACTATGATGGGTGTTTAAATACGAAAGTTTTGTTTATTCGTAATTTAACGCATGCGTCTATAAGTTATGAAGAGAAAGACGAATGGCAATGAACTTCATTTCCGTAGAGTAGAAGATTGAAAATTATGTGACCCAATGCAGTTTTTGGCATTTTTAGCTGGAAGTTTTCATTGCAACTTTCTGGTTAAGATTTTTTAAAATCTTTTTTTTTTTATATATAGCATTGTTGGAAACTAATACCTTTTCCTTTATTCCCAGGTTTATTGAAAAGTATGGCACCCATGTAATTGCTGGAATAAAGATGGGTGGGAAGGATGTAATCTATATTAAGCAGCATCAGGACTCTGTTCTTCAGCAATGTGAGGTGCAGAACCTTTTGAAAAGGTTAGCTAATGAAACGTTTGCAGAAGGTTTCACTGGAAATTTCATGCCAGGAGTTGGTGAGTTACAGAGAAAACTAAATGTGAGTATTGAAAATAGTATAAGCCATCCCAATATGGACAGTCAATGTAAAATATCAGCAAGATAATGTAAAGAAGTACAGTATAATATTGCTTTTCTCCTCGCCTCAACTTTTAAAAAGTTTTATGTCTGAATATACAAACAAACATACACATACATGCTTGTGCACAAGCATGCAGGCAAAGCCTCGCACATTTTTTTCTAGTGCACCTTGTCAAAGTATGCTGCTTCAGCTGATGTTTGGACTTATACGATATGTTTACCATCAATATTGTAGTAGACTTTAATAGGAAACTTAAATTGAAAGATAGTGATAATTTCACAAACCTAATAAAATTTAGAGTGGCCAATTGCTAAATTCTTTTTTTTTTGAATTACAGTCTTGTGATGCAACAGTAATAGAAACAGCAATTAGAAAGCAAAGCTTCATTGATTGAAAATCAAGACATTATCGAGCAGTTAAGACAAAAAGTGGTGAATAGAAGCTGCGTGCATACCCTAACATTCATTTTTCCAACTTGATAACTCATGCATTTCCTCTTACCTTCGCTACTGCCGATTCTCATATTAATCCTCCAATTGGCCTATTCCTATTCCTTCTAGGTAGCCTTCACTTTCCACTCCATTATACACTAAAGAGAAAGCCAGTGCATTCCAGAATGATCTCTCTCTTTTTCCATCCACTGTCTACCATGGAATCTGATTGGATAGCTCTTGGAATCTATCTCCCTTTCTCTTGACACTGTGGTAGTAACAGTTGTAGTAACATGATTACAGGTGTGACTACCATGCTGCTTTTGAAGCACTGTGATGATGCTATCTTATGTAGGTGTATCCAATTATGCTCTCTCTCTCCAAGAAAGAGATGGCTACAATTTGGTTTCGAAATTTACTTCATATTACATGCAATGCAAGCTTAAATATCACTTCATGGAAACATCGTCTATCGAACTGCATATGAAAGATGGCTGTGTAC
Source organism: Aechmea fasciata (assembly GCA_025177825.1). NCBI lineage: Eukaryota > Viridiplantae > Streptophyta > Magnoliopsida > Poales > Bromeliaceae > Aechmea > Aechmea fasciata. Next base: position 4,255,741 of record CM045936.1, read on the forward strand.
ATTTACCGCACTTTAGTTATGCTAAATCTCGGCCAAAATGCATCGGAGTACGTTCTTATCTTCATTCGATTTTCAGGATGGCAAGCTCCTTGATGGAAAAATAAGTTCTGCGACTCTGAAGTCTGTCAGATCATCAATCGTCTCTCGCTCAAAGAACGATGTAAGACCTGAACATACAATTTACTAAGTATAACTAAAAGCAGCTAGCTATTTATTCTGTGAATTCATTTCTTCTTGTATAGGATATAGTCAGCATTCATGTCAGAAGAGGAGGTCTTAATACAGGTCAAAGCCATAAGGATTGGATTTCAACCATACAGCAGTTTCCTGATGTGACATCAATGTGGTTTGTTCCTATAACATCTCTCTTAAATGGTGTTCAAGGCACTGGGTTCATTAGTCATGCAATGAATCTATATCTTCGGCGTAAGCATGTCAACCGCCCTTCTGCTAAAATTCTTTTAGTTGCTCCCTATTTGTCTTGCTTTTGAATTGCTGAGACTTTTACATGGTTTGAACTCAGATAAGCCACCAATAGAAGAACTTCATCAATTTTTAGAGTTCCAATTACCACGTCAGTGGGCTCCAGCATATTCCGAGCTACCTCTTGGTCCACTGCATAAGAAGCATAGCTTGCCATTCCTCCAGTGTACTTTTATGGGCCCTAAGCTACATGTTAACATGGTCCAGGTAACCATCAAAGTATATACATGTTAGATGGAAGTTTGCATCGACAAAGTGCATATAGTATACTTGAAGAGCTCATTATACTACATTGTTGTCTGGAAAAGTACTCGTTTTAGTGATTAGATTACTCTTTACTGAGTGAGAAATCAGTTTCACAGGCGGCATTACAAGAACATGAAAATGAAGTCCAATCTAATAAGTGTTATCTGGTTGTGTAGTTGGAAAAGCTTATGGCACCCCCCCCCCCTTATCTGCTATGCAGTCATTTAAATGTGACAGAGTTGCATTCTTAGTATGTTCATTTTAATGCAAAATTTTGTTGGCTGCGCCTTCCAGCTCAATTTGAGGCTAAAATAAAATGGGTTGGCATAAACATCTATCTTAGTGTTGTCTTCTTCTTCCAAGATGAGTTCAGTAAGTCTGAATGTTTGGCTTCTGGATCCTTATTCCGACATTATGACTACAATGATGACTTGTTTGCTGTTTGGTATTTGTAGTTGGATTACAGTAAAAGAAGTCAACTGGGCACTCGATGCGAAGTTTGTACTCTTATACTGTATACTAGGCCTATCTTTGAAATGAGTCAGGCCTGGTTTATGTATACAATCTGGCAGAAATTTGCAGTATAATATATAGTTGAGCAGTTTGACCTTGTATGTATACAGTATACGGCATAAATTAGCAGTATAATGCGTAATCGAGTAATCTGACAATGTAAACTTCATTCCTAGTGGCATTTATACAGCGAGTAATACATTTAGTTGCATATATTTTATTTTACTGTAGTTCTTGAACTTTTGCAATTAAGTTCAATCAAAGATTTTGAGTCATTTTATATAAGTCTCTTTTATAGTGAAGATTTTGAGTCATTTTATGATAGTGAGAGGAAATAAGGGAAGGTAGAACGGTCTCTTTTCAGTTTCTTCTGACAGATCATGAGTTACGGCATGCCTAGATTATTGGAATGCCTTATAACATAGATTGCACAGAATCTCTTTGGTAAAGGTCCAGGGTGAATGCTTGCAACATAAGGTTTAGATAATCTTCTGTTTAGAAATGCTTGCAACATAAGGTTTGATAATCTTCTGTTTAGAAATGCAAATTCGCCCAATTATTCCAATGAACTAACCATTCTACTTACTCTTGGATAATGGTATCTAACGGCGTCTAGCGTAAACAAAATGTCCTCACTTTTAGGCTCACCATTTGGAGGCTATAACCACTTATCCTTTGGCTTATCCTGCTCCACCACGTAGCCTTACGTAGCCACTGTCAGCCTGCAAATTGACTTGTTTTGCAGAGTCTTTTTGACTTTATTGGATGTGGCTCCTTATCTGAGATCCTAGTTATACCTTTAATTTGTTTAGTAAAACTTTCTTAGTATTTGTTACTCTCTCAGAGAAATTATTGTCTCAGCTGGTACGCCACGTCAACCACGCACCACCTAGTGATCTACCCTCTATCTCATTTCATACCGCACACGCTTGATATAAAAATTAATTTCTTTTGGATGGTTACTTGGAAGTACGAGATAGGATAGAGGACAAACCACAAATCCGTGTAAGCTGATGTGGTGCACACGGTGCAAGCAATACATACGCCCTTCTTTACTAGTGCAGGCCTGTCCTTTCTGTAAAAATTACTAGGTTTTACAAAGGCTATACATGTCTGATTTTGTGTCTCTTCTTTGATCTCTTTTAGTTCTCCCAAGTACCATTTTGGCATATCATCCCGTATAAACTTATTTGCAGTAACTGTTATGTTTTTGAAACTACGTTCAAGCTCTGATAAATTTCATTGACATGCGATCAGGTGCTTTACTTTGTTAAAGAATAACCTCTGACATATGTATGAAGATTTGGTCTGGATGGCATATTGCCCCCAAGTTACGGACACATAATAGTTTTTTTATCATGCTTTTCTTGGTAACTAGTTTAGGGCATGTTCGTATCCTTTCTTTTATTCTGATTTTTATGTTTCTCTTTAACGTGTTTAACATCAATTACTGCTTTGAGTGAAGCCTTTTTTATTTTAATTTTTCGTTGTTGTGGAAACACGGCAGGTCGATTCTGGAAACAGACCGGTGACTGGGATGCGCCTTTACTTGGAAGGCAACAAAAACAACCGCTTGGCTATTCACCTCCAACACCTCTCAACCCTCCCCAGTACTTTCCAACTCTATGATGATATCACCTCTGCAGATGAGTTTAACCTAAACCAACAGCGAGCCTACTTTGAGCCCATCAAGTGGACCCTGCTCTCCCACGTGTGTACGGCCCCCGTTCAGTATAGTGGGGCGTGCTTCGATGAATCCGCTGCTATAGTGACGAAGGCCTGGCTGGAGGTGAGAGAGATCGGGGTGAGGAAGGTGCTCTTCCTTCGGCTCGGCTTCTCCAGCATCGCGTCAATGAGGATCCGACGGTCCGAGTGGGACGGGCCCTTCAGCACTTGTCATAAATCGGGCTCGATCTCAGCCCTATTTAGTGAGCGGTTCAGCACGGTGGGCCAGGTGCCCCCGCAGCCTCCCCCAGTGGTGGAGGTGAACTCCGCCATCTTTCCTAAAGGCCCCCCCGTGCCGTTTAGGGTTCCGAGGATGTCGAGATTTGTTGATACCCGGGAAATGATGAGGGGACCGGACGACCTGCCGGGATATTGGGTGGTAACCGGCGGCAAGTTGTGCGTCGAAAATGGCAAGATCGCCCTGAAGATCAAGTACTCGTTGTTCGTGGCGGTGCTCAATGAAGATGATCTCTGATTCTCGGTCGCATAACATATTGAGAAGTAAAATGAGAAGGCGCCAATATTGAAGTTTAGTACCAAATAATTTCTTAATTTCCATCTCTACCAATTTACTAATAAATAGTTTGCGCCTTGTTGTGAATAGCTTTTATCATTCCAATCCCATATATTTTTCTTATATGCAGCAACCCACCCTGGTCTATGTAATTATATACCTTTTTTTTTGGCTATGCTTTACACCATTTTAAGGTCATTCGAGAATTCAATTTCCCTGGATCTGCTTATCATAAAGTATGCAATATATGAGGCAAATGAGGGAATTGCTATTTGTTTCGTTGTATACTTTTTTTTTTTTTTTTTTTTTTTGGCAATAAACGAATGGTTTGAGGCACAAGCCATTCCTTCGTACTGAGAACCTATCTCGTTGAGCCTTTTAAGTTTCTGCACTGATTTTTTTTTAAAAAAAGTTTTGCTTCTGGTCAAGGTTTTAAGTGTCCGTCGGCACGAGTCGTATCTACCGTACCGTACTGTGCCAACAAGATACCTGCACAATACAGATCACGTGCCGATGGTATAAATTAAAATTTTTTATTTTTTAAATTAGAAAATAATTTTTTTAATAAAATTTAAAAGATGTGATAAAAAGACATAATAAATTGTTAGAATATATTGCTGCTAAAAAAAATAAATATTTTATGCTATTATGTATCGGCACATAAGAATTTTTTTGACCGGCACGCATCGGCACTGCTCGGCACGCATCGGTGCGTGCCGGTGAGTTTCCGGCACGATCCCATGTCACGACACTTAAATCTTTACTTGTAGTGCTTGTCACGGCACTTAAATCCTTGCTTCTAGTGCTTGTTATCTGATCGTTCTTTAAATCTCAAAAAATGTGTGTCCGATTATTATTATTCTGCACATCTAATCTAGCAATAGGTTGATGGGTTGATTGAAGTCCATTTGTAGGAGATCTAAAGAAGCTTATTAGCATGGGCAAAAGCGCTCTATCCCTCTTGGTGCTCTACTGGTTACAATTGCTTTATTAGGAGTTTACCCACCTTAATGCTTTAGACAGTCCAAAAAATTTAAGAACCCTTTTAAGAGCTTCCATCTTCTAATGCTATGAAAATGGTGATGGGAGCCACCACAAGAGAATAAATTTGCTGGATTCTGTACCAGATTCGTTAGGCCCTCTAAAAGACTTGTGTGAACATTATGACACATCACCGACTGTTCTTAGAGCAAGTGCCAAAAGGTTTGGTGGTTCGTACATGAGACCCAAATTCGAATCCTAATTAATTCACATTTCTAGCTAAGTTTATTTCTAAATAAAATAAACGAAGCGGGTAGCGTGCTATCTATCTCAGAAAACAACAACAACAACAACAACAACAACAACAACATTACGACACATGTATTTGGACAATACATTACCTGTTAGATGGTTTAGATGGTATTATCAATCGCCAATCTCTATTGATGCTCTACGACAACAATTTGCCTGACCTTTTGTTTCTATAACTACCTTTAACGGCCATCATATTTGATTTATTATTATTATTATTATTTAGAGAGTGTGTTCCTAAGCTTTCATTAAATTAGCAGAGAGATGATGACGCAGTTCTAGAAATATATAAAACCCTCTTAATATTAAGTACTTATCCACCTGGAACAGCAATTATTGAGCTCCATTACTATTTATATAAACTATGAACTGGAACCCGAAGCGCTCTACTGGTGCTCCGTATGTCTTTTTTTACCATTTAATACGGATTGATAAAACCGACTGTTCCTAGAGCAAGTGGCAAAGAGTTTAATGGTTAAATGAGGTTAGAGTTGAATCCTAGTTAGATTCACATTTTCACTAAATTTATTTAAATGAAATAAACGAAGCGATATTATCTCTCTCAAAAATATATATATATATATATATAGAGTAGGGCTACTATACTATTATGAGTAGTAGAGCCCTACTACTCATAAGTTGTTTTCGATGATAGAGCTTCCGAATCGACGATCCACTCCGTTAAATATGATCTAGAGTATTTAAAACTTCTAGAAAATAAATTTCATAATTTTTCGAAATTATTTATCTTACGATCAAAAGCTCACAAAATTGACAATTTTTAACGGCCGATATGGGATACTTGGTAGTTTAACGGTGTAAAAGAATTGAAATAGGTTGAATTTTTGATAGAAAATTTTATTCACTACCTAGATAAAGATCAATAACTCCGATCTTAAATTGAAGGATCCGATCATCTATTTTTAGGACATCGTTCGATTTCGGCCGTTCATTTTATGCCCATTTGATGGACTTTATTATGAATTTGAAAAATTACGAAATTTATTTTCTAGAAGTTTTAAATACTCTAGATCATATTTAACGGAGTGGATCGTCGATTCGGAAGCTCTATCATCGAAAACAACTTATGAGTAGTAGGGCTCTCTACTCATAATAGTATAGTAGCCCTACTATATATATATATATATATATATATATATATATATATATATATATATATATATACAGAGCCCGTGTCGCCTTGTTATTAACACTTAGCCCCCGTTTGGTTCGGGGTTAAGGGGTAGAATAACCCCTTAACCCCCATTTTATCCCCAAACACTACAAAAAAGAGATGGGGTTAGCAAACCCCACCTCAAAAAGTTATTCTGGCTTAGCTAACCTCACCTAACCCCACCAAACTCCAACCAAACACTATTTTTCTATTCATAATAACTCACTATCCTTCTTATTCCACCTACTTCAACCAAACACTATTTTTCACTATCCTCGACTAACTCCAACTTCCAACCAAACACAAAAATACTTTAACCCCACCTTAATCCCAAACTTAACACTATTCCTGGAATAACTAGTTTTTTCTTAACCCCGAACCAAACGGGGGCTTAGGGTTTGTTTGTTTTTTTTGAAAGTCTCTCGAAAAAGTGGCGGCTTTATGAATGTAATGACATTCAATGTTGGAAAACTTCTTAACCTATGTAACTTACCCGTTTGGTTCGAGGTTAAGAAAAAGTGGTTATTCTAGGAATAGAATTAAGTTTGGGGTCAAGATGGGGTTAAAGTATTTTTGTGTTTGGTTGGGGGTTTGAGTTAAACCAGGATAGTGAAAAATAGTGTTTGGTTGGAATAGGTGGGATAAGGAGGATAGTGGGTTGTAAAGAAAGTAAATTACTAAAATACCCTCACAATTAATGTTGTGATAATAGTATTTTGTAATGATATTTTTAATATTATTTGATTGCAACTAATATTGTTGATTAAAATATATATTTTTTAAGATAATTTGTTAATCAAAAATAATTTGTCATATTATGTTGTCATTTTCAAATTTTGTCAATTTAAATAACAAGTATAATAAATTATTCTTAAGTTGAATTTTTGCTCTCATTTTCATATTGCAAAATATTTGTTCATAAATAAATTTTGTAAACGTTTGAACTTAATTTTTTTTGAAAATATTTTTATATTATTGTTTTGTTTATATTTTTTAACATAATTTTTTATTTATGCTAATATTTTTACATATTTATTTTGCATTTTTCGGAAAGATTTTTTTAAAAGAAAATATATTTTTTTATTTTCTTCGGGAGGCGTGGGGGAGAAGCTTGGGTGCTTCGGGAAGCGTGCGGGGGGGGCCACCCCAAACCGGGTTATAACCCGGTTTAGTTTGGGGTGGGGTTTGCTAACCGGATAACCCGGTTTGGGGTGGGGTTTGCTAACCCCACCCCTGTGGGATTAAACCGGGTTATCCCACCCCTTAACCCCGTACCAAACACGGGTATAACGTTGGATTTATATACAATGTCTCAAGAGGTCCTCGCTTCATGCACAACTAGTTTAAGGCCCGCGCTTCGGTGAAAAGATATATTATAAACATACAATAATAATTAGTAAATAATAATAATAAAAATTAATGTAGAGAAATAAAAATATTCTAGGGGCAATTGCCTATATGCCCCCGAAAAGTTTCCGGTTTTCTTCTTTACCCCATTTAGAAGGCTAATATTAAAAATACCTTTCTTATGTTCCAAGTTTTTCTAATATACCTCTGCGGTTAAGTTAAAAGTCGTTACTCGTTATCTCTGTAAAATTATCATTTTGCTCTCATCATCATCATCTTCCTCTCATGCTGCTATCCAAGAAGGAAAAGGAGCGGCGCCGCGGGAGATCCGGCTCTTCGAGCCCTCGGAGGCGCGTCCGCGGAACCGGAGGCGGAGGGAGGCGCGCGCTCCTCGTCCTCGTTGTCGTCCGCGGCGGCCGCCTTGCGGAAGAAGGATTCGTCGACGGGGAGGCGGTGGCGACCGCCGCCGTCGTTGACGAGGACGGCGCGGGGCACTTCTCGGCGGAGCGAACGGCGGCGGCGGCGGCGACGGGGAGGGGGGAGCCCTTGCGGTGGAAGGGGAGGGGTGGTGGGATAACTTAAGGAATTAATATAATAAAATAGGGGCAAAATAGGTATTTTATTTAAATTTTAACTCTAGTATAGATTAAATCCATGTTTAACCCGAGTTAAGATAACAGGGGATAACTGCGGGGGTATTTTAGAATAACGGTGGAACATATGAGGGGCATTTTAGAAAGAAAAAAAAAGTTGGGGTAGATCAGATATATCCAGACGCATGAGGGGTATATAGGCAATTATCCCAATATTTCTATATATTAGAGATTACTTAAAATCATACGTTTCAGCAAAACAATCGACTCCAAGCCAATAAAATTTTTTAAAAAAAGATGTTGAGAAAGTTTTTTTTTTAAAAAAAAGTAAGAGAGAGAGAGAGAGAGAAAGAGAGAGGGAGAGTGAGAGAGAGGGAGAGTGAGTGTTGAGGGGAAAAAGGGAAAGAAAAGAAAGTAAGAGAGTGAGAGAGAGGGAAAAAAAAAGAGGTGGCCTCACCTCCCCAAAACGCGGGAAGAGCCTCTATAGGCTCTTCTTTCATGTATTGTATATAGACTATACTAGTGAAAATCCCGCATTTCGTTGCGGTTAAAGAGTTTTTGCTACTGAAAATGATTGTGCTTAAAGAGAAATATAATTTGGCATAAAATATGTAGTGAAACATACAACCACATCTCATATTAATTCTTCATATCCATAAAACATGTAATAAATCAAGTTTGTAGTACTAAAAATGATTGTGATTAAAGAGTAATATAATTTGTCATAAAACATGCAGTGAAACATACAGCTACATCCCATAGTTCTTCATATCCATAAAGTATATAATAAAATATGAAGTTATAATCTATAGCTCGTTATTTAAAACAGATTGGCAGTGATATTAATTATAAATCTTCTTAGCTAGTCTCCATCTGTGGAAGGGCTTTCATCGAAGCTGCAAATCAAATAAAAAATAAAATAAATGATTATAATCATCGATATAAATATTATATACCTGTCGGAAAAAGATGGACAATATTCAAACGCACATAAGTCGTTTTCTTTTGGCAGATTGGCTTTTGCTTCCATCGTCCGCGAATGGTGGAGAGCCGTGGGTAAAACCATATATCTTTGCTTGTTAAAGAAAATAAATTACAGGCACAGACACATAGATTTACAAAGTTAAGTGGAAATAATATTAATAGAATTTTAACTCGTCAGTTTAATTTACATATTTATTGCTATTATTAGAGGGATACAATTTTGTTAAGAGACAAAGAGGAAAATTAGAATATTATTAATAGTCTTGGATATGCCTTTCTATATATACACACATATTCTAATAACTATTGATAGTGCTAAGCACTTAATAATATTAAACAGCAACCAACCAACTCTATATATTATAGTAGAAAGACTCGCTCTCTCTATATATGTGTGTGTATGTTTAAAATTTTTAGTATATAATACTAATTAAATATGACAAAAGGATGAAAATATTACCTTTAAGAAATGGTTGTACTCGGAGGTTCCTCGGCAATTAATTCTTTGGAAATGTCTCTGTGAGTAGTAAGAGAATCAACATTTTCTTCACATTTAATTAATAAATTCTCGGTCGGAAAAGTGATTGCTTTTGTATCATAGTGATTATTAAAGATTTTGACAACTTTAAAAGAAGGAATGCTTGTTCTGAATCTTTGTATATCAGGTATTATTTGAAAGATATGTTTATATCCAATAATTGATTTAATTGCCGGAGGAAGAGTAAATTTTTCTGAACCAGGGGAAGCACCAAGATTTTGAGCTGGAATATAGATCAACTCTTGTGCCAATCTTCCGAAGATGGTAAAATTTGCAGAACCGGTATCATCTTCGACAATAGCATTCAATTTATATCTTTTTAACATTATAAAATAGAGGAAAAACAAAACAAAATGTAAAAAACTTAGCAAATTAGATTTATTATAAAAAGTAGGAAACAATAAGGCAAGAACAAATTAGTTACCATAGTATTTAAGACTGATCATTCTTATCACAATTGGAGCATATGAAGGTATCATCAAATGTTTTGACAGTTGATTTACAATTATAGCATGCTTTGTACCACCAACCAAACGACGTGTCAATTTCGGCGATTTTAGCTTCACAAGTAAATTTCGTATTCTATTTGATAAAAAATAGGAATGCATTGTTGTTACATAACGAAAACAAAACAAATAGCTTTATAGTACGAACTCAAGAAAATGAAATTCACCTGAGTGCTAGATATGTCGATAGTGAACAATTGAGTAATAGTTTTTCTATTCGCATGCATCTCTTCTTGCGGACTAATATTTTGCTGATGGTTGACGACAATTTGCTAGACTGAGAGAGGAATTGGTTGTAATCTATGCAGCATTTTTGGAGGTAAATAAAAGTTAGTAATTTAAAAAATTAAATTAATAAGATTAAAGTTGAAGACTCAGCGTACAAAGCTATTCAAGAACTCTAGATCCGGAGCCTCTGGAATATATAAACCTTTGATGCCGAGCATGTTGACAAATGTATCTTCTCTAAATTTGCACAATAAATATTGGAAGTTAATAGTTTTATATATTATTTCTTAGATAAGCATTATTCGCAATAGTGAAATAAAACACAAACATTTAAAAGCACGAACGGTCATTCCGACAAGAATTATTATAACAGGAACATTGTCATCTTCTTTGTAATGCAGCTATCATCAAATTCCAAAGCAAATTTATCCTACAACGTAACACATAGAATATTTATCCTGAAAAGTAAACATTTGCATATTACAAATAAATTTACGTAATAAAATTAAAGATAAACAGTTTAATCTACTATTTAAGATAGAAAGCACTTACTGCAGATCTTGTATTTCAAGATTTCTAATTGGAGTAAAGATTTGACCAATATATCGATGCGAAATATCGCCAATGGCTATAATTCGGCCAAAAACATATGTAATCATAGAAATAAATCAAAATTAATATGAGAAATGTAGAAATTGATTATGTAAATGTAATATCTTCTCCAAATTAAATATGTAGTGCTATAACTAAATATTACCAGTGAGAACAGTGTCATTATATCTTTGATTCTCTACTTGAGGGTAGCTTGAGAAATTAAAACTATATAAAGGTATGTTGTCAACTTCTTTCTCAGCCAGTGTTAAAGATGTCCATTTATTTATCTGAATCATATAATGGCGCTCAACTGACACAAATTTCCTCTTGCTTGGAATAACATTGAACTTTTCTATAAGATATACCTTGCCTTTAGTCAGCCAACACCTGAATTCCTCCGCATCTTTTTTACGTATCGTTCCTTGCAAAGAATATCCCTAATTATTGCACCACAATAAATTAATAAATATATTAATGTGAAGAATGAGCTACAAAAAAAATACAAAGATTTTGTGTCATAACCTTTTCGTCCATCAGCAAACAATCTAAACCAAATATATCTCCTTTTAGAAAAGGAGCAGCCGATTCCCAAAGTCGACACACTCAAACTTTAATCTTGCAATTTTGACGTTGCAGTGTTAATTCGGATAATAGTATGTACTCCATTGCAGTTTTATCTGCCTGCTTTATATACATATAAGAATGATTAGATTAAATAATTCAAAATTTCAAAACAGAAATAATGCACAATCAATAACTAACCATTATAGATCATCAAATATCTCGCAGTAAACAACATTTCTTGTATACCCTTTAGGTTCTCCATCTTTATTATCTATGAAAATGCACAATCCTTCTCTAGAGGTTACGCGAGAAACCGCCACATAAAGTTGTCCATGAGAAAACACTGGTTGGGATAAAAAAAGTCCAACCCTTTGTAATATTTGACCTTGACTTTTATTTACGGTCATTACATAACTCAAACGAATCAGGAATTGTCTACGCTTTAACACGAATGGCCGCTTTGAATCAGATCTGCAGGCAATGCTGTACTTCTTGATCCAGGCATGATCTGAATCCCGCAAAGCCCATATGACGATTTGCTAGGGCTCTGCGAGACCGAAACCAAACATGCATAACCACTTTCCCATGGGTAGCAGCAAGAAGCAACATATCGCCTCCTTCGTCAGCGCAGCAAATCTGAATGTGTCGTCTCGCAGATCAAAGGCCACGGTCAAATCAAATGCTGTGAGGGGCATCTCGTCTTTCGCACACCGCTAATACAGAACACCATTGAGAGGCACAAGGTACTGCAGTACGGAGACAGCCTGCAGAACATCCGTTACGACCCTCCACGAATTGCCGACCCCTATGGTGAAAACACAACATCCCAATGCTCTATAACTTTCGACAAAAGAGATTGACTGCCTTGTACTTGTTGCTCATGGGATCATGATCAAGCCCATTGCAGTGCCTGCGGTTATCGCATCCTCGATTCTTCTGAGGCAAGGTGATTGTAAAGAAACAACCTCTTTTTTTTTATTAGGTATCATCATAGCCTCAATAAAAATCTGAACCAAGAAAGCAATAAAACACGAACACAGAAGAGAGGGAGAAAATCTGAACAAACATAATAAAAGATCACTGAATCAGCATAGACAGTAAAGAGAATAAGCAGTGAGAAAAGAAAACATCAGTAGCAGGGTATAAAACAAAAACATAGAAAATTGAAAGCAGATTAAAAAACCATAAAGTGAGAAAGGGTAAAGCGATAAAATCTGAGCCAAGAAAACAATAAAACACGAACACGGAAAATATTAAACACATTACAAACTAATTTAAATTAAAACATAAGTAGGTTCACGGAAAAGTGTGAGAAAAGGACCAATTTTAACGACTTCCTTCATCACTTGAGTAGGTAACACCAACAGAATGCACATGGGGTTGCCTAACAACAGATTATCCAACCTTTTGGCACAGTATATGCTCTAAAGAGTCACCGCCATAATGCAAAAAGCTAAAAATCTGAGAACTGATAAAAAAGAAGAATATAATAGCTAAGGAGACGGAACAGTTGATCACAAATGGAAACCACATACTTAAACTGCCAATTAAAAAAAATAGGAAAAAAAATAGTAAAAATTTAAGAGGAAGAATATAGTTATAAGGATTGTCCAAAGGTATGTAACAGATGGTCACAAATAAAAACCATAAATGTGAACAACCAAGTAAAAGCAGGGGGGAAGCAAGAAAAAACATACAACTGAATATTATAAGGAGTTGCCTAACAACAGACCATCTGTTGATGTATCAAGGCTGCAGTATCTACATCTTTGTTTAGTTAGTTTGCTAATGTCCTATTTTCTAGGAGATAATTGGTCACTGATTTTACTTAATCAGTCCTATATTGTAGGAGTGTTTAGCTGCATTAATTTGTTTTTTTGTTAGTTTGTTGCTGATTTTGTGGAGCAAATAAGCTGTTAGTTAGTGAGCAAAGGTTGAAGCTAGAGAAAGGTGTGTCTGATTTTTTTTTTCAATGGGGAAGAAACATAATTTTTGCTTCCAATTCTCATTTTTTTTTGTTCTTTGAGAATCAACAAGTGGTATCAGAGCTTCTTGATCTTAAGGGGCTGTGAGTGACTTGTGAGATTGATTGAGAGGTGTATCTGCATCCATAGAAGGCCGAGGGCAAAATGGAGGCAGATCAAGTGGTTTTTCAGCCATGGCTCCACCAGTGTTTGATGGAGAAAATTATCAAGCCTGGGCAGTGAGAATGCGAGCCTATCTAGAGGGTTGTGATCTTTGGGAAGCAGTGGAACAAGATTATGAAGTTGCTCCACTTCCTGACAATCCAACCATCAATCAGATCAAGTTTCACAAGGAGAGGATAACAAGAAAAGCTAAGGCAAAGTCTTGTTTATATAATCGTCTCATCAGCCATTTTTAGCAGAATTATGACTTGTGAATCACCCAAAGCTATACGGGACTTTCTCAAAGCGAGTATCAAGGAGACGAGAGGATTAGAAGCATGAAGGGCCTAAATCGATGCGAGAATTCGAGAAGGCTGAGATGAAGGAGTCCGAGACGATTAAGGAGTATTCGATAAGTTAATCGGCATTGCAAATCGAGCAAGAGTTCTTGGCACCGATCTCTCTGATAATAGGCTAGTGCAGAAAATTCTTGTTTCCCTGCCCGAGAGGTTTGAGCCAACCATTACCTCTTTGGAGAACAACAAGGATCTATCTTAGATCAAACTTGTTGAATTGCTAAGTGCTCTGCAAGCACAAGAGCAGAGAAGGTTAATGAGGATGGAAGAAAGTACAGAAGGAGCTCTGCAGGCCAAAGAGCAGCATAATGTAGGTGAAAGAGACAAGAAGTGGAAAGGGAGTGGCAGTAGTGGTTCGAGAATCTGTGCAGAGAGAACAAGTGCGAGCAACTATAATAGCAATTGGAGAAGGTATTCCCCATGTCGACCTTGTGGAAAACGGAATCATCCACACTTTAGGTGTTGGAAGAGACCGATGTGAAGTGCGTAAGATGTCATAAACTTGGACACATTGAGAGGTTCTGTAAAGAGAAAGAAAATCAGCAACAAGGTGAGACACATGCTGCTGTCCAGCAAGAGGTAGATCAACTATTTGTTGCCTCTTGTTTCTCCTCTAGTACTCCATGTGATAGTTGGCTTGTTGACAGTGGCTGCACAAACCACATGACAAGCGATGAAAAGTTATTTATTAACCTTGACAAGTCATTAAAGTCAAGAGTGAGGATTGGGAATGGGGAGTACTTAGAAGTGAAAGGTAAAGGCGTAGCAATAGAGAGTTGTCTTTGGAACTAAGCGGATTTCGATGTAATGTATGTGCACGAGATTGATCGAATTTGAGTGTGGGCCAATTGGTAGAAAAGGGATTTAAGGTAATATTTGAAGAGGGGAAGTGTTCGATATTTGACTCTAGTGATCAGGAGCTGTTCAAGATAAAGATGCAGCATAAGAGTTTTTCTCTGAATCCACTCGAGAATGAGCAGGTGGCATTCAAGTGTCGGGTCGGTGATTCGTAGATATGGCACAAGAGGTTGGGACACTTTCATCACAAAGGTTTCTTGTTCATGCGAGAGGAATGAATTGGCAATGGGTTACCAAGCCCGGAGGAGCGGATCACAAGGTGCAAGGCTTGTTTGCTGGGCAAGCAGACAAGGCTTCCATTCAAGGAATCTACTTGGAGAGCGACAAAGAAGCTCCAGCTGATACATACAGATCTCTGTGGTCCACAAGTAACTCCTTCACTAAATGGCAGCAGGTATTTCATTATTTTCATTGATGATTATACTAGAATGTGCTGGATTTATTTCATGAAGCAAAAATCAGAAGTTGCTGAGGTATTTCTGAAGTTTAAAAAATGGGTTGAGAACCAAAGTGGTCAAGATTCAGTCATAAGATCCGATAATGGAACAGAATACACTTCACAAAGGCTTAACTCTTTTTGTGAAGAAGTCGGAATTGAGCATCGATTAATCGCTCCTTACTCTCCACAAAATGGAGTCGGTGAGAGGAAGAATAGAACTATTATGGAGATGACTAGGTGTTTGCTACATGAAAAGAATTTGTCGAAAGAGTTTTGGGCGAAACGGTAAGCACATCGGTTTTTACATTAAATAGACTACCTACAAGGGTATTAGAGAAGAAAACACCTTCGAAGCTTGGTTTGGTGTCAAGCCAATTCTACGAAACTTGAAGGTGTTTGGTTTTGTGTTTTTCTCATATTCCACAGTCAAGAGAGACAAGCCGGGAGAGAAAGTGAACACGGGATCTTTGTTGGCTACGACTTAGTGTCAAAAGCCTTCAGGATCTATCAACCACAGACGAGGAAGGTGATCACTAGCAGGGATGTTCAGTTCTTTGAAAATGAGCAATGGGATTGGACATATGAGCCGCAAGGCAAGCAAAAGGAGATCTCACTGGAACTTGACGAGCTGGTTGATGATGTTCCGATTAGAGGTACCGGATCTCCGACCGATATATATCGAGAGATGCGGTGTGTCGTTTTGGAACACACGGGTTATGAGGAAGCTAAAAGTGATCAAGTGGATGAATGCAATGAAAGAAGAGTTGGCTATGATAGAAAAGAACCATACATGGGAGCTAGTGGAGAGGCACGAAGACGGAAAGTGATTGGGGTAAAATGGATTTTCGGGACCAAATTCAATCCGATGGCTCGGTGAATAAGCATAAGGCCGGGTTGGTGGTGAAGGGATATGCACGATTTGGGGAGTTGATTTCTCGAAACTTTTGCTCCTATCGCAAGGCGGATACAATCGAATGACTCTTGCTTTGGTAGCTCAACAAGGATGGAAGTGTATCGGTTAGATGTGAAATCGCATTCTTGAATGGAGTGTTGCGGAGGAGATTTATGTTGAGCGACGAAGGCTTTATCACAACAGCCAAGAAGAGAAAGTTTATTTCGAGAAAGGCTCTTTATGGCTTGAGGCAAGCTCCCGAGCATGGTACGGTAAGATAGATGAGCACTGCTTTGGGCTTGGGTTTCAAGAAAAGCCTTAGTGAATCCACTCTATATGTCAAGAAGTTAGTATCGACTTAGTGGTAGTGTCTCTTTATGTGGATGATATCTTTGGTGACGGGGAGTAATAGTGCTCGGACATCGCGTTTAAACAAGAGATGATGAAAATATTTGAAATGAGATCTTGGTGAGATGTCATATTTTACGGGATTGAGGTTAGCGGACACAAAATGAAGTTTTTATCGTCGGAAGAAGTACTTGAAGGAGATCCTAAAGAGATTTAACATGGAGGAGTGCAAGAGTATGAATACTCCAATGGGTCAAAAAGAAAAGCTTCAAAAGAATGATGGATCAGCACCTGCTGATGAAAGAGTATATAGAAGTTTGATTGGCTGTCTTATGTATCTCACTGCCACTAGGCCAGACATCATGTTTCCTGTAAGTGTCTTGTCTAGATTTCTTAATTGTACAAGTGAGTTTCATATGGTAGCAGCAAAGAGGGTGTTAAGGTACTTGAAGGGTACTCTTTCTTATGGGATTAAGTTCTGCAGAGTTCAGGAATTTAAGTTGCGGGGGTATTCGATAGTGAGGCGGGATCAATGGATGATATGAGGAGCACTTCGGGTTATTGCTTTACATTTGGGTCGGCATGTTTTTCTTGGTGTTCAAAGAAGCGAGGAAATAGTGGCTCAATCAACCGCGGAAAGTTTGAATTCATTGCGGCCTAGAATCAAGCATTATGGTTGAAAAAGCCGATGGATGATCTTCATTTGGAGCCAAGAGAGCATAGAAGTATTTGTGGATAATCAAGCTACTCGCCATCTCACGAATCCGATTTCATGGTAAAACAAAGCATTTTAAGGTCGGGTATTACTTCTTGAGAGAAGTGCAAAAAGCTGGAGAAGTAAAGCTAGTGTACTGCAATTCAGAAAACCAAATTGCAGATATATTCACTAAGTCGTTTCATGTTGGTCGATTTGAACTTCTCAGGGCAAAGCTAGGAGTGTGCAGCACTTGATCCAGGAGGAGAGTGTTGATGTATCAAGGCTGCAGTATCTACATCTTTGTTTAGTTAGTTTGCTAATGTCCTATTTTCTAGGAGATAATTGGTCACTGATTTTACTTAATCAGTCCTATCTTGTAGGAGTGTTTAGCTGCATTAATTTGTTTTTTTGTTAGTTTGTTGCTGATTTTGTGGAGCAAATAAGCTGTTAGTTAGTGAGCAAAGGTTGAAGCTAGAGAAAGGTGTGTCTGAATTTTTTTTTCAATGGGGAAGAAACATAATTTTTGCTTCCAATTCTCATTTTTTTTGTTCTTTGAGAATCAACACCATCCAACCTTTTGGCATAGTATATGCGCTAAAGAGTCGCCGCCACCACGCAAAGAAGCTGAAAATCTGGGAACTAATAAAAAGCAAGAATATACAACATCGAAGGGATGTCATAGTTTCTCACAAATAGAAACCATGTAAATGTGAACAACCAAATAAAAACAGGAGGGTAGAAAATTTTTAAAAAAAAAACTTACAAAAGCAAGAGGAAAATAGAGAAAATACAGTGAAGCGTGAAATAAAAAAAACACATGTCAACCACCAGTTAAAGTCCGAGTGAAAAAGGAAGGCAAAATTTTAAGGCAATAACTGAGTTATAATGAAGGACACTTCATATATAGTGTAGAGCTTGTGCACGCCCTACTTAATTTGATAGCACAGCAAAGCCACAGCACAACAAAGCCAGGTAGTGAGGAGAACCCGTTTCCACATATCAGTGCCAAGTAAATAAGTAAATGACCTAGGCAGTGTAATGTAAAAAACAGGTCAGAGGGGAGGGGGGTACCTAGCACAGTACGCAGGCAACAACAGAGGTGGATAATATAGGTGCCTACAATTATGAGATGAGTTACTACTATTGATTTAGGTAGTACTATATGTTCTATTGTAAATACTGTAATTCTACCTTGTGCAGAAAGAGGACAATGCAGACCTGTCTGGAAAAGAGCACTATTTATAGACTTTATCAGATAAAGCAAGTAGAGAGAAGAAGAGGAAAGAAGGGTAGCGTAGGGATGACATTAGTAAATCTTGGCATATCTTCCCCTCCTTTTTATTCCCCTTTTTTTTTTGTCTCTGGTTAAAACTAGGGACCAAAAAGAGAGGCATAGGGGCTAAATAGATCCACCACAGTATTGGATTTCATCGCAACCGCACATCACAAGATCAACCCTATCACCAATAAACAACAATATATGGAGAGATTTAGGGGTCGCCAACCGCACATCACAGAAGTAAGCCCATTAACAATAGAGTATATGCAGAGATTAGAAATATGAAGCAGACCTAGAGAGGGCTCACCTGTAGGCTCAATAGGTATAGGGGTAGAGTCATCAGTAGAAGAGGGCTCACATGTAAGATTCAGAGAAGAGAAAGGCGAGAGAGGAGACCTCACCTGTAAGGCTCGTAGGTATAGGCGTAGACCCATGAGAGATGGTCCAATCCAATGACAGCTAAGGAGAGATGGCGAGGGTAACGCCGAGCCGCCAAGAAGAAAAGATAGTGAAATCGTTGCGGAGAGGAAAGGGACGGCGCGAGGAGTAGAGAGAAAGCGCAAGAGCCAAGCAGCGAGAGATAGAGATAGAGAGAGAGAGAGCGCGGCACGGAGAGCAAGAGCTAGAGAGAGAGCGCCGGGGAGAGCGAGAAAGAGAACGACGGGGTGAGAGATAGTGGAGATAGAGATGGCTTGAGGGAGAGAGAGAGAGAGAGAGAGAGAGAGAGAGAGAGAGAGAGAGAGAGAGGAGAGCATCGGGTAGAGATATCTACAGTTAGAGAGAGATTAGGGGAGAGAGAGATGGGTTGAGGTAGAGAGAGAGAGATGTGTTGAAGGAGAGAGGGGGGGGTTGTTTACAGCTGTTTTCTTCTTTTTTTTTTCCTTCAGATCAAAATGTCTTCTTTTTTTTTTGCTTGCTGCCCCACTTCTGGTAGTCTTTTAGTCAATCTCCCACAAATAAACTAGACATTTACCATGCCTGCAGAGCATAGAATGCTTACTAAATCACCAGCCCCAGTCACCTTAGAAAAGAAATAATGCATCTAAATGAAATCAGAAGTTGCCTACCAAAGATTAGATTTCTTTCAAATTTTGGTCCACAGTTTCTCCTAACCACATGATCTTCTCAGAACAATAAATTACCTCCTAAATGAACATATCATTTAGTTACCTACTCAAAAGAAGCATATATTACACTGCATAATCACTATTCATAGTTATTGAATTTAAATCATAATTCTGTGCTGTACTGAAAAGAGGAAACCCTCATCCAATGCAAATTTTCGACGCATAACTTACCTTGGTTATAAGATGAATCTGGATTATTCCGTATAAATAACCACCTTTGCCCACCTCACTGCTTCAAGGAGTCTAGAACTCAATGCTCAACACTGTTACTCTTAACTTTTTAAAAGAATACAACATTTAAAGAAAAAAAAAAATCATCATGAAATTGTACAGTATCAAGGTTGTGCAATCACCACTAGATGCTTCTTTTACTGCAGTAGTCTATAGTAATAGAACAACAGCACAGACAACTGATTCCAAAATATAGAAGATCATTGCTCTACCAAGAGGAAACAATGCAGGGTATATCTCGCAAACGAGACCACTTTGAGAATATTATGTTATGATTAGAAGCAAAGCAATTCCTATATGTAATGCATTGGCTGTGTATCCAATGCATAGTTAGTGTTGACCAAACTATCTGCGGCATTTTCTAGTTTGTTAGTGTTCTGATACGTAAATATTCCTGTACAAAAGATCAGCTGCTAGAGGATTTTTATCTGCCTATTCCATCCTAAAGATTACAAAAATGCAGGCTGTACCTGACTAGCTAGGATAGAAGAAGTGTTGTCTGCCTATAATAGTAATGACTAGTTTGTACTGTTCGAAGACTACTATAAACTCGTGTTCGAACAGTCGAATGAGCTTTCGATGGTGCGATCGATTCTTTCTGCTTCAGTACGTAGTCTCATTGCCTTGAGGATTGATGCATCATCATGCAAAGTGAACGGCGTCCTAAGAAGGAAAGTACAACATCAGGACAGAATACAAGGAAAAGGAAGAAGCATTCTCCAAGCCTATTCAACTGAAAATAAAGGGACCAAAATAACATAACACATAGATTATGGGAGTAATGGAGTGAAGACAGTGCTAATACTAAGAGGCCAAAATAACATAATAGATAGATTATGGGAGTGGAGTGAAGAAGGTGCTAAAACAAAATAACATAATACATAGATTATGGGAGTATTGGAGTGAAGAAGGTGCTAATACAAAATAACATAATAGATAGAAGCTTTTTTTAAAAGTTTTTTTTTAGAAAAAATATTGTTGTCTATAACATTGCTTCTAGTTCCTAACAAGGTCTTGGCAACCATGAATTTTTGGAATAACGCATCCCACTTACTAGGCGATTTATCCTTTTCCAAGAAAATAACTTAGAGACCAAACATAGTATTCTGTCTTAGGCATCTAATCATACTCCACATCTACTAATTGCTGCATTCTTTCTAAGTATACAAAAAATCATATGCCGTACGAGATGTTCATGCATCCAAACAGACCCTAAATGTTTAAGCATCAATACCCGTTGAAGTCAAAATGCACCAACTGCAAGTTTTCTGAAATCTGGATCTCAACTGTCGCCTTGGGACTCGTCTGCTCCCACAAGACAAGTGAAAGTCAATGGCAAGAAGAAGTAATGCATGTGTCCTACACACAGGGGCACACTAGAGAGTGAGAGGGAGAAAGAGAGCGCAATCACAAACCTTGACCAACAAAAATGGCAGGGTGACACCTTCTGAACTATTATGCGACTTCTGCCTAATCTGGTTTTGCAACATGAGATTCTGGAGGTCAACAAACTGAAACGAAAAAAAAAAAAAAGAATTTCTTAATATCAGTCAAGCTGCAATAGCAGGTAAATCCAAGAGATAACTTATCGGATTGATACATGAAGTATAGATATAAAATAAAACTACAAAGAGCCAGTGGCTAGACGCACAGAGAGCTTACTTGGTTCTCTAATTCTTTTAGAAAATTTTTCTTTTTTTCAATCCTACTTAATAGTTCCAAGCGAACTTCCTGGAAAAATTACAAAGAATTTATATCATGCTAACGACAATAGTACAGAACACAGTCAACAAGTGCCTGAGTCATGAAGATCAAAGTATCTCATAATCACTAATCCCATCAAAAGACAAAAAAAAGAAAGCTCACCTCCAACTTGTTTAACTGTTCACACCTGCTAGAACGAAATCCTGTCCATTTTACCTCCTTTTTGTCCTTAACAATAACATCAATCGCCATAAGGACGTTAAAAGCATCATATACTCTCCGCCTGATGTTTTTCTCATCAAACTAACCAAGTACCAACAATTTAACCAGTCAATTTTTGGCATTTCCAAGTGTGCACATCTCACAAAGTTGAAATTGTTGAGGGGATTAAACATACCCCTACAAGTTCACCATCATTAACAGCAGATCTCAATTCTGCCATAATATCATCTGCAACCTGGAATACACAACATCTGAAAGATTTTTAACCAGATAAAAGTAAGCATTCAAGTACTATGCAATTAAGTCAGAAAATTAGAACTCCAATGAATTGAAGGAGAAGATACTACTATTTGATATAAAAGAATTTGCTCTCGTGTATCTATAAAAAACAGAACCTCGAGCTGAAATTGCATTTTCAAAAATTAAGACAAAATATTTATAATACAAAATGTGAATAACTCGCTGTATGAAATTATTACAATTAAGGGGTAATGTAACAGCAGGAAGCAAGCAAACACAACCACAAACTCTGCCACTAACATCATGTGTCTACTGTAAACTGTGTCCAACATAAACGTATCATATATATCCTCTTTCTAGATAATGTAGTTTTGAGCAGAAAACACTCTGCAGGTTTATTCTATGAATTCTGATTAAATAAATCAATGAACAGAATGTAGTTTTTACAAGGCAGTATCTGTGAATTACTGAATGCAATATGACAACCTCTCTGACATACATAGCAGCAGTATTTTATCTAATTTCACTCTTAGATTATTTATACCTCAGATTTAAACATGTGGCTGAACAAGAACAACAACTTTTTCATTTGGTTGTGCTTTTTTTTTCCCCTTTTCTTTTTTTACTCAAGTTCTAAGATGATTAAATGCACTGTGGATAGCATATTTTTTAAATCTGTGCAATTATAGAGTTTGTTTGGCAACAAAAAGCAAAAATTAGGAAGTAATACTCCTTTCACATCTTCGTTTTCTTAAAAAATAAAAAATGAGTTTGCAAAGCTAACCAACAACAACAAAGAGAAGCCCATCCAATAGCTAATTCAATCGCTCAGAATTTAAGTATAAAACAAAGAACATAATCGTAGCCAAACTAGGCCTTACAATTTTGCCTTTCTGGTTAAATTATAATGAAAAAGGTTTATGGCACCAACTAGCAAAGATGTATGGTATCACTGAAGGCCACTCTCAGTCCTACATTGCCTTGGCTGGTAGTCAATATGCTATCGAGTGAACAAAAGCTTCATGTCTTTCACATTGCTTTTTCAAGTTTAGGGTAAATAATTACCGCAAAGGAGACTCCTAACTCCTAAGGTTCAACTTTCAACGACGAGTCAAAAATAACAGTTCTTACAATTTTTCCTTCTCTAAGTTTACTTACGAACTGTAGAGCATAGCTCTGAGTCAAAAATATAAAATAGATTTAAAAAATATATATTTATCCCAGTTTGCTAAAATGTACTTCAACATAAGGATTTAAGTGCCATGGTACGGGGTCGTGCCGGAAACTTGCCGGCACGGTGCGTGCCGAGCTGTGCCGGTCAAAAAAATTATTGTGTGCTGATACATAATAGAATGAAATATTTATTTTCTTTAACAACAAAATATTCTAACTATTTATTATGTCTTTTTATCACATTTTTTGAACTTTATTGAGTAAATTACTTACTAATTTAAAGAACATAGGGTTTTGAGTTGTGCCATCGGCACGAGGTCTGTATCGTGCCGGTATCTTATTGGCACGGTACGGCACGGTGAATACGGCCCGTGCCGACGAGCACTTAAAACCTTGCTTCAATGTCATTCTGATATTTTCCATCAACCAAAAGGGTCATGACGACAAATTGTAAATCTCCTTGGCAATACAATTTGGACATGATCTGAATGGAAAGAAAAACTCGGTCTAACCCAAATCAGTTGTTATATCATGGCAAAACACCCAAACTGCTCATGCTTAAATATCCATTATATTTTGTAGAAGTGCAATGACAATGATGTTGAAAAATATTTTGTTAAAATCATTCTCTGTTCAAGCATAACATAGAAAATATTAAGAGAATATGACAGACAGCATAAAAGCATTAGTAGGAGGCAGCATTCTACCTCATTATATGTGGTCCTTCCTTTTGCCTCAACTTTCCTACAAACTGAAAAAATATGAACATTTTAACATATATGTAAATGTTCAATATGTGATTTCAATAACTAATATTTGTCGTCAGGAATTTCTGAAAGCACAGAACACGTATTCCAGAATTTTTACAACTTCTCAACAAAAATATTTATGGAAGAGAAGATTTTGCCTTTGCTAAGAACAATTTTGAGGGTGGCCTTTAATTAGTCTAGTTTCTCTAACCTATTTTACTGAACCGGCGAAGTCCCCAGCCCACAATTCTTGAAGCTTTCTTTTTCACTGCACAACTGCTTCCAAAAGTAAGGTCAGGCAAGAAAAAGTGGCCAAAAGAAAACATCTATACAATTATTCGAAAGAACAATTATTATCCAAAGTGGGAAATGAGATCACCAATCAGAAACTTGGCCTTCGTCGTCTTCTTGAATGTACAAGTCATTTAAATTCAATACATTGTCAGTTCCAGGAGTCATTGCTTTGCCACTGCCGTTTGATGAGGAAATAGTTCACATGTAACTTGAGCAAAACAACATGACAATTTATCAACTCCTACATCAAAGTGCTCATAGCATACAAACTATTATTGTGAGGCAATTTAAGAATAGCTGCCTGATTATTCAGATCCAAAAGCACATAGAAATCAACTGAAGCAGTTTTACATCAGAGCCAACAACAAAAAAAAAAATCATGCAAAACAACTGAGCAAAATAAAATAATGAATAAATAATACGATTCCTGTCACATCTACAATTTAGCCAGCTAAAAAATAATACAACATACCATACAGGCATACAGCACAACAATCAATATAACAATCAATATATCAAGGGCCAGGGGGGAGAGAGATAGGGAGAGAGAGAGACTTCCAATCAAAAGCAACATTAGAACATTTATATTGAAGATCCTCCATTATATTTGACCTTGATCATTTGAAACATTCAGTAACCAAATATCAAGTTTTTGCAACTCTTTTACCTTAAGATCAAACAGTATCAAATTTGACAACTTAAAACAGTAAAACAGTCAAAACAATGAATTTATTCTATCAATGGATTAGCACCCTAATCAAATGCATTTTGTTTTTAATTATTTTTAACAAACTAAGTAAAATTGTAAATTCAACTATAGTTAAAGTATCCAATACGGTATGAGTAGACTAATTTAGTTGGCACAGTAGAAGGGCATTGAAAAGCTCTAACTGCATAAGATATTTCAAACAATTCGAATCATATTTAAAAGCATGCTAGCATTTTGCTTAGATATTATACAATATTTTGGTTCATTCGCTGATAATCGATCAACAGCCAATTGACTGGTTTTTGTCCAAAATATCCATCAATATGGGCCAATTTAGAGTCTTCTTATAGGAAATCACATTTAGAAGAATTTCTTTCAAGAATTATATCTGCAATTACTTAAGGTCCCATTTAGTATTGAGGATGGCTAACACTATTGAGCCAAAAGGAGTTGGGGCAAAAACACGGGGGGTTATGGTTCTGCATTTTCCAATGGGACCGCGAAAATCATATCTTGTAATGACTCAGTCCACTAGCACTAATAACTCATTGGGCTCCTCGATGTGGGGTTATCGAGGCATTACAGACTCTCCCGTTTAGACCCTAACATCCTCGACATGCCCAAACCCAATCACACACAGACCAGAATTATCAGGCAATGTAAGAGTCAAGAGGTGACTCCAATCAAACCCGTGGTGCAGCATTTTGCTTCACATAAGACTTATCCCTCACACTTCCAGGTGCATTGGGCTCAGATATCAAATGTAACAATTAACGACCAAGCCCACTATCAATAATAAATCCTTGAACTCCAAACCACAAGCCCAAAATGCTTAAATCCAATTATTATTACTAGAATTTGTGATTTCTTACATTCCAATCACAATTCCTTTCTCATCCAATGTGGGATTATTAGGACATTACATATCTTAACCGAACTAATACAATTTGACCACCATGTTATCATTTCCAGAAACAAACAAAATAAGCACTTATCGCGCTTTCTCACTGAATGTACTGCATTTTGCCAGCAATCCCAAACTAAGTATCCATAATGCGGTTGACTTGTTTGGTTTACTCTCCACTCTCAACATTCCAATTCAGCGCATTACTTAGTTCAAAAATCCTACGCACAACAATTCGAGCAACAAAGAAAAATCAAAAGTAACACGACAACAATGTAATTAAACTGCTACAAGATTAATCACAAAACAAAACCAAAAAAAAAAAAAGAAGAGAATTTAAAAACAAAACAACCCAAATTTCGAACAAATGGGCATGAAATTGTAGGTTTACCTCAATAAAAGGAAAACCCTAGAGTAGAGAAACCAAATTGCGTATAATTTCTTTTACAAATTTGGAAAGAAAGAGAGAAAGCGAACGCAAACACTCAAATCAAACCTGAAGGAAAAAATGAGGCTAGGGTTGGGGTTTTAGAGAGAGAGAGAGGGAAAATGAAAGGGTGAGTATTATTATTGTAATGGCGACGCACGATCATTTTGGACCGTTTTTGTCCTCTTCGATTAGGAAGGGCTTTTTTATAAAGTAACCACTCCAAAATTTTAAAATTAGAGAAATAACCTGTCAAAATTTTATTTAGAAAAATAACCCTCCTTTCGCCACGTAAGTGCCATGTGGGATTTTTGCTATGAAGGCGGTGAATTATTCACCACTTCATAATATAAATGTGAATGCAGTAAATAATCTACCGCTTTAATGCAAAATAGAGTAGTGCTACCTGTACAACTTCACTAAAGTTGTACATCTTACAACTTTATGATCCAAGTGCTCATATCAGTAGCTGATATTACCACCCCATTTAATTTTTTTGCTAAACCTTAGTCAAAGAAGAGGGAAAGAGTGAGGGAAACAAATGGAGAGTGAGGTTAACATTATTTGTTTATTGTCTAAAAAGGCAATAACTCTCAGCCGTTAGATCCAGGGTTGTAGGATGTACAACCCTGGATCAGTTGTACAGGTAGAGTTTTCCATACAGATAAGACGGTGAATCATTAAGAAACCCCTGAACTATACTTAATTTGGAAACAGGGTCCTCAACTTTAATTTTCGTGAAATATATAGAGTTGAGCTAGAATACTATCGATAGCAAAAACTTTCCGTTGCTATCCATTTGTTTTCGATGATGGAGCCTCCAAATCGACGATCGGTACCGTTGAAAATGATCTACACCACTTGAAGTATCTAGAAATCAAATTTCATGCTTTTTCGATATTGTTCTCTTGTCCATCAAAAGGGCATAAAAATGAACGGCTAAAAATGAATATCCTCTAAAAAGTGATGATAGAAATTTTATAATCAAGATCGAGAGTATAGATCTTGTTCTAAATAGTTTAAAGAATTTTCTAATAAAAATTCAATTGATTTGAATAGTTTCATACCGTTAAACAAGAAAACGCCTCGTATCTACCATTAAAATTATAAATTTTGAAACCCTTTGATCATTAGGCTAATGATGTCGAAAAGATTTAAAATTTGGTTTCTAAATACTTTAAGTGGTATAAGTAATATTCAACGGTGCCGATCGTCGATTTGGAGGCTATATCATCGAAAACAAATGGGTGGCAACGGAGCCCATTTGCTATCGATAGTATTCTAACTCAACTATATATATATATATATATATATATATATATATAGAGAGAGAGAGAGAGAGAGAGAGAGAGAGAGAGAGAGAGAGGCTATGCTATCAATAGCACGAAGCATTCGGTGCTACCAAATTTTCCACCGTTAGATCTACTTCTTTGATGATTTTCACCCGTTAGATCATACTATTCAGCCAACCACCCACTTAACCCTAGGGGGCCCACATCATCCTAACCGCACATCTTTCAATTCAATGACCAAAAATTTGATAGCACTAATGACTTGGTGCTATTAATAGTATAGTAGCCTAGTTCTATATATATATATATATATATATATATATATATATATATATATATATATATATATATATATATATATATATATATATATATATATATATATATATATATATAGTATGTCTCCTATACTTTCGAAAATATAGAGACCTCCGTGTTTGTAAGTTATTTTCGATGATAGGGCATTCGATTCGACGATCGGCTCCGTTAAGTATAATCTACCATATTGAAACTATTTAGAAACCAAATTTTATAATTTTTTGACATTATTTACCGAACGATCAAAATGTCTCAAAAATAACTATTTTAACCGCCGATGTGGCATGTTTTTAAGTTCAACGGTGTAGAAGTATCCAAATTACATAAAAATTTAATAGAAAATTCTACTTAACATCAATAGCAAGATCAACACTTCCGATTTAAAATTTGAGTCCTTTATCATCGTTTTTTATGAGATTTTCATTTTCTACTGCTCATTTTGAGGCTATAGACAAATGAAATCAAAAAAATTATGAAATTTGGTTTTCTAGATAGTTCTAATAGCGTAGATCAAGTTTAACGGAATTGATCGGCGAATCGGATGTCCCGTCATCGAAAACAACTTACAAGACGAAGGCCTCGATTTCGAAAGCATAGGAGCCTAACTCTCTCTCTCTCTCTCTCTCTCTCTCTCTATATATATATATATATATATATATATATATATATATATATATATATATATATATATAGAGTGCGAGGTGGGGTGCTTATGGAAGACGGAGGCCTCCGTGCTTCCACTTTGTTTTCGATGTTCGGACTTTCAAATCGACGATCGGCTCCGTTAGACTTGATCTAGAGTATTTGAAGTATCTAGAAAATAAATTTTGCGATTTTTCGATATCATTTGCTTAGTGATCGAAGTGGCTCAAAATCAACTACCGAGAATAAAAATCTTACAAAATATGATGATATGACATTAAAATTTTAGATCAAAGTTATTGATCTTGTTTTATATGGTATAAAGAATTTTCTATCAAAATTTCATGTGATTTGAATATTTCTACACCGTTAAACTTGCAACCGCTCACCACTACTGCCGTTAAAATTAGTGATTTTGAGCTTCTTCGATCACTAGGCAAATGATATCGAAAAATCGCAAAATTTATTTTCTAGGTACTTCAAATACTTTAGATCAACTCTAACGGAGCCGATCGTCGTTTCGAAAGTCCGAACATCGAAAACAAAGTGGAAGCACGGAGGCCTCCGTGCTTATAAAGCATACCAAAGACAACTCTATATATATATATATATATATATAGGTCATTATACTCTTATGAGTATAAACCTCCTTATACTCATAAATTTTTAACCGTTGATTGATGGGATGTGCGGTTAGGATGATAGTGGTCTCCACTTAGAATGATAGTCGTCCCCTCAGGGTTGAGTGGGTAGTTGGTTGAATTGTATGATCTAACGGTGGAAATGATCAATGGAATAAATCTAAGAAAACTTATGAGTACAAGGAAGCCAATATCGATATATATATATATATATATATATATATATATATATATATATATATATATATATATAGAATTAGGTTGGAATACTAGTAGTAGTAAAACGCCTTTTTTACTACCAAGTTTTTGACTCTCTGAGGAAAATGTGTGGGGTCAGGCTGATATTAGGTAGTTAGGGTTGAGTGGTACCCCTAGGGTTGAGTGGTCCCCAATGGGTTATAGTATTTAATCCAATGGTTAGAAATAATGATAAGAACTAATCCAAAGGTTAAAAACCGGTAGCAACAACGGGATTTTGCTACTAGTCCGACTCTCTCTCTCTCTCTCTCTCTCTCTCTCTCTCTCTCTCTCTCTCTCTCTCTATATATATATATATATATATATATATATATATATATATATATATATATATATATATATATATATTACACTATTTAAATTGAGATAACGTTCAATCCACGTGGCATTCAGGGAGATGTTCTGCTACACGTGGCATTTAGGGACCCTTTCCCTGAAACCGCCTCACCTTCCCCAAACCCTTTCCCTGAATCGACCGCACCTTCTTCTCTCTCTCCTCCTCCCTACCACTCTCTTTACCCTCCTGAACCGAGCGCGCCTTACCCTCTCTCTCCCCAACCCTCTCTTCGCTTCTCTCTCTCGCGCGCGCACCGTCTCTCTACATCCTTCTATCTCCTGAACCGATCGCCCCCTATCTCTCTCTCTCTCTCTCTCTCTCTCTCTCTCTCTCTCTCTCTCTCTCTCGCGTTGTCCCTGCCTCTCTCTCTCTCTCTGCTCCTCTTTCACACTCAACCAATCGCCCCTCTCTCATCGTGTGCGGATCCTCTCTCACTAGAACCCCTCTATCTCTATTGTGCTGTCTCTGCTGCTCTCTCTCTACTATCTCTGCTCCTCTCTCACACTCAACCGATCGCCCCTCTCTCATCGTCGGCAGATTTCTCTCTCTTCGATCCTTGAGAGAAGAGTGTGGGTCCTCTCTCACCAAAACCCCTACAGCTATGCCTATTATGGAGTCTACAAGTGACCCATATCCCTATACCTTTAGCCTCTACAGGTAATCTTCTCTCACGCCTTTCTGTTTACTGCTGTTTGCTTGCCTTTGCCGATCCTATGCCATCCGTTAAGCCTTCAACGGCTGCGATGGTGTGTTGCACTGCCGATGGCCCCTAACCCTACATCTATTTGGCTGCTACTCCCCTAGGCTGTTGACGAGAAGCTATGGAAAAAAAAAAACTCAAGATAATGGAAAGATTTTGCCCCCTATTACCAGGAACTCTGTAAAAAAAAAAAAAAGAAGAAAAAAAGGATATTGTGAGATCTTAAAAAAATTAAGAGATATCGTAAGATCAATTCTGCGATCATTATGCTTGCTTTTATACTTAAAAAATTGATCACTAAAGTTTGCTGGACAAATGACTTATACTTCAAAAACTTTTCCCTGAAGCCTGCTGGACAATAAGATGTGTAAGATTTTGTGTCTTGCTGAGCCTATAAATAGCATCTACTTTTGAGCTAAAAAAAACAATACTAGCCTACCTCTCTCTACAGTATGAGGTTAGCTATTCTTATTAGCTACATAACCCTCTTACTCTGGCGAGCTGTTCTCTCCCCCCCTGATTCGTGGCACCTTTTTTTTATCCTTTTAGTTTTTGTTTTTCAAATTTGGATTTACATCAGTTTGCCACTTTCCTATCTTTTGCCTCTGAGTATAACCCCTCTTTAAAGGAGATTCGATGTCAGGAAGGTTGGACCACCTCTACACTAACTGATGTTTGCTAACTGGTGTTTGCTATATAAAAAACCTATTGGATTGGGAAGGTTGCTTGGGTGTTCCATTCAAAGGCAACCAACTACCACAGATTGGATGACCTTTCCATACAAACCTATCTACCACTACCTATTACCTAACAGTGCTATATTTGGGGTTTCCCATGTTGTTCTAACTAAGTGTTTCTAATGGCTTTTTTTCTGCTTTCATTCTGGATTTCTTTACTTCGTCTAATTTCTTTCTTTATTTCGAGGCAATGATGACAAGTGTATCAAAAAAAAAAAAACTTTGAACTTTCTTTCGGCTGTGAGATTGCTTGCTATGTGGGAGAGAAGTTTTTTTTCTTGCCACTTACATTTCCTGTAAGCAATTTTTACCCCCCGGGAAAGCGTGGCTTCGGTGTTCTATAGGAGGGCAACCATCTAGCGAAGATTGGACGACCTATTCAAGGGAAGCCATCTATTACTATCTGTTTAGTAATGCTGCTTTATTGGGTTTTTTCTTTTGTGTTTTTCTGACCCTAGCTGTCTTCTGTCCCAGCATGAAGTTCGGCCAAGATTTGTTGACACAAGTGACGAAAGAAATGCTTTTACTTGGTTCCGTTTCTCACACTTTACCTGAGCCTATCTGTTTTATTTGTTTGGTTATATGTGTTTCAAATACTTGATTTACTAACTTACTGCCTACTTTGATTATGTGTTTCAATTACTTTGTTTATTTTACTAGCTATGTTTTATGTTCTGATTTTTTCTTCCTTTTGTACTCTTCTTTTTTAGTCTGGGATCCTTGCTTCTTTGTTTTCTTTTCTTTACTTTGTTATTTTGTTTTCTTTACCATTCTCCTTTATTTACTTTGCTTTTGTTTTGTTTTTCTTTTCTTTTTTTTTTTGTTGTTTTCTGTGGCTTTTTTTCGAGGCGATGATAACATCTATCTCTTGCGTTCCATTTACATCTTGTGGCTATCTAACTCTCTGTGACTTTTTTCCTCTTTACGAATGGAATGTTGTTGTGAATCCAATATCTTCCTCTCTATGCCTTTTTTTTAAAGAATGAAAGGTTGTGGCAGATTGGACGGCCCATTCGAGAGCAACTACCCATTGGATGGTGCATTAGAAGGCAACTGTCTCCACTAGATAGTATGGCTTTTTCATGCGCAACGCTTCTTTCCTTACTTGGTCTTATTTGTGATTCTTTCCTTCCTTCCTTGCTTCAACTTTTCTTCAATGTATAGAGTGTAATTGGCATGACTGCCCTGGGTGCGGCCATGCTAGATGTGAATAGATTGTTCATTCTAGGTTGAAGGGCCTGATTAAAGGCAACCACCTTCTAATGATTCTTCTGTTATTGCTTAATATTGTAGGCTGGAGGGATTGGTTAGCTGCTGCCAACTACTGTGAAGCTTACATGCTTGCTTGTTAAACCTGAGTCTCATCATTTTTTCTTCTTCTATTCCTTCCTGGATTATTTGTGTACTAGACTTTCATTTTCATAATTTTACATATTTATCTTTTCTTATTATACTTTTCTTTACTCTATTTGAACTTGGTGCTTTCTTCTGCTCTTTATTCAGGATACATGAACTCTTCTTTCCTGTCCTGTTTCTGTTGTTAGTTTTGTGTTTCCTTCCTTTTTTTTCCTTTTCTTTGCCCCTGCCGCCTTGCTTCTTAGCAGTGCCTTATTTACATCTGTGCCGTTCTTTGGTTTATAACTTCCTTTTCTACAATTCTTAAAAAAAAAAGAATTATTGACCTACTTTCCTTTCAGTCCGAGCCATGGCGACTATCCACTTTTCTTATGTTAGGATGCTTGGCGAGGTTTACGAGCAACTCGGCCTACCTGTTCTCCAGATTGTTGTGAATCCCGATATCGAAGGCAGTTTCGTTGGCTATGTAGATCTGCAGGTTCCGTGCAACCCAACTGTCGTCCAAACTATTCGTTGTTCAGCTCCCTCCCTCGCATCGTCACCGAACAGGCAATCGCGAGACTAGCTATGAAGAGGCTTAAGGAAGAATGCGACTTGCAGTTCAAGGATATTAATTATGATGACTCCCTCTTATACAAGAATTTATATGACCACCAAACAACTAATTGTGTCGTTATATCTGCTCAATACAGTAATCTTTCTAGAGAGCATAGTTTCCTTAAGGAGTGTTATGTTGCTATAGTCGCTCAAAAGAATGAATATGTAAATGAGCGAATTATGCTCCGAAACACCATAGGGGAATGCTATGCTGTGGTGAACCGTATTGCCGTCGAACTGCCTACTGCCGCGGCCGAGCCTCCCGTGGCCGACCCCTCTGAAGCCTTGTCCAATCAGAATGTTTAAGTTGCTCAGGCCACTTAATTTGTCCATGCTTTTGTTTGCAGCAAAGTTATTTTGCGCATGGCATTTTGGTTTGGTATTAAATAATATAATTACTTTGCTGTGTATTTACCGTTCTGTAAAATTTACTCTTCTTCCTGCAATTAAAATAATTATTGGAAATGAACATATTTTTCAAATAGTACCTGACAAACACAGATTTAAAACAAGTGTTCCATCTTTTAAAGTTGCCAAAATTTTTAGTATTCAATGCAATATAAAGGAAAATACTTCTTCCTCTGAAACTTTAATGATCAAATGTGAAGAAAAACTTAGATTCACCTACTACTCACAAAGAAATTCACAAAGAATTATTTGAGGAAGCATCCCCAAGTACAACCATTTCATTCAGGTAATAATTACATATTTATTTTCATGTTTGCTTTACGTTATTATATGTGTTTGTCTCTGCGTTTGTATGTTTTTCAAACCACTGAGATATATTGTTTTACCTACGCCATTGCCGATGATATAAAGGAGATCCAGCCTGCCAAAAAAAAAGAAGACTAAGGTTAGTTTGAATTTACTTCATTTCTTCTCTCAAATATCTACTATTTATAACTACGGTTATGTTAAACTTTGTTCTCTATTTTTATTTGGAGTTTCGATAAAGGTCCTTCCACAAATGAAGACCCGTTATGAAGATTTAGAATTTATATTTTATTATACTGTTGCTTTATTATATTTTCATAAGTTGTATTTTGATTACACTACTGCATGTTTATCAAACTATTTAATACTGAGTTATGCGATGAAGGTCCTTTATGTTTTATTGTACCGTTACTTTATTATATTTCCATAAGAGTTAAACTTAATGTTGTATTTTGATTATGCTACTGTATATTTATCAAATTATTAACGCTATATTTTGACTACTGTATTTTGATTACGCTACTGTATGTTTATCAAACTATTTATCCGCAGCGAAACACGGGGTTTTTACTAGTATATATAATTAGGCTACTATACTATCTATAGTACCGAAGCTCCGGTACTATGGTGTTGTTTTCGATCTTAGGGTGCTCAAATTAACGATCAACACCGTTAAATATGATTTAGGGTATATGAAATTCTTAGAAATAAAATTTTAGGTTTTTTCGACATCGTTTACTTAGTAAATAAATTATATCAAAATGGACGGTGGAAATTGAATAATCTTTAAAATTTGAGCGTAGGAATTTTAAATTCAAGATCAAGTATGTTAATCTTAATCTAGATAGTTTAAAGTATTTTCTATCAAAATTTGAAGAAATTTAGATTCTTCTACACCGTTAAACTCTAAACTCGTCATAGTAGCCATTGAAAATTGACAATTTTGAAATTGTTTGATCATAAAGTAAACTATGTCAAAAAAATATAACATTTTATTTTTAAAAACTTTAAATTTTCTAGATCAGTTTTAACAGTGTGGATCGTTGATTTGAACACCCAAAGATCGAAAATGAGACTATAGTACCAAAATCCCGGTACTATAGATAGTATAGGAGATTAATTATTTCACAAAGATCCAAAGTTCACGAAGTGTTTGTGCATTTATGCCATTTTTTTTTTATTAATTATTTTTAACTTCTAACTTTTTAAAATTGCATTTTTATAGCTAATTAAATTTAAAATTTTGTTAAATTTTGTGGCCCAATTGACTATTAACAATTATCTATTATAGTTTTATTCGCTACTATTAAATTTGATAAAATTATTAGTAAGGTAAAATTTTTAATTTATGCGGTTAAAATCAATTAATTCTTAAAATAAGAAGAAAAAAAAAAAAAAAAAAAAAAGGGGTATCAATTCAAAAATTACCTGGGATTCGAATAATAAAGATATTGCTTCTTATTCATTAATAAGAGAATTATTGTGGAAGTATTAATACATTTTTCAACTCAATCACATCCAAAATAAATGAAAATGATCTTCGCAAATAATTATTTCAAAAATGAGAATTAGTAAACTATTCTTATTCTGAATTTTATATAATTTTCTGGAAGCTCAACAGCCCAAATGAAATCTTTAATCTTGGAATTTAGTTAACAAAATTGCAAAGTGCAAGCATCACCCACATGATAACACATTACATCCAAGCTCTTGCATGACAACAACTTCAAAATAAAAATTTTCCCAAATGAAACATCCGACGTACGCTCAAAAAGCGAGCAGTCGGCGCATGCATCATTGCTGCTGATGAACGGAGAATCGCGACGCATCAAAGCAAACACATGGTCTCAAATCAAAGAAGCATCAAGAATACATAGTAGAGACAAAGGGTTTGGTGGTTGGTACGAGAGACCCAAGTTCGAATCCTAGTTGATTGACATTTCTAGCTAAATTTATTTTTAAATAAAATAATGCTTATGTGAATGCACTTACCCATTCTCTCTCTCTCAAAAAAAAAAAAAAAAAAAAAAAAGAAAAAAAAAAGAAGCATCAAGAATACATAGTAGAGAGATGTGCTTTTTAACTCCTTCCTTATGATAAGGACAATACCATGTAGAATAAAATAGAATCCAAGAATTTAAAGTGTTTATCGACACAAATTGTATCTGCCGATGTTGTACCGTGCCAAGAAGATATCGACACGATATAATCCCCGCATCGATGACATAGCTCAAAACCCTCTATTTCTTAAATTAATAAGTAATTTTCTCAATAAAATTCAAAAGATTTGATAAAAATACATAACAAACAAATAAAGTATTTTGTTGCTAAAACAAATAAATATTGCATGCCATTATGTGTTGGCACACAAATATTTTTTGTGATCAGCGTGTATCGGTATGATCCCGATACATACTCCGGCATCGACCCCGTGCCACGATCCTTAAATCCTTAATAGAATCACACCCATGTTATTTTCAGCTGTTCCATATAAATTTCAGCTATAAAAACACTGAAAAAATTATTGGCCAGCCTTTGGAATCATTCATTTGATTTGTATTATGAGAAATTGTTTGAGTACATCCAATGCAACTAACCTATGCGCCGCGTCCTTCATCATCTCATACTTTTAATCCCATATTTAGTATGAGATGAACTGGAGCACAGATGAAAGATACAGCGCACCGATGTACAGATGAACCGACAGCGGCCATTAAATCACATCAAATGAATTCAGAGAACGGTTAAATCGAAGCTTTTGAGGCCCAGCATTCAGTTTCCAAATGATTCGAAGTTCATCTTAGTTCTGTGCATTTTAATCCGAAAAACAAGGGGGGGGCACAAGGTAGTAATCTATTAGCACAGTTGTAAAATACATGACCAGCTCAAAATCTCTCGGCAGTGACGACAATTGGTTGAGCTTCTTCTGCGTGCTTTTTGGCAAGGTAAGGGCCCCTTCTCACAGCTTCCTGCAACTGAAAAGAATTAAAAAGTATGTATGTCATTGCCTCGATCTATCTATCACCGATTTTCCCGTTGTTTTCACGTGAAGCATCAATAATCAACTTACTGTACCGATTAGTAGCCGAAAAATTACTTTGGCAAGCTTAAAGATTGAATATAAAGCTATACCTTCTCTGCAATTCCAGTAATAGTAGCGTCACGAAGCAAAGGAGAAGTTGATAAAGCCTTGCTGATTGCCACGCAACAGTTATGTCGCATTTCCATCCCTATAGAATAATAAATCAGTGATCAAGTTAACTACTACTGAACATGGGAGATAGAAAATCGAAAAAAATATTTTCTCACGACCTAGGGTAGAGGTAGTTCGTATAATTCTGCCAAGTTCAGATCGAAGTACATGACAGATTTGAGGAGAAAAAAAAAATGCAGGATCTTAACAAATATCCAGGTTAGATATTTGTGAATTTCAGAACAACTGAAGTTAGAACTGGAAATGAACAAACCATTTTTTGTCGCCTTAATCTTTTGATCGGTCACGATAGAGATAATCTCCTGATTCGAACAAACTTCTCGCAGACACCATTGACGCACCACCATTGCGGCTGTCAGTCTGTAACCCTGTGAGCATTTAATTATGCATCTCAGCTGCACTTTTTAACTAGAAAGTTCTCACTAAGCTTTAGAGTAATTGGAACTTGACTTGGCGGTGAATACTTTGAAGAGGAAACAGATAGACAAATTAAATATCAACAACCACTACTGCATGCGAAACCATGAACTGAAAACATTCAAATTTACATAGTGGCTGAATTAAAAGATTGACTCAAATTTGATTAACAGCACAGTATGATCCCAGTTATCCAACAGCTAAAGTTAAGATGATGACTGAGAATATTTACATTTTCCAAACACTATATATAGGTTGCTACAGATCAATACTTCAAACAAACAAATAGGTTTTCGCAAAAGAGAATTTTTTTAAAAAAATCTCCACTTCCATTCTCCAATTTCGATTCACTCTTTCTTTGTTTTCATGCTTCTGAATCAAACAATTGCTTGACAAACTGAAATACCCTGGCATTCACATGATAAATGTATGCAAGAGAGCTTCATCCAGGAGCATTTGGACCATAAAAAAAAAAAGGGTTTGGTTTGAAGTCAAGAATGACAGAAAGGTCAATCGAAGTCTTCAAAATGTAGGAACAAGTGTCCACTCTTACTGCAAAATGGCCTGACAAATATAAACATCAAAAATATTCACATGAGGTAGAGAGAAAGGAAGAGAGAGAGTCATGAGCATCGACTTACAGCTATTCGTACTTCTGGTTCTTGTCTGAGGACAGAGAGAAGCAGGCCCTGCCAACCCAATTTAACTTTATGATTAAGAGAGAAAAGGAAAGCGTCGATCAAAAATTTATTCCCTGAAACTTGACCCTGATTTTAATTTCATCGCCACAGTATTGATTGTAACAATTTGTACTTGAAGTTTGATCTTCATAAGAATTAGGTCCTTCTAGCTGTCAGCACATGTGATGAAGTGCCACATCCACACCATTTTTACAGTTTCCTCTCTTAAAACAAAAACCTTCAGGACCAAATTGAAATCAAGGTCAAACTTCAGGGACAAAAAGCAGAGATGAAACTTCAGCGACGAGGTTAAAACTTCGAGAATGAAATTGAATCATGGTTCAAACTTAGGAGGACTAAACCAATAGTAAATTTACCATTAGCCCCAAATTTTTGTAAAGCTTGAAAATTAGTAATACTATGCAGCTTATCCCCATCCCAACATTAATTTACCAGCTGTCAATGCTTAACAACATATGTGTTATCAGTTATCAGGGATGTAGAGAAAATGCCATATAAAAAGTACAATATTTGTGTAAGTAACACACAGATGGGGTCAGTTTCGGACTATCTGCCGCCGCTGCATAAACCAAGCTCCTTAGTTGCTCCTCTGCTCCATTGTTCAGCATAATTTTTTCTTCTGGCCGATCAGCCCCACAAATACTTCCAACAGCAAGTAAAGCAGCCTAATAATAACTGAGTTAACTCCCATAAATAAACTCAAAATAAAATGAGGTAGCGAAATAGTACCAGAAAAACAGATTTCCATGAAATAACAAGTAAATTGGCTCGAAAAAAAAGAGGAAAAAGAAACCTAGTCCACAGTGTTAATTGACCGGCCATAATGTAATTGTATTATTGCTCTCACCAGTGCTATCACAATACTAGCACTTGTTAAAGAATTGACACACTAAACTAAACTAAACACAGGATAGACTTTTGAGTAAGACCGACTGTCTCTAGTGTTAGATGTGACTCGAAATTGATAATCGACTCAAGTTCGGGTTTTTCGACTAGTTGATAGTTTCGCGGTGCGACCAAATTGGAAAATAAATTTGTGAAGAAAAAATAAATGTCTATGGCGGGTAGTGAAGGGCTCGGGCCGACTGGGGGGCGGAGCACCCCGTGGTACGGATCGGATCCGAAACCCGTTAAGAGTTTTTCCTTCTTTCGTTTTTGCCCTAGAAGCGTGTGATCGTGGTTGGTTGTACTATCTTCTGAACATTGTATTCCTTTTTTCGTTGGATAGTGAAGTTCTCTCCTCTCTCACCCGTGGTTTTTCCCTATAAAGGGTTTCCCATGTAAATCTGTATGTTTTCTTTTATTTTCTGCTTATGGTTTGATTACTTTGTGTTCGTCATTTTGTTTCCGTTTGTGCGTTTGTCGTAACACCTAGCATAAGGGCAAAGAGCTTGATGGTCGGTATCCGACATCACAAGTTCGAAACCCAAGTGCTTCACATTTCTAGCTAAAGTTCATTTCTAAAGAAAATAAATAAATAACAGAGTGGGTAGCATGCTAGTATGCTACCTTTCTCTCTCTCTCAAAAAAAAAAGAAGAAACTTTTGAATAAGAATAGCAGATTATTTTATATTGCCATCCTGTCATGGCCAAACTGTTTCATTGACACACAGTTGCCCGGACCATTTAATTGAGTGTGGCAATAGCAATACATTTATAATCAATTCTCATTTTTGTGTTCACTGCCCATTCATACACAGCCAGTTCAAATGATCTTGATCATGTTTACAGATCTTTAATAAGATTATACTTGATGGCAAGGTTTAAAGTGCCGCCCCGTGCCGTACGGCACGGGGCGGCACGTACCGTGCCACCAAGACGGTACAGAGGGGGGTCTCGAACCCCCCTGCGTGCCGCGGCACGCAGCGCCGTGCCGCACGAGCGACGGCACGGCGCGGCGTGCACGGCACGAATTTTTTTTTTTGCTTTTTTTTTACTTTTTGTTTTTTTTTCCTTTTGTTTTGTTCTTTGAGGTATCCAAAACATTCTAGATATCACACGCCCCTTCACAAAGACATTGCAAATCTAAAATTACTTATAAGGTAAGTCAAAAAAATTATAATTTAATTTTTTTTGTTTATCAATATACGGACAAAAGATTTGTCCGAACTTTTTGCTTCTATAAACAAATTTGAGCCACATCAAATATACAATTTTATTTTTGTGCTAAAAGATTGAAAATACTGATAAAATTAAAATCTAAATTAAATCAATTGATACTTAAATTTATTTAATTTATTCATCATATAATTTATTGCTTAATTATATTGATAGATCTACTATTTTTTGAAAAAAATAATTTTAAAAATAATTTTTCAAATTATTTTTTTGTATTTTCTAAAAGAAAGACTATAATATGGTCAAAAAAAAATAAAAAAGATGTCTTTGCATTTTAAAAATTCTAACCTATAATAATATCTATTCTACATCAGATATAATTATACTTTACATACAGAAAAATTTACAAATATGTTAATTGATGAGTATAGTAAGCTATATATAGCAAATATTCATAATTATTTGATTAAATTTTTAAAAATAACATTATAAGAGCTTATTAGAACCCAAAGAATTGAAATAAGTCCGTACCAAAGCGTGCCAGCAGGAGGTCATGAGTATCCATCGGCACGCAAGCGTATCATGTGTCGGCACGGAAGCGTGCGGTCTTGTCGTGCCGACGGACAACGGCACGCCCCCGTGCCACGGCACTTTAAACCTTGCTTGATGGTTTTAACTTTAGTATCACGGCGTTAGTACTATAATAAATATCTGATCCTTACTATCTCCGCAAAAATGTGAGCGTGCATGTGCGTGCGCATGTGCAGTAATTATAAGTCAAAACCACAATCTATAT
The DNA here is from genome assembly GCA_025177825.1 of Aechmea fasciata. NCBI lineage: Eukaryota > Viridiplantae > Streptophyta > Magnoliopsida > Poales > Bromeliaceae > Aechmea > Aechmea fasciata. The sequence continues at coordinate 4,296,596 of CM045936.1, forward strand.
ATCTATATAGAATAATGAAAGTTGAACTATGTATGGCGCTCTCCCCGCGTTTCGCAGGTCACGTCGCGGGTCCCACAATTTTTTTAAGCTTTCTCTCTCTCTCCACCCTCTCTCTCTCTCTCTCTCTCTCTCTCTCTCTATGGGCTTCGGTGGGCCCCCCCCCCCCCCCCCGCTCTCTCTCTCACGCTCTCTCCCCCTCCCTCTCCCCACAGCTCTCTCTTATGCATTATTAGTCAAGTTTAAAGCCCAACCTAAGCCAACCAACAAACATCACAACCAAACACAACCGTCGCAACAAGCCTAATCACATTCAACCCAACCCAACCCAACTGTAACATAAGCATATTATTAAAGATTGCCCAATATACCAGGACAATAACTTGTTAAGTCAGATCCGTCATGTTAGATCTCGACAAAATGTCAGATTTACCTCATTCATTCATAAGTCAGCACATAACCATCTAGTTATGTTAATGCACAGCTGTTAGACTCAGCTTTGATATTCAATATATTTGCACAATTGAACCGAAAATGCAAATTTAGTTGATCATGTTTGTATTTACAACAGAAGCTGCAATTAATTCCAAATATTTAGTGCCAACACAATATTCACAAGATTAAATGTCGTCTAAAATTAGCTAAAATTAAAGAAATACAGTTCAAGAAAAGGAAAAAACAAAAAAAAACAAAGTTACAGTGTCCTTACCAGCTGTTTACCTCTGCATTGGTGATCAAAGGATAAGTCTATAACATGTCTTGCTACATCAGGAGTGCTCGTGAGTAATAGATTTGCTCCTTGATTTGCTAGAGACATCAAGAACATCAATAAGAAGATTGAAAGCTATTTATAAATATTCTATTTGAATGTAACTAAAAATAGGAGAGAGACAAAAACTGAAATACCCTCCCTAGCTGCATTATGCATAAAAACCTCATTTTGGTTTGGCTAGAGGTTAAAATTCGCAATAATAAGAGAGAAACAACGAACAATTATATGGAAATCAAGCTGGCCTTTTTAACTATCGAATTTGTTTTCTCCAATGTCTTAATAAAATGCCAAAATAATAATAATAAAAAAAAAGATCATTAAAAAAGATCAAATGTTAGCATCATAACCTAAAACGAAACCATCAAGAACAAACATAGAAAACACCAGGATCTTTATAATGTCAGTGAGAAAATGCAATGGAGCTGTCAAATTAAAAGCAGGTTAGAAAGGTAACCTTACAAAGTTGCGTGAACTCAAATTAGAAAAACTAAGGAAAAACTAGAAGGTTAAATCTGAGAGCAGGCCAATAACTATAAGTAATTATTCATCGGGGAAAAAAATGTACTTGAAAAGAGAACTCACAACTGAACATTCATTTTAGAACTGAACTTTTCTGAGACAAGAACTTCATCTTAGAACTTACTTGCTCCGATTAGCCCTAAAGCTTCTATCTCACTCTCAGATTCATCTGTATTTTGTTCATCTAGGAGCTTCAGTCTTTCATTGATGGTCAGGAGAAGGGTTGTAACACCTGAAATCAAATTTGGAACGTATTAGCACCTCCATTTTTCATTTCTTAGTCTTTTTTTTTTTTTCTTTTTTTTTTTTTGGAGTAAACAGGGATAAACCTCATTTCTTAGTCTTAATAGAAGAATTCCTGGACTCTTGCCCAGTTTAAATAGCAAATGCCTAAACAAAAATAACAAACTGGGAAAAGAACATAATTAAGAGTTTCACATTAGTGCGACCATTAGTTCAAAGCAAGGATTTAAGTACTGTTGTCATAGGCCAACCCCACTGCGCCATACCATGCCGACAAGGTATCGGCACGATATGACCCCTGTGCTAATGGCACAGCTCCAAACCCTCTTTTCATAATCTTTTCAAACAAATAAGTCAACTTACTTACCAAACTCTTTAACTCTATGTTGATGTATTCAAATGTTCCAAATTATATGAAACAAAGGGTCACTTTGGGTGTAATTTGGTTTCCCCAATTTGTGTTCCTTATTTTCTACAAACCCAAGTCACTTCGTTATCCTTTGATAAAAATGGTATACAAAAAAATTGCTTGGAAATTAGCAATTAATTACATCATTCGTGTACAAAACAATTTATAAAAACATACTTAAGAATGATTAGAATATTGGTACCGAAAAAATAAATAAATAAATTTTCTCATGCCTAAAATATTAAAGTAATTAAGTAGAGAAATTATTTAGTTATTCCTTGGTTAAAAATCAGTCAATGTCATCCTATTGGGATAAGCAGTGGAAGTTTAATCAACTTCTCTCAATTATGCATTTGTCAACGAACTTAGAGGAAACCCCAACCAAGAATACTGGAATGAGAACAAAAAAAAAGGGAGTACTTCACTCTCAGGCACCAGACTAATTCATACGAACAAAAGTTTCAACAGTATAGACTATCTTTCAAGTTCAAGAAACTAATCTTACTTGGTTCATCAATCACTGCATAAGCATCAGCTGATGAAAGAAGCCTTCCACTAATCAAAGCTGCTCGTGACCGAAGAACGGAATCTACGGTGGAGTTGCTGAAACAAGACGACGAAAAGTATAACAAAAACAACCGAACCAAGTGTTTTAGCATAGCAACAATGTTGAAATGTACCTGATCATGTCAATTAATAGTTGAAGCAATGTAGACTTTAGGAGAACTGTTGTACTATAAGGAGACTCCACCAACTGTTCACAAAATGGAAACATCACATCAATGCTAGTGTGCTAAACTAGAAAGTAATGCATAACTGACACTAGTAACAACAATTAATAGTAATAATAATAATAATAATAAAGCATGGTTTAGATTTTACGTTAGTCCTAAATCCTAACTAATTGAGGTTCACTGGATTAGCCAAACAGCTTTGTTTATGGCAAAATTCTTGGTTGGCATGTATATTTGACAAAGTAATTGAAATTAACAGTTTCTGTTGTATAAGCATCTATTTGGGTTAACATCCAACTTTATAGTTGCTTCAATATATATTTTTTGAGGAATGCCAAGCAGATTCAGGCAACCTTCCTTTCTCATGTGCAACAAAGACTGAGTAATCGAGTATGGAAAGAGATATCCCAAAAGAAGATATTCACGCATTCAAACAGACGAAATACTTCTCCAAGTATATTTGCACACAAGAATACATGCATTGTTTGCCATGCACATTGTTAAGTTGACTTTGTCAGTTCTAAATTATAGCATTTGCAATCATGCAGCAGAAAATGAGACTCCCTCACAATACAAAGAACAAAGAATTCAGAATTTCAATGCAAACAGCAAGTTTTATGCAAAATCATTTGATTCATCGTTAGTTAAAAAAAAGAGGAGGAGATCCTTAGATTATTTTACCTCATATAGAAGCTCCAGAGCACTCAAAGATGTCAACATGTCACGACTATCTTTGATTTCAACCTCAAATAAGTTAAGCAGGTCGGAATCATTAACTGCCGTTGCAGCAGAACATGAAATTGAGAAGAGCTTCACTATAAGAGACAAAATTCGAATCCGGCCCTAAAAGAAACATTCAAAAGCATGTATTGTAAGAGTTGAAATCATAACTGAAATGTTTAGTATGAAATACACAACTGTAGAATAAATACCCCCAAAATCTAGTTTTCAGATAGAAACTATTGAAGCTTTGCAATATCACTGTGAACACAATACCTACAAAACTACAGAAATTGAATAGTGATTTATTTGAGCTCCAATATCCAACGATACTTGACCATCATATGGTAAGTAACAGAACCATAATAGCTGCTTTAATAATAGGAGGTCCATGATTAGTTATAAGTTTGGGATAGCTCAAGAGAATGAACAACATACCAGCGAAGACGAGTTAGCTGCCAAGTTTTTGAGCTGATTTGATCCTTCGCCATGAGTAGGAAAGATAACACGCTGAATGCAAATATACAGTTTAATAGAACAAGTTCTTAGAAGATAACACACTTATATTTTGATCTTAATTAGTGAAAAACTTACAAGTCCTTCAGGAGAATGAGCAATTTTCTTTATAGCATCCAGTGAAGCTGTTGAAGTTGGTTCGTTCCTGTGGTAAATGATAAACATGGCATCAGATTTTCAAAGATGCTAGAAGTAAAGGGAGACACTGGGTAAACTTGTGAGTGTTGTAAGTACGAAGATTGAAAAAAAGAAGTTTCTGACACTACAAAATTAGTTAATAAAAGACTTTATAGATCCAACTTTCTGGAATCCAACTTAAAGATCCTCTTTCTCTGGGTTGAATTCAAATCACTGCAGAGAACAACTCTCTGGACTTTTCCATCACTATTCTTGTAGATAAGCCCAAACTAGTTGTTACTGATATCTTTTAAACCCGTATTCTCTGGTCTAATGAGAAATTCAAGTACAGTCCCAAAAGGAAAAGGACAAGTGTTTTAAAACCAGAAAAGTCCATATACGAGTCAACGTAGGAGATAAATACCCATCAACTAAGCAGTTTATGAGTAGTGGATATAGTTTATGTTCTTCAATTGTCTGCACTGTAGCTTCCGTATCTTCAGCATTCTCTAGAAGGTTGGACACCTGCAGAGTTAAATGCTTTGCATAGACCCAGTTCTTATAGTGTAGTAAATTCTGGCTTATTCGAATGAACAGGGGTATAAACTGGAACCGCTCGATCAATCAGTAGTCACTTCTTTTAGTACTTCATTAAATAGAATGTCGTTCTTATAGAATTCTTTCAATCACATAAAATGCACTTCTGCCTTATACAAAACTGAGACAAGAAACACAACAGTGTAAACCTCTTCATAACATGTATATTTTACTTGAAAAGCAGCCTCGACTTGGTCACCACTCCAAATTGATTTTGAAACAATTCTTGTATCTAGTACTAAGACTCTCAAATCTTCTGAATTTTACATATTTCTAACTAAGACTAACCATCTTTCAATGAAAAGTGAAAGCAGTATGTAAAAATCAAGAAAAACAAACAAAAATATATTAAGTATCAACATGTACACCTCGTAGTGAAATGAATATTCAGGAATAAAAGTGGAAATAATTACACCCACAGAAAAGGAGGAAGAAGACAAGCCTGCTGACAGAACAAAAAAGTATTTGGCATCTCATCATGATAAGTTTTGTTTCCCGGCATTCGTAGCTAGCCTATCCATAAATTCCTAATTTTGATAGTATATCACCAACATATGCTATTCACCACGTAAGAAGGCCACTGCCGCAAAACTACCCAATTGTACTTGACAACCAATACCACAGGCAGAAAAGCACAACGGACAAGCATGGTGAGTTCGGAGATGGATACACAAATACTTGAAAACGATTTATCATTTGTGCGTTCATAGCACTACCTAGTCTAGTATAAGATTAAGAAGACAATATGTTAAATCATTATTCTTAGCCAATATGACAATCAGGTAATCATTTCATTAAGACATACAGCTTTACAAGCAAGGCTTCTGATAGTCTGAGAGTTTGCCTGCAATCCAGCTTGTATAAAGGGCTGGAAAGAAAAAAGCATAGCAGTAAGTTAGTTTAAGAAGAAACACAATATTATTATAGTGATAAACCTGTAATAATGCTCGAAGACTTAGAAACTAAATATGCCAAAAAGGTAACTCTTTGTTAATTTACATTACCGAGATACAAAAATGAGAAGCATAATTGAAATGATTTATCTTTAGATTCAGTAGTATTAGCTATTCCTAGCCCAAGGGTTTAAAACTGTACTATTAAACCCCAAAAAAAAAGAAGATATAAAACATTAGCATAGGCCAAAGAAAGATGATCAAGAAGCACCAAACGAGCTGCGAGATATATCCTGGCTGTTGCAAGCAATATGAAAGTAGCAATCAATAGGATTTCTTAATAGCACAAATTTTAGGGATCAAAGCAAAACCTAGTTATAATTTTGTTTGGATTCTAACTTCAGTAGAAAATTTAATATATTCAATGGCTAGGCCATAATAAGTATGTTCTCATCAACATTCATGCAATGGCTGGTGAAGAACCTGTGCCTAGAGTAAAGTTGCCAGTGAAGTACACAAAAGTCAATTAGATAAATCTGAACTTCATAATATATTAAAGGGTGTAAATATTCTGTTTAAATTGTTCTATTCTACAATAGCAGTCGAGGCAAGATGGACTGCAAATTGAGGGTGAAATCAACCGACCTAAAGTAACCAGCTTGCAATAAGAAATAAGTAATCTGTGTTCACAATACAGCTAAAATAACGACCAGGCTGTCGGAAACTTGTGTTACGGGTTGCAACTGGGGCAGGACCACAGACCACTTTCTAATGTGTTTAGACTCTAGATTGATTTCAATCAATTTGATCTTTTCTTTACAAATTAAAATTCTTCATTGTCATTCATCACATAACTGTCGTTTAATTGCAAACTTCTAACTACAGATGTTTTCTCTGTATTAAGCAAGCATGATATTATCATAATGATGGAATATAGTCAAATCTAATCAATGGACGAAACAGTTACATGGCTAAGTTTTCATCAGTAAACTTATTAGCTTATTACCTTCTGCAAAAGTTTCAAAAAAAAGAAAAAATAAGTAGAAATACAAAATTGACTCTTTCCAGTTCAAAACAACATTTAATGCTCCATCAGCAAACAAAATCCTAATTATATAGAAACAATATTATGAAAGAAGGTAAAATATTTTGGTACGTACCACACAGTTTGGGAGAAAAGATGCACCATACTTCGTGCTAAATATTTTATCTAGACAGGAAACTATTGTTTCCTCCAACCCAGGTATTTCTTCCTCATTTTGCAATGACCTACAAAACCCGAAAAAAAAATCGCATTGCAATCTAAGTCTTAAATCCAGGTTCCAGTACCAAGTAGTAATATCTGGAAATTCACATCCAACTACAAAACATATATTATATAGTTAATACAATATTAGATACTGCTGGGGACATTATTTGGTGCAGTGATAAGTGCCTTGGTCAACTTAGGAGTCAACAAGTCTATAGTCTTACACTCTATAAAGCTCTTAAAGATCTTGTGTTGAGAGCTAGTGCTAAGATTGGTATCAGAGACGGAAAATAAATTTTTCCATTTTACCCCTCATAGGGACGTTATAAAAATAGCCTCAGGAAGTGATTTATCGGTTCTTGATAGGTCTAAAGCCCTTTTGTCATGGGTACTCTTTTCCCGTTTTAGCCATGTGTGTATAAGCCATTTAGGGACATTTGTTCGAAGCTAATAAACCATTAACAGGCGACTACTCAAACACTTGAAAAAACAAAGCTTATGGCTAGCTACGTGGGTTCTCTATTAAGTAATGTGGGGAAAGGAAAATTGTGGATAATATTAGACTATTTAAAACTACGTTCATTAAAAATGCTAATCACCTACGGTTCTTCTGCTTCGGAGATTTGGACTCTGATATCTACTTCCTGCTACAGGGGAAACTCAATTTTTTTTTTTCGTTGCCAAACGCTCCACCAGCGACTTGAGAGCAAAAGCAAAAGCGCGACCAAATCTAGCTGTAATAAATGAGGCAAGATTCACAAGAAATTATTAAAATTTTGTAGGATCAAATACTAAATCTGCCTTACTTGCCATTTAAAAACTAGACTCGTCATATACTATGCTAATTTAAACAAAGAGTCGTATATATATATAGCAAATTAAGGTTCAAGTTCATTTGCAAACAAAAAATCATAACTTCTGACCCTCATTTGGTATCGTTGCCGTTTTATTAGGAGGGAATGATGAATTACTTGCAATCCTGGAATCTACGATGCTTGTTTGGCAACAAAAAATATAAAAAAATTAAAAACTTCTATATTTTTTGGGTTCCACAATTTTGTTACGGTGCATTGCAAGCTAACCAATAATGACAATAAGAGAAAAGTCAGATGTATATCAAATTATACAAAATTAGTGTTCAAAAATAAATAAATAAGTAAATAAACAGCAATGATACCAAACAAGGCTTAGTATTGTGATGAACAAATAACCTAACCATTTGACACCAAAACCCAAGAACTACACCAAATTCGGCAATTTAAACTTTTAAACAACATTTACAATGACAAAGCAAAGAGAGAGGCGTTAAATATAAAAATATTTAAACGTCGTTCTCTACCAGCTTAAGCTTTTTATTATTAGAGAATAACAGTTATTTTGTGTTACTTAACATGATATCAGCACATTAAGCTTTTTAGAGAATAACAGTTATTTGTGTTATTTAACATGATATCAGCATAGGAGGTTCTATGTTCGGATCACGCAAGACTCCTACCATAATGGACCTAGTGAAAAGTCTCGAGTCTAGACGCGAGGGAAGAGGAGTGTTAAATACAAAAATATTTAAACGTTGTTCTCTACCAGTTTAACTTTTTAGCCCTTGTTTGGTTTCGGATTAAAAGGGGGATAAGGGGTTATCCCCCCCTTTAGGGCATGTTTGTTTCAACGTAAGTAGACTTGGGGTGGAAGTGGACTTTGGGTTGAAGTGGAGTTGGGGTAAAAATTAGTTCACTTCTGCTGTTTGTTTCTAACTGTGAAAAGTGCAGTTCTGTGAGCTCTGTTGTTTGTTTGGTAGAAATTAGATGACGTAAAAAGTGTAGCTCTTCACCCCGGTATACTTACCTCCAAAGTAATATTATTATCTATTCTGTAACTTATAGTGATTAATAAATTATAATAAATAAAAATTAATATATATATATATATATATATATATATATATATATATATAAAAATAAAATTTTAAAAAATTATATTATTTGTTTGCATATAAATTATCATAATGCAACAAATAAAATTCTAAAGTTAAAAAATTATTAAAATTTAACAAATTTATTTTTCATCATTTTCTAAATATACAAATTAAACAAAAAATATATTAGAACTTACCTAATCAAATTTGATTATACTTTAGAAGAGATAACCCTAACACATTAATCCATTCTTGTCTTTTTTGCACTTCACCGTAATTGACTTCGCCTCATGAAAGGACGAAGACAAGTTCATTATTTTGGGTGAACTGAACTTTCGGGCGTAATAAAGTTACGGTGAACCAAATAAAATAAAGTGGCCACCAAAAAACACTTCCTCCGTCCCACTTCCACCCCACTTTCTATTAAACAAACAGGCCCTTAACCCCAAACACATATTTGGGGTAACCCCGGAATAGGGGTGGGATAATCCCATCCCTATTTAATTTTTAAATATAAATATAAATTTTAAATTTTAAATTTTAAAAATTTATAATTATAAATTTTAAAATTAATATTTATTTTTAAAATTTTAAATTATTATTTTTTATTTTTCTTAATCCCGAAAGCTAGCTCAATTATCGCGCAAACACAAAATTGTTCGTATTCCAGATTTAATCCTGAACTTCAACCGTATCCTCGAAATAACTGGGCTCTTACTTAACCCCAACCAAACGAAGAAAGAGAGAGAGGAATCAACCTGAAGAGCATGGGAAGGGGGAAGCAGTCGAGGAACTCCTTCGCCGAAGCATCATTATAAGACCCTACAATAGCAAATAGAGATGGGTGAGAAGGGAAAAAATAAAAAAAGAAAAAAAGAAAAGAAAGAGTATAGGGTGACACGAAGCGTGGGATTACCGGGGTAAGAAGCGAATTCGGAAGCGGCTTCGAGCATCAGAGCCGGCTCCGCCGCCGGCGGTGCTGGCGGCGATGGCGCATCGTCCATTTCGCTGGCGGCCGTGAAGGGTGAAAAATGGGAAGGGCAGTCTGTCTGCAGAGAGGTAAGTAGCGGGTGCTTCCCGGCGACCGCTCGTTTTATTTTTTATATTATTATTTTGTTGAGGAGGGAAGAGTGCGTTCGGGACGTGGCGATCGGTACTGGGAGAATCTGTTGCGGACGAAAAATGCTAGAACGCAACGTGTGTATATATATATATATATATATATATATATATATATATATATATATATATATATATATATATATATATATATATATATATATATATATATATATATATATATATATATATACGACAGAATAACTCAATCAAAATATTTTTTTAAAAAATATATATCACATCATAATTGTAAAAAAAAATTTATTATATTTTTATTTGAAAAGAAGGAATGTAATTGACTTGTTATTAATAATATGATATAAGTGGGATAGTATAGAATACCTCGTTGCGGACAGAGCTGCAGCGTACAAGTGTTTTGTTTTTTTTGTTTTGTTTATTATTATTATTATTATTATTTTTTCTTAGCAGTCACCGTAAGCTCATCATCTCCCACAACGGATTCTTTTACTTATATTGTAAATAATTAATAATTAATGAAGAATCAAATATATTTAGTATAAAGTAAATAATAATATTTTTACTCAATTAGATAAAAAAAAATGTTAGTTCCATTTGTCATCAGTACCGTAAGCTCACCATCTCCCACAACGGATTCTTTTACTTATATTGTAAATAATTAATAATTAATGAAGAATCAAATATATTTAGTATAAAGTAAATAATAATATTTTTACTCAATTAGATAAAAAAAAATGTTAGTTCCATTTGTCATCATACTGGCTCTGTAATTATTACAATAGATGAATAGACCGTCAAAAAATAAATTTTCATAATAAAATAAAAATAATATGTAATCTAAATTTTTTGTAAAAAATTGTTATATTTAGTAATAAAGCAAGATACCAGGCGCCGCTGTCAGAACTATTTTTTATTCTTTTTACCTTAGGTATTTTATTAATTTCATATTTTTTGATCCAGGTATTTTGATATATTTCATTTTCAATTTGACATATAACGCGTTATGTTGTATGTATGAGGGTTTTTTTTCTACTGCAAATTCAGATTAGTCATCCAAATTTGTTCCCAAGGTGCTAAGATATATCAAAAAATTTTAAAGGTAAAATTAATCACTAATGCAATTATAAATAGGGGCAATTGTTTATATACCCCTGAAAAGTTTCCGACTTTTCGATTTACCCCTTTTAGAAGGCTAATATTGAAAATGGCCCTCCTACGTTCCAACCTATTTCTAATATATCCTTAGAGTTAAAATCCGTTAAGTAACTCTGTTATCTCTATAAAATTACTATTTTGCCCTTTTCAAATATACTTTTCTATCATCACTGTCTTTCTTATTTGCCCTTAAAGTCAGGGGCACAAAAAGTATTTCGACTTTTGGTCTTTTCCAATATACCCCTCTACCGTCACCAACCTTTCTTATTTGCCCTTAAATTAAGGGCAAAATTGGTATTTTAATTTTTTTTAACTGTGGTAGATGTTTAACTGACGTTTAACTCAGATTAACTTAACAGGAGATAACTGTGGGGGTATTTTGCAATAATGGTGGAACGTATAAGGGGCATTTTAGAAAGAAAAAAGAGTAGGGGTAGATCGGATATTTTCAGACGCATGAGGGGTATATAGGCAATTATCCTTTATAAATACTACATTAAAGTTTGACAGTAAAAATATATAAAAATTTTCTAAATTATGAATGTCACGCCCCGGGGTCTCTTTGTAGAAACACAGCGAAAATATTTTTTTATTTTTTTTTTTAAATCTGACCCCAGGGTATACCAGATCCGCCACAAATATAGGGAGTCCACTGTTCACACGGACAGAGTCTCTCCTGTATTTGCACAGCGTCGCACAAGTATAAGATACAAACACGATACAACCACAACTGAACATAAAGACATTCTACATCTATATATCCATACACCATTCACCACAGGTTTACATTCATGATTTAAACATAAAATTACAACTATTAGTTAAAACGTTTTCAACCCAAAAACTGATTTTAAAATACTAAGTTACGAAAATCATGAAAAATCTTTTAAAAATTGTTTCCCACACGAAAACTGTTTCCTTTAAAACCCGCTACCACGAGGGGTAGAAAACTATTTTTATTTTATAGAAATCCATAACTTTTTTATTTCATTCAAAACCACATGAATTCGAATAAAGTAAATCAACTGAACCATAGAGTGTCCAAGCTATATCAACAGAAGTAAAAGGGTAGAAACTAAACCAATAACCTGGGTCGGAAGCTCTATCGACAACTACGAACGTGTCTCACATCTCGTCTCAAACCTCGCCGCCCACAATACTAGAAAAATGGTGGGGGAGATGAGAACATGTAAACATATCTCCCCTCCCAGTGGGTACCGCAAGCCGATGAAGGCGAGGAGTACTCACCGGATCAGGAAGAGATAACAACAATATGAACAGGTATATACTAAATACAGTAACAACAATTAATACTACATGAACAAGATATATAAGAACAACTACTGCTACTGTAAGAAAGAACTAAATGCATACATGGATATCAACTATAGTAGCAAGACAACTGTAAAGAAAGAACTGTAAGTATGCATGCAACAACCGCTATTATAGTCATATGCGTCAACTAGACGATAAGTCCTAGAATACCCAATCTGAAAACTGCCTATCGATCCGTAGACCTCAGGCCTGTGCCACAACTGCTCAACCTATACGTGACCCTCGCATAAAGCATCCGGGTCCGAAAAGTATATGACCCTCGCATAAAGCACCCGGGTCTGAACGTACATGACCCTCGCATAAAGCACCCAGGTCAGAAAGCATATAACCCTCGCATAAAGCACCCGTGTCTCACGGGCTGACACTCCCAACCACTTTTTCGAAAAAGAACACCCTCTTGCGGCTAAACCGCTAATGTTCGTGAAATGCGTATGGACAGTGGCGATCGATACTGATATGCTCAATAGCCAACTGTCGGCAACTAGCCGACAATCACTGCCCCTCGGGGCTAACCGACCCATTGGTCATCAAACTGTAAGGAAACACCAGAACCGACCACTCAAGTCAACTAGGATGGAACAACTCAATATTCTCTCAACTGTATGCAAGTACTGACTACTCAAGTCAACTGGGATGGAACAACTCAACATCCTACCGAACGTATGCACGTACTGACTACTCAAGTCAACTAACATATACTCAAGAACTGATCAATAGTTCACACGAATGTCGCATAATGTATCACTAAAATTCAGAACTATCGTCAGCCACTAGTTGACAATCCTGTTGGCCTAGTGGCCCTAATCTTATATTAGATTTTGATGATAACAAATAATCACTTTTATTGGACTAATTTCTTATCTTGAGCTTTGTGTTTTAGATCTTTCTATCTTCAAAAGGACTCAAGATGGGCAATCCTCTAAGTATCAAGCTTCAATTATTGAAGCTACATTTGCTTCCTTTGTCAAATTGACAAACTCACTCTCTCTACTTTTACATGAATTTAAATCGTAATTAGAGTGAGACATTTTGAGCTAAGATTAAACTTTTCATCTATCACTTTAAAAATTACTCAAATCTGAGTTATGTCAAGTTTTCGTTTTCTGGGCCCTGTTTAGGGCGACCTAAAGTGGATCCAAATGTTCTGTATTTTTGGATCTGCCTCTTCGCTGTCGAAGCATCCAGAGATATTTTTTGAACTGTTCAGGGCGACCGGAAATAAGTTCAGGGTGCCCGCAAATGTCAGGAAGCCCTAATAATTTCTGTCAGAGAAAGTGGCGGCGGCATGGCAGAGCAGCACAGGCAACACGGCGCGGCGCAGGCGGCGCGCATGTTCAGGGCGCCCGCAAATCCTGACAGCCCAAGTGTACGTTCCTGGAAAGTCAGCGCAAAAGTTCAGGGCGCAAGGACAGGGCGCCCGCAAATCCTGACGTACGGTTCCTGAAGAGCGGCGCACGCGGCTGACAGGCTGCTGGAAGCGCAGTGCGCGTGCAAAAGTTCAGGGCGCCCGGAAATGACTTTAGGGCGCCCGAAAGCGCAACGTTCAGCAGCTGGCCGAGGCTATAAATAGATGTGTCTTTGATATTTCAAAGCATCTCCTTGCACTTCATTTTTAAGCTAAAATCCTCAGCATTTTAATACACTTAGCTCTCTATTCTCTTTCTCAACTTGAGTGAAATTGTAGTGAGATTTATTCTTGTAAAAAGAGAGAGGCAAAGTCTTGAAGCTTGATAAGAAAAAGGTATCGGTGTGAAGGCTTGGTGCTTGCCCGCAAAAGCATCATCTAGTGGAGATCCAACTTTCTCTTGCGTTGAGAAGTTGGCGGGGACGTAGGCAAAGTGCCGAACCTCGAAACAAATCGACCGTGTGCATTCTTGAGTTTGAACTTCTCTATATTTCTCTCTTTGTCGATTGTTTTGGGTTTTTAATTAACTTGTTTTTTGATTTTTTATTTTAGAAACCTAATTCACCCCCCTCTTAGGTTGCCATTTAGATCCTCAAATCCAACCCCTCAAGGTACACCGACCTCAAAGGTCATCCAACGACAAGAGTCATGAACTGACTGTCTAGGTCACAACATGTCAAATAGTGTATCTGGGTAAACTACAATCATCTGTCGGCAACTCACCGACAATTCCATCCCTCAGGGTATACCGACCATATCGGTCATCAAGCAATAGAAGCCAAGAAACTGACCGAATAGGTCATAGATACGAGATGCAAGAACTGACCAACCAGGTCACTGATAAGAAGTACGAGAACCGACCAACCAGGTCGCAGGTATCACATACAGATAAACTACTCTACTCCTACACATGATACTAAGCATGAAAACATTTGAGTAGAGTATAACAAAACAATATCGGTGAAAGGCTCAATAAATACTATGCAATAGTAACAACAAGAGAGCAAGGGTAAGAAACCATCACCGAACGTGCACCACTGTACCGACGTCGGATCGAAGTACCCATCTGTACAAACTTGGTGTTGGCCTTCCAACTGCAAAGGAAGAATCAATCGGACCTACGAAGGGTCCACCGGGTTAGCATCCAATCCACAAAAACAAACCACTAATAACTCTCACAAATAAACCCACGGGAATCGGTTTCCCAAACCGATCGCCGTAATACCCGGAAGTCCCGAAATCGCACCGGGACTCCGCCGGGACCCACGAACTGTACCGGGACACGCCGACTCGTGTTATGAGTCATCCGCTGCCACAAAACACACCAATTTGGATGTCTTGGCAGCAAACACAAGCTAACACAGCTACATAATTATCGCCGGATAATTGTACGAGTATGGGTTCCCGAAAGTGTCAATTTCGACACCGGAACCCACCGTCGCTCACCCGTCATCAACGAACCCACAATGTGATGATGGTGACCAGCCAATAACGCTTAGCGACAACTCACAGAGAAACCAAACAACGTCGGAAGAGATTCGGACCAAAACCGCGTTCTTTCGGCGAAGTTCGTCGAAAAATGCACCGAAATCAACTTTCGATTTCCGCGAGGGCTATCAGACCTTGGACAATCAGTCCAGAGATTATCCACAACTCACACATGCTGCCAATAGTTGTCGCGACAGACCAAAAAGCATTAAAGTCCTCCCGATTGCAAGAAATCCCATTATTTTATGTGATTTCTAAGCTTTTATGGTTCGACCGTGCAATTCGATAATTCTATTGCCAAACCAAGACACACGCTGAAAGGTCTCGGCATGCCAGAGACTGTGCTCACCTTTCAGAGCACTGTCGTCCACTGTGGAGGGCGCAGGAGAGACGCGAACCTCAGTGAAACAGCGCGCACAATGCCTACGTTGCGTCTAACTCGTTAACCAGGGCATCTCTGCCTTTAACAGAGGTGAGCACGATGTTCAGCACGAAACCAAGATTATCGTGCTCACCTCCACATTTATCGGAGTGCCTTCGGATCGCCAAAAAAGCAACCGGAACCCCAAAACAGTGCACAGGAATTTAAATGCAGCCTTACTTGAGCAATAGAGCTAGGGTTGGTCTCCGGCGGCCGGACGGCGAGCGCTCCGGCCGGGAATGGGAGCGGTCGGTGCGAGAGGTCCGTGGAGGGTGCTGGCCGGTGGCGGGCGTCAACCAGTGGTCGGCGACAGAGATCCCAACCGCCTAGTGTAAGGACTCGAAACTGCGAAACGAGAAATTGGACTATGATTCAAATTGATCAAAGTCAAGTTAGGAATGCCTTAGAGTGATTAAAGGCATTAAGTAAGCTAAAAGTGCATTGGAAATGACCTGTGCTGAAATCGGAGCAGAAACAGAAGATTTAAAATTTTACGTGTGAAACGGGCGGATAAATTAGCAGAAAATGCACAGTGTCGGAAAATTATGAAAACTGGAGGGTATGTCAGGATTATTATTATGAGGCTAGATTTAAAGTTTCATGCCATTCTGACACCCGAAAATACCCAAAATTGGGCTGTGCATTAGAGGGGTAATTTGGTAATTATGGATACAAGAGAGCTATTTGTATTTGACTTCTCTCTTGTCCCCTCATTACTTGCACCCTAAGCAAAGGAAAAGGCTCCCCTCTCTCTCTCTTTTGGCTGATAGAAAGAAAAGGAGAAAAAGAAGAAGAGAAGGAAGGAAAAGAAGAGAAGTGGAGAAAAAGCTTTGGAGAGTGGGATTTCTCTCCTTTGGGCTTTCCTCTACATCAAGTAGAGATCTTCTCAAGGTAAGCTTGGGATTTCTAAAGCTTAGATTTTTCTAGGGTTTTGTGATATGACCTTAGAATGAGTTTTGGTGACCTCTAGAATTCTAGCTAGTTGCTAGAAGTATGATCTAGAGTCCGTTTCGGCTAGTTTAGCGGAAGTTGTGAGCTAGGGCTCCAAAATGCGATTTTGCTAACGGTTAGGGTTTGATCTAGTTTAACCCTATGTTTGTGATGGTTTTAGGCTCGGGAGCACTCCGCGAAATCGATTAGCGATTCGACGAGCGGCGCGGAGGAATTGGCGAGCCTATATTGGTTGAAATTGCCGTAGAGTGCGGCGAAGCCTTCGAGAATTCGGCGAAGTGCGTCGGTGGAGCCTACACGATATTAGAAGGTGGGGGTGTCCATCCCGAGCACTGGTCTCACATGTCTGTATGTGCATATGTATATAGTATCGATCTAATGTAAATTGTCGAAAACAAGTTAGGGTAAGGTACTCCTTTATTGCATGTAGTTCTAGCTAGTGTAGCTGGATATGCTTGACATTAGGGTAGAATACATGAATAAAGGCGAGTGATGACATTGAAACCCTAAAGTAGAAAACTTATATGAGTTGGCAAAACTGAAAGACATTCCTTTATTTGCATGTGATTCTAGCTAGTGTAGCGTGATATGCTTGACACTAGGGTAGAATACATGAATAAAGGTGAATGATGACATTGAAACTCTAGTGTAAAGAACTTGTATGAGTTTGACAGAACTAAGAACAAACGACAACATAGATCGAGTGGCATCTAGTTGAATAATAACCTAGATCGAGTGGCATCTAGTTGAATGATAACCTAGATCGAGTGGCATCTAGTAAATGAGAACATTGACAAATGACATGTTGAACTAGAGTCTAGGTGAACTCTATGCATGATGAACTAGAGGTGATAGTTCTGAGAGTTGTTAACCTTAGTTGATAGGGTATCCTCAGTTGGCGAGGATTGGATCATACTCACACAGTCTGTTTGAGCTTGTGGTGGTCGCTCCACACAAGCAGTGCACTCCGGAGTTGTCTCACAAGCGGGGTAGCTCACCGGGTGAGATACGAGCGGGGTAGCTCCTCACCTATGCACTGGGATGCACTCCGGAGTTGTCACACGAGCGGGGTAGCTCACCGGGTGGGATACGAGCGGGGTAGCTCCTCACCCATTGGGGTGGGGGGTGAGTCGGGCGAAGGGCGGGGTAGCTCTTCACCTGTGAGATTTGAGCGGGGTAGCTCTTTACATGTGAGATTTGAGCGGGGTAGCTCATCACTTGTGAGATTTGAGATATCAGTAGAGGCGAAAGGCGAGGTAGCCCTTCACCTCTTCACCTACTAGATTTGTAGTGTGAGTACCATGAGATTTGAGATCTTAGGCGGGGTAGCCTAGTGGATTGGGTAACGAAAGAATATGTTTCCTGTTAAATATAGTATAGTGTGATAGTTTCCTTTATGCTAATTAGCATGTTTACTTATGTTGTTTAACATAGTAGAAATATCGATAGCATGATTTACAGCTTTCCATATTATCGATAGCATGATTTACAGCTTTCCATATTATCGATAGCATGATTTACTGCTTTTCTATATAAATATCTATCTGTGAATACCTATGCCGTATGGACCTAGAGGGGAGATCGGTGGAGTCGGTGGCGAGCCCACGGGAACTAAGGAAGTTAGTTCTCACCCCACCACTATTACGGGGGCCTAGCGCGCGGGTACGAGAGGCGAGGATCGCGGTAAGGGCATAGCGCCCTAGATCGAGGTAGCAGCCACCTGTTGCATTAGAGGCACCCGAGTTGTCGAGTGTAGATCTTGTATAGGTGTGATATTTGTGAGATGTTGTAAATATTCATTTTGCAAGCTCAAGGTAAACTTGTTGTAAATGATGTTGAAACATGAATGTAATAGCTAAGTGTTTCTCTCTTTGTATACTTGTATATCATACTTGTATCGCTTGCTCTTGTATGGTTGGCACTCTTAGTGCTTTGGTTAGTCATGAATAAAAATGAAATTCTCGTTCTTGTACATGACTCGTTTGTTGAGCCTTGCGGCGGGCGGGGGAGAGTCTTTGTCCGTCCGGCGTACGTTTGACGTCTTGCGTCTTGAGCCAAATTGGCGGTCGCGGGGCGTGAGAGATAAGATGGTATCAGAGCCATAAGAGCAAGTAAAGAGAGAGTCTAGGACGACCTAGGAGACCCTAGGATGGAAGCCTAAGGCGATAGGTGCGTGAGGGGAACGTGGACCTATTGCGGTGGCGGAGGTTAAAGGATTGGGTCAAAAGGATTTTGTGTCTCTAGTAGGTACTAGAGATGGACTTGAGTGGTATAAATTCTTGACTCGAGGTGATTATGTCGGCGGCCGACGACATAATACTAAGAGCCCAGAATGAGGACGCTCGCGAGCTTCCGCCCGATTTTTGCTAATGAGTTATACGATTGTTAATTGTGTAGACGTTGTTGGTTTAAGTTGTTAACCAACTTGTTGCGTTTCAGGAGCTAATGGCACCTAGGAGACGCGATACGCATAGGACCGTTCCGGTATCACCCCCGGCGGTGCCCGATCACGCGGAGTTGCCCGGGCAGTACGAGCTGCCCGAGCAAGCCGAGTTGCCTGAGCAGGGTGAGCTACCAGAGCAGGCTGGGACGAGCATGGTGCGGGAGCTGCAAGCACAAATGTTGGCGCTTGTCGGAGCAATGCAACGACAAGAGGTTCGATTGGGCGCTCAATTGCTAGTGGAACGCCAAGCGGCGGCGGCGGTCGCGACGACAACGGTGGACCGTGATCCGCTGTACCTTCGGTACAAGTACCAAATGTGCCGAGGGTGAGGGGATTGCGGCGGCGCCGGCGGTGGCACCTTCCCCACCGGCGAGTGCTCCCTTGACGGCATCGGGTTCCGCTACACTTGATGCGGCGGCCGAGGAAGCGGAGCGAGAGCGTGGTTACATGGCGCTCGTAAAGTTTGCGAAGTTTCGCCCTCCGACGTTCGATGGTGAGGTGCTTGATCCATGGATTGTGGAGAATTGGTTGGCCACAATGGAGATGCTGTTTGAGAACACCTACGCCTCGGAACGGGATAAAGTCCATTTAGCCGCTCACTGTTTCGACAAGAGGGCTCGACTTTGGTGGAGGGGAGTGAAGCGAGATAGATCCCCTGACCTTCCGCCAATTGATTGGGAGGAATTTCGGCGACTTATGTTCGCGGAGTATTTTCCCGATAGTGACAAGAGAAAGATGCGGGAGGACTTCAGGAAGCTAAAACAGGGTGGACGTTCGGTTCGGGAATATGAGCGGGAGTTCACTCATTATGTGAACTGTGTCCCCGATGTCGCGAGAACGGATCAGGAACGAGCGGAGTGCTTCGTTCGGGGACTTCGGTCCGATATTTTCCGGACGGTTCACGCCTTTAAGTTTCTATCCTTTGCGGAGGTGCTTGACCGTGCTTTGTGGGTCGAGCACGGAAATGTGTGCGTTCGAGAGGAACGCGAGACCTTCGACAAGGGCAACGGGAAAAAACGCCCTGGCGGTAGTTCGGGTGGACAGATTAGTTCCAAGAAGCCCCCGAAGTACCCGAAGACAGACCGAGAGTCGGGGACACATGTACGATGTGTGATGCGGTGGGGAGCATCGCGCGAGGAATTGTGAGCATCGGGCGGGACGATGTTTTAGGTGTGGTCGGGCGGGGCATGTGCGCCGTCGGTGCGGAAGGGATCGCCGCCTATCTCGTACATTGCATCGCCCGATGACTCGAGGCGGTTTGGCGGAGTTCCGCCTACCGCATATCTGGACGTGCGATGGCGTCACGTCAGCCTGAGGGGACCCGGTCGGCTCCAAGCGGTCGAGGGTTTGCCGCTCAAGCGGAAGGACCTGCCAGGGTCGAGGAACGTGACATTGTGGCAGGTATGATTTAATTAAAGCAATCATACGCTTCTGTAAGATATAGACTTAATAATTGCATGCATTTGTCTTGTGGTCGTGGGCTACTATTTATACGTTAATATAGTAGGGACCAAGTGGACGGGTTAGTATACATACCCGGGCATGCTTATGTGGTGAGAATGTAGCACCTGCCGGAGCAGATAGAGAGCTTGATGGCACTAGCAAATTGCTGGTGATGGCCTATGGGTAAAATAGGGCTCGTGGTAGAGATGGAATTGGCGGACGTCTCTCAAGGCAATGAGTGAAAGATTGCGAGAATCGAGCCATGGTATTTGAGGATCTGCGGAGAGTCGGGAAATTTCGGACGTGATTAGGTAGAACGAGCGATGAAAGGCTGGATCGCTATTGAGCAAGCGGTTGGTTGGTGGCCAAGTGCAAGCACGTGGGCCTAGTAGTACCTCGAAGTGAGGTTGGCGAGTCGTGCTTGTGGCCGGTGTGCATAGGCATGGTTGCCTAGTGCCGGACTTAGCGTACGGCGTGTATAGCGCTCGAGTAGAGGTATCCATGGAGTGCGGTGTTGATTCAGCCGGGGGAGTTTGTAGGCAGTAGCACCGTAGCATTGCTAGGTGTGAAGCGTGCCTGGGATAACTCGTTGGGCTGAGGGCTCGCACTGGGTGCCTAGGCGCCGATAATGTCATGTGTTGCGCGGGTGAGCAAGCCGGTTGAGACAACGGTTGTAGTGCGCTTGAGGACGATCCGTGCTGGACTACTCGTGGATGGAGCACAGGCCCACGTGGACGGTATGATCATTGTGAATCACGGCGGCCGGGGTAGAGCGAGTTTGGTCGGGACGATAGTCGAGCTTGACCGGGAACGTGGAATGCCACGTGTTGGATCGTGAGATCGAGGATACACCCAGTGTGTACTGACCCAACCCGAGGATCTGTAGTGGTTTGGGGTCTTGTTTGTTTACTCCTAGTTGGAGTGTGTGCGAATTCCTAAATGAGAATCTCACCAGGAAATGATAATTGGGTCTGCGCCGGTAAGCGAGAGACGCTAGGCGTAGTTGCGACGGGTTTGAGCGGTAGACCTATGTAAAGTTGGTGGCCTTTGGCTCACCTATGGAAACCGAGGATCGGTAAGGCCGGTAACTCTATTAAGGAGTCTGGCTTAGATTCACGAACGGAGTGTTCGTGTGAGCTCGTTGCAATGACGAAGTTGAATTGGATGTGAAGCGCAAAGAGAAGCTCTTTGTATGCCGGTAATGCACTTTCGGCGTTACGCTTAGTAAGTGTGAGGGAATTTGGTCTCACATCTTCCGTAGTGGGCCTTTGGACAATTCCGATGAGTAAAAGGCCACTCCGAGATGGAAAAGTGCATTGGAATCCCCGATTGCCCGATAAATCGAGTTAGGGTATGAATTGGGTTGAATTGAGTTAGTTTCGAGGACGAAACTTCTTTTAAGGAGGAGGATGTAAGGCCTCGAAAGCTGAAACGAGAAATTGGACTATGATTCAAATTGATCAAAGTCAAGTTAGGAATGCCTTAGAGTGATTAAAGGCATTAAGTAAGCTAAAAGTGCATTGGAAATGACCTGTGCTGAAATTGGAGCGAAAACAGAAGATTTAAAATTTTACGTGTGAAACGAAGCGGATAAATTAGCGAGAAAATGCACGGTGTCGGAAAATTATGAAAACTGGAGGGTATGTCAAGATAATAATTATGAGGCTAGATTTAAAGTTTCATGCCATTCTGACACCCGAAAATACCCAAAATTGGGCTGTGCATTAGAGGGGTAATTTGGTAATTATGGATACAAGAGAGCTATTTGTATTTGACTTCTCTCTTGTCCCCTCATTACTTGCACCCTAAGCAAAGGAAAAGGCTCCTCTCTCTCTCTCTTTTGGCTGATAGAAAGAAAAGGAGAAAAAGAAGAAGAGAAGGAAGGAAAAGAAGAGAAGTGGAGAAAAAGCTTTGGAGAGTGGGATTTCTCTCCTTTGGGCTTTCCTCTACATCAAGTAGAGATCTTCTCAAGGTAAGCTTGGGATTTCTAAAGCTTAGATTTTTCTAGGGTTTTGTGATATGACCTTAGAATGAGTTTTGGTGACCTCTAGAATTCTAGCTAGTTGCTAGAAGTATGATCTAGAGTCCGTTTCGGCTAGTTTAGCCGAAGTTGTGAGCTAGGGCTCCAAAATGCGATTTTGCTAACGGTTAGGGTTTGATCTAGTTTAACCCTATGTTTGTGATGGTTTTAGGCTCGGGAGCACTCCCGCGAAATCCGTTAGCGATTCCGACGAGCGAGCGCGGAGGAATTGAGCCGGGAGCCTAAATTGGTTTAAATTGCCGTAGAGTGCGGCGAAGCCTTCGAGAATTCGGCGAAGTGCGTCGGTGGAGCCTACACGATATTAGAAGGTGGGGGGTTTCCATCCCGAGCGTGTATGTGCATATGTATATAGTATCGATCTAATGTAAATTGTCGAAAACAAGTTAGGGTAAGATACTCCTTTATTGCATGTAGTTCTAGCTAGTGTAGCTGGATATGCTTGACACTAGGGTAGAATACATGAATAAAGGCGAGTGATGACATTGAAACCCTAAAGTAGAAAACTTATATGAGTTGGCAAAACTGAAAGACATTCCTTTATTTGCATGTGATTCTAGCTAGTGTAGCGTGATATGCTTGACACTAGGGTAGAATACATGAATAAAGGTGAATGATGACATTGAAACTCTAGTGTAAAGAACTTGTATGAGTTTGACAGAACTAAGAACAAACGACAACATAGATCGAGTGGCATCTAGTTGAATAATAACCTAGATCGAGTGGCATCTAGTTGAATGATAACCTAGATCGAGTGGCATCTAGTAAATGAGAACATTGACAAATGACATGTTGAACTAGAGTCTAGGTGAACTCTATGCATGATGAACTAGAGGTGATAGTTCTGAGAGTTGTTAACCTTAGTTGATAGGGTATCCTCAGTTGGCGAGGATTGGATCATACTCACACAGTCTGTTTGAGCTTGTGGTGGTCGCTCCACACAAGCAGTGCACTCCGGAGTTGTCTCACGAGCGGGGTAGCTCACCGGGTGAGATACGAGCGGGGTAGCTCCTCACCTATGCACTGGGATGCACTCCGGAGTTGTCACACGAGCGGGGTAGCTCACCGGGTGGGATACGAGCGGGGTAGCTCCTCACCCATTGGACTCGGGAGGTGAGTCGGGCGAAGGCGGGGTAGCTCTTCACCCGTGAGATTTGAGCGGGGTAGCTCTTTACATGTGAGATTTGAGCGGGGTAGCTCATCACTTGTGAGATTTGAGATATCGATGAGGCGAAAGGCGGGGTAGCCCTTCACCTCTTCACCTACTAGATTTGTAGTGTGAGTACCATGAGATTTGAGATCTTAGGCGGGGTAGCCTAGTGGATTGGGTAACGAAAGAATATGTTTCCTGTTAAATATAGTATAGTGTGATAGTTTCCTTTATGCTAATTAGCATGTTTACTTATGTTGTTTAACATAGTAGAAATATCGATAGCATGATTTACAGCTTTCCATATTATCGATAGCATGATTTACAGCTTTCCATATTATCGATAGCATGATTTACTGCTTTTCTATATAAATATCTATCTGTGAATACCTATGCCGTATGGACCTAGTGGGGAGATCGGTGGAGTCGGTGGCCGAGCCCACTGGGAACTAAGGAAGTTAGTTCTCACCCCACCACTATTACGGGGCCTAGCGCGGTTACGAGAGGCGAGGATCGCGGTAAGGGCATAGCGCCCTAGATCGAGGTAGCGACCACTGTTGCATTAGAGGCACCCGAGTTGTCGAGTGTAGATCTTGTATAGGTGTGAGATTTGTGAGATGTTGTAAATATTCATTTTGCAAGCTCAAAGTAAACTTGTTGTAAATGATGTTGAAACATGAATGTAATAGCTAAGTGTTTCTCTCTTTGTATACTTGTATATCATACTTGTATCGCTTGCTCTTGTATGGTTGGCACTCTTAGTGCTTTGGTTAGTCATGAATAAAAATGAAATTCTCGTTCTTGTACATGACTCGTTTGTTGAGCCTTGGGCGGGCAGGGGAGGTGCTGTCCGTCCGGCGTCTGTTTGACGTGCCGTGCCGACCAAATTGGCGGTCGCGGGGCGTGACACCTAGTTACTCTCGGGTTTAAGGGCGCCGGCGGCAAGGCGGCAGCCGAAGGAGCTCGGGATGGCGACGGTTCGACGCCGGAGGCCGAGGGAGAGATGGTGCACCCGTCGGTGGGTGGCGGCGATGCTTGGAAGCGCACGGGTCTGAGCGGCCGCGGGGATTCAGCGGCCGGCGGCGTGGGGACGGCGGGGTTGCGTGCCGGAGGATGCCGCGGGTCACCGGAGGGCGGCGCAGCCGATGGGGAGTGGCGGCGACGCATGGGGGCAAGGATCACCCAGGCTCGGTCTGGGCTGACCGTACGTGGCCGTAGGGAGCTTGGATTGCTCCGGCGACGCACAGGGATGGTCGGGGCCGGAGGGGAAGATGCCGGAGATGGGTCTCAGCCCGGGGGCGATGAAGCTCGGGCTAGGGAGACCTCTAGGGATCTGCAACCACAAAGAGATGGAGTGGTTAGCCGAGACGGAGGGAGAGGGAGCAGAAGCTTTTTTGGCGGCCGATGTTGCTCGCCGGCGGTAGGGGTGGGCGCATGGCTAGGGCATAGAGGTGCAGATGATGGTTAAGGTTATCTAGAGGTGCAAGTCGGCTAGATCTAGGGTTTCCTGCTAAGAAATCCTAGTGCAACATTATATATAACCTGCAACTTTGCAGAAAAGTCCCCCAAAGATAATTATTATCATCTAAGTCCCTGTCAGCTCATGTGTTATGCACGTACGCACCTCCATGTTTGATCTCGCGCGATTCGGTACATAAAATATTGCAACTTTTCCAAAATCGATTGCCGAACACGCAGGAAGTCCCGAAAGTCGCTCTGGGACTCTGCCGGGACCCATGAACTGTCCCGGAACTCACCGACTCATGCTATGAGTCACCCGCTGCCACTAAAAATATATTTTTGTGTGACTTTGCAGCAAAAACGCTATCTCACTGCAAAACGATTATCGTCGGATAATCATTCCGATCCGGATTCCCGGAAGTGTCCAATTCGACACCGGAACCCACCACCGCTCACCCGTCATTTCCGAACCCTCCAAATGACGTGGGGGACTAGCCCACAAGGCTCAGCGATGTCACAAATTATTGTGAGGCACTGTCGGAAGAATTTCGACCCCCAAAAACGTGTTCTGTCGGCAGATATCGCCGAAAAACGCACCGAAAATCAATATTTGATTTCTGGAAAGGCTTGGGGCCTTGGACAACCAGTCCAGAGGTTACCCGCTGCCCACACACACGCCAACATCGACCACAAAGTGTACAATTACATAGAAACCCTCCCGACTTCATAAAATCACATTATTTTATGTGATTTACAGGGTTTTATGGGCCCGACAGCACAAACCGATGTTCAATCAATCAAGCCGAGACACCCTCTGACAGGTCTCGGCGTGCCGGAGGCCGTGCTCACACTTCAGAGCACTGCCGACCATTGTGGAGAGCGGGCGAGCGACGTGAACTTTTGTTAACCGCGCGCACAGCATGAAAAGCATGCTCATCTCGCAAACCAGGGGCTTGGTAACCCCAACGAAGGTGGCCACGATGATCAGCACTGATCAAGGATCATCGTGCTCACCTTCAAAAGCCTCGGGGTGGCTTCGAGTCACCGAAACAGTGACCCGAGCTCGAGACAGTGCACAAAACAGCTACACTAAAGCTTACCGGACTATGGGCAGCTCGGGCACGGCCAGCGACGGCCAAGAGGCGGGCGCGCTGGCAGGAAGGTATTGGCGACGGAGGAAGGCCGAGGGCGCGGAATGGCCGGTGACGGGAGGCGGCCGTGAGGTGGGCAATGATGCCCTAGCCGCACAGCCCGAGGAGAGCATGGACTTAGCCTAGTTGAGAGAGAGCTCTAACGGCGGAGTAGCCGGTGGCAGACGGGTGCGGCCGGCCAGGTGGAGCCGGCACTCACGCTAGCCGGTGGCGGAAGGTGGTGGTGGCTGCGGTGGAGCATCCCGAGCCCACACGGCTTCAGCTTGGGCTCGGTGAGTCCCTCTGGCCACGACGACAACTAGAGCAACAAGAGAAGGAGAGCGGGCCACCTCTGGGACCGAGAGAAAGAGGTCGGGATGGCGGCGGCGGCGAGGCAAGGGCGCGCCGTGCAAAGCTCGGTCGCACTAACTTTGTGCGGCCGTGGAGTGCGCAACCAACTGCGCGGCGGCGTTCGAGGCGGCCACGACCGGCGGGAACGGTCGCCGGGACTTCGGGAGAGGCGGCAGCAGTGGCCTCAAGCGGCAGGAGTGGCCTCAAGCGGCGGCGGCGCAAGGGGAAGGAGCTCAACCCGCACAGACCTGGCCTCGGGTCCAAAAGGTAACGGCGGCCGGGTGGTGGCCGAGGGAGCACTGGGGCAACAACGAGGGGTCACCGGAAGCCAGAGGGAGGCGACACGGCTAGTCCCTGGCGGCGGCAGCTCGTGGGCCACGAACTAGCTTGGGCTCAACCCGATCTAACCAATTCTGGCCGCAGGTGTAAGAAAATCATGTATATGTAGCGGAAGAAAATAACACAATTAAAAATTTTCTTGAAAAACCAAAGATCACCTCGTGTTTCATTTTAGATCATTAATAATAGATCTAATTAATCTAATCAAATAGGATCTAATTATTCACCTTGCGCGGGTCGAGATCACTGCGAAGTCGATAATCGTTGTTAAAATTTGTTCGTCCTCGCTTAGCCGGGCACCCGCCCGGCCTCTACTCGCGTCCACACGAAATCACGCCCTTGATCGAATTAGACGACCGCTTCAATCTGTGATCCGATCATGAATTAATCCTTGCGTCGACTTGAGGAAGATGAATCAATCTTCTAGATGTGCTAGCAACCTTTTTGAAGATCGAAACCGATGGATTAATTGTGGAGGACTTAAGGAAGAAAGAGGATTGACGGCTAGGGTTTTCTATTTCTCTTGCATTAATTTTTCCTTCTCTTAATTTTAATATGTCATATGACATATATTTATAATGAGAAAACCCTAACGTAATCCTAATCCTAATCGAAATCCTATTCCGATTGGATTATCCATTAACCCACAAGTTGGTTATGATATTAACCGAATTCGAATTCTAATTCTAATTCGATTCGTGTGTAACATTTACACATAAGTCCTCATATCATTTACTAACGATTAGTAAATACACCATGTAACTTTTACACATAAATACCTCTGATTTATAATAATTGCAAATTAGTCCTTTTACTAATAAATTAGTAAACTATAGTATTTAACTATATTATAATTGCAATTAATCCATCCGATAAACTTCTTTTATCGTCTCCTAAATATCGATCATGCACGATTTCTTATGTGTGTGACCTAATAGGTTCAATTCTGTCTGGTAGTGAGATATGATGCGATCCCCATCTATATCATCATTGAAACTCCTTTCGATGGCTCAAACACTTTTGATTCTACCCTAATAGAATAATTAATTATCTATAATTATTTCTATAGGTTCCCACAATCCACTAGTGACATCTAGCAGCATGTAGTGGCAATCCAGTCAAAAGTGAATATCGGACTGAACCTTTAGGTGCAGTTACCGTATAATACAATCCTTCTATCGCATAGTTCCAACTGAGTGGAGGTCATGGAATATTCGTCAAACCCCATTACCCGTCATATGATAAATTTGATAGGACAAAAGCACTTATTGTAACGACCCAGCCCACTAGCAACAATAACTCGTTGGGCCTAACCACCGGCCCAAAATGCTTAAGCCCAGTTATTATTACTAGTGTCTAAGTCTATTATAAACCCAATGACAATCCCTTTCCCATCCGATGTGGGACTATTGGGGTGTCATACTTATGGTTACTCTTAGAAACATCTTTCCATACACCATATTACCCCGGCCGAGGATTTCTGAGCTCTGCCTTATAAATAGCATAGAACTAATTATCTCTCTACCGAGAGCGATAGATCCCCTATAAACACACACCCATTCCTGATATGAACCGACTGCAGCCAACATATACTACTAAGACCTATGGCTAGGATCAGAGTTTATTGCATAGTCAAACTACAGTAGCCTCATATTGAATGACCGTGGTGTCGCAGGTCTAAGGATCAGTTGTACCACTGCAACATCAAACTAGTTACTGACGAATGAGTAGACATCCATGTAACTGTTCGTAGTTGGTCACGCTCAGTACCCTTGTTCTCGAACAACCACCTGCATGTTCGCTCCAGTGTCCCCACACTAATGACTCGAGATTCGTCATCCCAAAAGGGAAGCGACACACGCATCAATCTTACCGGATCAATCATCGTCCCCATGATGATCCTCCGATTGAGAGTATTTATGAATTAATCACCAATAATATGTATATCAAATTCTCAACTCTTGAGAATACATATTATCATCTTATTAATTCAAAGGACGATTCACGGACACATTAAACATGAATGGAATAAAAGGCCCAATTATATAAATAATAAAGATTAAGTACAATAATATGTCCCATAGAAAATAAAATGCGTCAGCCTGATAGGCTTCTAGGGCATACAACTAACAGTAGGTTGCCCAGACAGCGACGGCGGCATGTAGACGGCGGGGACGGCGCACGCGGGGGTCGTCGGAGGCTAGGGTTATGGCTAGAGGAGGGGCCGAGGTTAAGGATCTCCTAAGGATACTCTACAACTAAGATGGTGGATGAGATAATGGAAAAGGTGGTGGGGGGAAGCAAACCCGGCTTTTACGCGACCGAGTCGTCATTGCGAGCACGGCTAGGGCGTGCAGGCGGGCGCAGAGCAATAGAGGGATCTATAGGGTTAGGGTCAAAGTTTCCATGAAGAAACCCAATATGCATGGTATATTTATGCAAATGGTAATTTTCCACAACAGTCCTCCGTTGTTGATTATAATCAACTAAGTCCCTCACAGCGCATGTAAAACGCGATTACATACCCCAACGATCGATTTCACACAAAACGATACATAAAATGTCGCGCGATATCAGGAGATCCGTCCGTCAGATTTGCGAATAGATCACACCAGTGTGATCAGCACGACAGAAACATCAAATCCACAATTATGTTTCACCCAATATGGTTGCCAATTTGCGACAAAACGGGAGAACGATCGATTTCACACAAAACGATACATAAAATGTCGGACGATATCAGGAGATCCGTCCGTCAGATTTGCGAATAGATAACACCAGTGTGATCAGCATGACAGAGACATCAAATCCACAATTATGTTTCGCCCAATATGGTTGCCAATTTGCGACGAAACACACACACACACACACACACACACACACACACATATATATATATATATATATATATATATACAAATCCAATAAACTCCATTTTTCTCAAAAATCATGCATCAAATCAAAAATCTGTCAATGCCATTGATTCCAGAATAGATGAACCGTTCAAAATGAGCTATTGAATCGCTATGAACAGAGTCCGTTACGTGCCAGAAGCCAACTCTACTCATCAGCCTCTCCGAAAAACCGGAGTTATATTCTATTCACTCTAAGTGATTAGTAATGGTCACGTAACTTTTCTATTCTAACTTATTTTCTCCTGAAACTTGACGAGTACTTATGTAATTAAATTACACACAAAAATATTATCAACAGAGAGTTTAGCTATATTGCCAAAATCCCAATCCTTACATCCATGATTTTGTGAAGTTATGTAAAACACTCGTGGTTTTCATGTAAAATATTGGAAATAGTTTTCTACCCCTTATGGTAGCGTTTTAAAGAAAAAAGTTTTTGTGTGGGAAATAGCTTTAAAAATTTTTTCGTGGGTTTCATGATTCCTAGTGTTTCATAATAAGTTTCCGGGTATGAATATTTTAAACTAATAGTTGTGGATTTATAATTAAATTCTGAATGTGAATCTATTGTGAATGATGTAAGAATGTATATTCTGTTGTGGTGGTCGTATCATGTTTATGTATCTTGTACTTGTACGGTGCCGTGCAAATATAGAGAAGACTCTGTCCGCGTAAATAGTGGACTTCCTGTATTTGTGACGGATCTGGCATATCCTGAGGGTCAGGTTTTTTAAAAAAAAAAAAAAAGTAAAAAAATTTAAGCACTTCCGCAATGTTTTCTAGTCAGAAAGGGACCCCAGGGCGTGACAAGTGCACACACGCCCGGCGAGTTGCTGGAGGCCACGCTGTCGTGCGGGCTCGCCACCCCACGCAACAGAGGAGAAGAGGCTACGATCGTACCGATCACCCCCGCGACGCCACGGCGGAGACAGCGATCGATAGGACCGCTCCGTAATTGTCCTCGCAAACACCGAAGTAACGGCGGCTGCCCATGGCGACGGTGGAGAAGGAGAGGGGGAACAGAAACGGCCCGAAAAATCTAAACGACAGAACCCCTAACAGGGTGAGTTTCGCATTGATGGTCGTATTAATGGCCACATTGATAACCGAAAAGACGCCGCGGCCAAAAGACCAAAGAGCCACGAGAAGGATGCTTTTGATAATAGCAATTTTAATTTAAAAATTAAAACCGAGTAAACATATTCATTATATCAATTTTTATTGTCAATTACTTACACCTAAAATTACTTTTGGTTGGCTTCAATATTTCCCGAGGCCGCGTTGCCTCAACCCTTGTAACTAAATTCATTTGCTAAACGAATGAAGTAGGTAGTGTGCTACATTTCTCACTCAAAAAAAAAAAACTTACACCTATATAAAATGATATTTTTATTTGGTTATTAATACATTATGATTTCATATTTTATTGATATAATTAATGTTCTTAAATTGTCGGGCTATTACCCGAATCCAAACTGGAAAGCTAATTTAAAACCCGATTCCGGACTCGAATCCGACAACAGGTTTTAAAAATTCATACAGTCGAATGCAAATCTAAAGGAGAAATTTTTTTAAATATTTTACAAATTATATAAAAAAATTAAAATAAATTCTGTAGTGTTTTCTACTGTTAACCATCAGAGAGAAGTTTGAGAATAAGCTAAATAAGCTGCAGTTGAAGGGCATGCATAAAATTTTACCAATCTTAATGGTGACATTTGCTTTCTCACTACAGCATGCTCTCTCTCTCTCTCTGTAAAGGAGAATGAATATCTATGGTGCACGCAAAGTATGAGACATTTGCTGTCTCACTTGCTGGGACAAAGAGCAATGCTAATTGTGCACTGGAAGATAATTGTTCTTTTATAAATAGTAGAGAGATAGAGCATGTGTCCAAAGGCCAAAGAAAATTGTTTTCTATGTGAGTGAGAGAGAGAGAGAGAGAGAGAGAGAGAGAGAGAGAGAGCACTCAAAGATGATTGCTTTTTAAATAATAGAGAGAGAAAGAGAGGAGCTTCTCTTATTTTATTTGGGTGGAGTCTTCGTTTATTTCGTTAAGAAATAAACTTAAATTAAAATGTAATCAACTAGACCAACTATGAAATATACCAACCACCAAACCCTTTGTCACTTGGTCGGTATCCAAACATTATTTTTAGAGTTAAAAAATTATAGTTTTTCCTTATTAAGAATAAAGGTGGAGCGGTTGTTTCGTCCTCCCACTGAAACAAGATAGTTCTCAAGTAGAACAAGCTTAATTAAAATTTAAATAAATATAATTTTGATTCTTGTATTAACTTGTTAATTAATCTAATTAGTATAGTTAATTAAGTACATCCAGGATTACAATAGAGCCAAATTAAAGTCTAATTAAATCTCCGGTTGGACTCCATCAATAGAAATTAATCTCAAGATCTATTGATATATTTCGTACACCCCGTGCATGGACCAAACCAATAAAAAAAATAAAAGCATATTTTTAACATTTTCTATCCGTCCAAAACGTCACAAGCATGTATACATATATAACAAATTCCAACCAGAAATTGAATATATAAGTTGTATAAATAAAGCATCACAGGATATAAAAGTAAATACTACGTACGGAGAGACTTAATTGAACACGCAATAAAAACTAAGAACTTCGGTGATAAATGATGCAATTTACCCTTTCTTTATAGTTCCGACTAAGTTGAAAGATTGGTGGCATGGCTGCTCCTTTATTCTAACTAGTGAAATCCCGCGCTATGCGGCGGAAAATTTATATAAATTCTAAAATAGTTTAAATTATATAGTAAATAGCACATAAATTGAAAAGTTAGCAGTACCATAAGATATTCGATTTAAAATTTAAATTTTAACTTAAAATCAAATTTTAAATTTTTTATTTTTTATTTTTTTTGTATATTATTCAAAATTAAATGGAACAAAACAAAAAGGATTAGAAAAGAGGGGGAAGAAAGGAAAAAAAATTACAAAAGGAAAAGGAAAAGAGAGAGAGAGAGAGAGAGAGAGAGAGGAGTGGATACAAAATACTATATATAATAAATAAATAAGTATAAAAAATAAATGCTAAATTATGCAATAAATTATTATATAATAATATATCTATATTATAAAAATAAAATACTATATATAATAACTAAATATATATTTATAAATAAAATTATATATATATATATAAACAAAAATACTATATATAATAAGTAACTAATTATAAAAATAAATAATAAATTATATAATAAATTATATTATATAATAATATATCTTTATTATTAAAATAAAATACTATATATAATAACTCAATATATATTTATAAATAAAATTATATATATATATATATATATATATATATATATATATATATATATATATATATATATATATATATATATATATATATATATATATATATAGAGTAGGGCTACTATACTATTATGAGTATAGAGCCCCTACTACTCATAAGTTGTTTTCGATGTTGGGATTTTCGAATCGGCGATCCACACCATTAAACATGATCTAGAGTATTTGAATCGTCTAGAAAATAAATTTCGTAATTTTTCGAAATCATTATAAGGTCCATCAAGCGGGGATAAAATGAACGGTCAAAATCGAACGACATCCTAAAAAGGGATGATCGGATCCTTCAATTCAAGATCGAGTTATTGATCTTTATCTATGTAGTGAATAGAATTTTCTATCAAAAATTCAACAAATTCCAATTCTTTTACACCGTTGAACTAGAAAGTATTCCATACCTACCATTAAAAATTGTCAATTTTGTATATATATATATATATATATATATATATATATATATATATATATATATATATATATATATATATATATATATATATATATATATATATATTATAATTTATTATATAATAATATATCTATATTATAAAATTAAAATACTATATATAATAAATCAATATATATTTATAAATAAAATTTTATATATATATATAGAGAGCGAGAGGAATAATTAATTAGATTATATATAACTAATTATTAGTAAGTTTAATTAATTAATTAATTTTACAAAGATTTAAAATTTTAAAGTTAAAATTGAAGTAAATATTATAAGTTAAATTAAAATTTAAAAATTTGAATTTTAAAATTTTAAAATTCTCTCTCCCTTACTCTCTTTCTCTCTCTTTCTCCCAGCCCTCTCTCTCTCTCCCTCTCTCTCCCTCTTACTCCCTCTCTTCCACCAGGCCCCCTCCCTCTCTCGCTCTCTCTCTCTCTCTCTCTACCCTCTCCTCTCCCGCGCCTACCCGCCGCGCGTCCGTGCCCGCCCTCGTGCCCGCCTCCGTCACGTTCTGCCGCCCCCGCGCCCGTCGGCGGAGTTCGCCACCTGCGCCGCGCTAGGGAGAAGAAGGGGAAGAGAGAGAGAGAGAGAGAGAGAGAGAGAGAGAGACGGGAGGAGGGCGAGGAAAGAGGGGAGGCAGGGAGGAGAGGGAAGAGCGGGGGGTTAAGAGGGAAGAGAGAGGGGGCACCCGCCGGCGCGGGTCGGGGGCGGGCGCGGGCGCGCACCCGCCGGCGCGGGTCCGGGCACGTGGGGGAGAGAGAGGAGAGAGGGAGAGAGGGGGGTCTGGGAGTGGGGAGAGGGAGAGAGGGGGAGAGAGAGTGAGAGAGAGACCCGGGGGGGGCCACCATGTGCGGGTGGCCCGCACCCCCCGCGCGTGCTCTCTCTCTCACACTCTCTCTCTCCCCCCTCTCTCTCTGCTCTCTCTCTCTCTCCCCCACTCTCTCCCCCTCCCACCCTTTCTCTGCTCGCTCTCTCCCTCTCTCTCTCTCACTCAGGAGAATTGAGCAGGAGCGGGGGCGCTGCGGAGCCGCCATGTCGGACGTCGAGGGTTCGGCTTTTATTATATCTATAGATGAGAGAGAGAGAGATCTAAAGAGAGAGAGAGATCTGGAGAGAGGGAAATAGAGAATTTTGGAGTGTGATGCTACTAGCATCTTTACTTTTACTTGGAATAGATTGGATTTAGTGAAATTGATCAAATTCAATCAATAAATAATGATCAGATTCAATTTCGACATAATACTTTCACCACGGATATGTAGAAGTACAAAAAGCTTTATGAAATTTGTTTAGTCATAGCACCTTTTTATTCCCTTTTCTTTCTCAAGTTCATCAACTGTTTTTTCTTTTGATTTTTTTCGTGGCTGTGTTTCTCGAGACTTCTTAGTCGGCTCATGACGTGGGCTTAAATTAAATGGGAGGAAATTAATATGCTAGGAGTCTGACGTGATTCGAACTCAAGACCTCCTGCTCTGATACCATGTGAAACAACCGTTGTATTCCAAAAACTTAAGCTGTTAGAGAACGGTGTTTAAACATTTTTATATTTAACAGGGGATATACATACACACCTCAATCTGCAACATAAGAATGTTGGAGACCAAAGAAGGGATGGCCCGGCAAGGAGAAGATCGAATTTAGTTTACAGATGATGCTACAGGCGGATCCGGTGAAAGAGTTGGTCCCGGAATTGTCGAGAAGGTTACTTGCCCACCCATCGAACCGAGTGTGGACAAGCACTGGATTGAAGAGCTGGAGCAAAAATTCGAGCGCGCGTTCGTAGATTCGCCATGACAGTCCAGGCCGCCGGCCGATAAAAAAGAATTGATAATTTGTAAGTCAGCAGCACTGGATGAGGAGTTCTCCCGGCCAAAGGTGGTGACGATAGGCCCATTTCATAGGCACGACAGCAAGCGTATCGACAAAGAAAAATTGTTCGTTATGCAGCTCATGAGTCGTTTGTACAATCTCGACTTGGCGGGCTGCGCCCAGAAGATGAAGAATCAAGCAGCAGAAGCTCTCAAATTCTACTTCTTTTCAGATAAACCTCCTGCATGCTTCGACTCTACTACAGGAGTCACGGAGATACTGTTGCTGGATAGCTTCTTTATCTTGCTTATGTTGACGAGCAAGGAGACGTTTCGTAGAGCAGCGCAAACTCATGAACCTGACTCTTCAAGGGAGCAGGAGAATACCCAGTTTCGAGACGATCTGTTTAGGTTTCTCGACATTATAATGCAAAAGGATGAGATCATGCTGGATTTGCTGATCCTCGATAACCAAATCCCCTTCTTCGGTCGAGGAGCTATATAAGGAGCTCAAGTTGGAGAAGCCCCTCCATGGGTACGCCCTCGAGTTCTTCGAGACGGTCCATTCGATGCCAAACCGAGGTCGCAAAGGCCAGGATATTCCTCTCCAGTTCTTACATCTGCTCGATCTTTTTCACTGGTCTCGGGTCCCAAAGGACAAGTATTATGGAGTTAACTCGTCGCATAACCAGCTAAACTCGATCGACTTGCCGCGTCATACTCCGACTGCAATGGAACTCAGAGAATCGGCAACAATGTTTGCAAAGAAGACGTCCGGCAGCTCAATGGATATCACGTTTCGGAGCGGTAGGCTCATGCCCGTTGTCGGGGTGCTCAACATCACGCGCTTACACATCCACGACTACAGCAGCCGCGTCTTCCACAGCCTCATCGCCTTCGAGATGCAATGTCCAAGCCGGGGTTGCTGCGCCATGGCCTTCTCCGCATTCATGCGGAGCTTGCTGCAAAGCGAGGAAGATGTGAAGCTGCTCCGGCGACGCGGCATTTTGGCGAACACATCCGTGACCGACGGCGAACTCGTCGATTTCTTCAAACGCTTGAGCAAGTTGACTGAAATTCGTCAGATGCCGATCGATCTGTATAACGTCTACCATCGGGTCCTGTCTCACCACAACCGCCAAATGAGTCGATTCTGCGGCAGCATTGTTCTCCGATACTTCCCCAACCCACTGGTGACTCTTTCTGTGTTCACTGCTATCCTGCTTTTCGTTCTTAACTTCTTGCAAACCATATACACTGTGCTCGGCTACTACCACAGTTGAATGCTCTACGTACGTGCTCTCTAGTATGATAGTATATGCATGCATATATATATATTACTAAAAAATAAACATATATTATTGTATTACCAACTTTTGGATATGTTTACATGTAAGTATGTAACATCCTCTGTTGGTACGTACCTGGTTTGCTGTTTTTACTGTTTATTAGTGTTGTGGTTTTTTATTTATATAAGCTTTCTTCACACAAGTGACTCGGGGTGAAATCTGTTGAGCTAATTATATTAGGCATATTTGCTATTTGGGCCTTGCTATTTGGGCTATATAATTTGGTGAAGTCAAACTCTCCTCTCTAGATCTCTATATTTTTATTAGGCTAAATTACAAAAAACCCCCCTGTAATAACCCGCTTTTTCACTTTCCCTTCCTGACATTTAAAAACCTACATTTTGCCCCCCTGTAAAATGGAAAATGTTCACATGGGGGTTACGGTGTGTAAAATGACCATTTTGCCCTTTCCCACTCCTTCATCCGCTGCACCAGATGGACGGCCCCGGCGGCGCCTTGATCCAGTCGGCGTCGGCGTCGGCGTCGGCGAGAAGGCACTTGACGCACTAGAGGTCGTTGACGGTGATGCGGTCCCAGCGGGGGACGGCGGCGCGGAGGGACTCGCGGCGGTGACCTCGGCGGCTAGGACGCGGCGGAGGGAGCGAGCGGCGAGGTTGTGGCGTGGCGGAAGAGCACGCGGAGCGCGAGGCGTCGGGCCGCGCCGCCGAGGCCGTAGACGAAGCGGGACGAAGGAGAGAGAATTGTGCGAGCGGCGGCTTATCACATAGCAATGAAGGCCCTCCTCTCCTCCTCCACCCCAAACCCCCCGTCCCGCTTCTCCCGCTTCGCGCACCACCACCACCACCACCACCAACCCTCAAAACCCTAAAGCTAGAACAATCTCCGCCGCCGCGTCGCACGTCTGCTCGGCCCGCCCGCCTCCGTCGCCGCGACGCAAATCGGAACACGCCAAGAGCAACCCCTCGGCGTTCTCCTCTATGCCGAGCCCGGCCTCGCCGAGATGAAGGCCGCCGCGCGCCGCCACCGCGCCCGGGCGTACGACTTCCTCCGCTCCTCGGCGTCGTCCCCGACGAGCTCGACGGCCTCGAGCTCCCGCCACGTCGACGTCGTGCGCGGCGCGTCGACTTCCTCCGCTCCCTCGGCCTCTCCGTCGCCGACATCAACGCCTACCCCTCGTCCTCGGGCTGCGGCGTCAAGAAGAACATGGTCCCCGTCCTCGACTACCTCGGCAAGATCGGCGTGCGCCGCTCCGCCTCACCGACTTCCTCCGCCGCTACCCGCAGTTCTCCGCGCCGGCGTCGTCGTCGACCTCGCCCCCGTCGTCAAGTACCTCGCCCCCGTCGTCAAGTACCGCTTCTCCTCCGTCGAGTTCTTCCCCGTCGTCAAGTACCTGCCCGGGGGACGGCGAGGAAGGTGCCGAGCGAGGAGGGGTTGCGGAGGACGGCGTCGATGTCGGCGAGGAAGAACTCGACAGAGGAGAAGCGGTGGCGGTAGAGCAGCTCGACGTCGGCCGGGGAGAGGCGGTGGACGGCGGCGCAGCGCCGGAGGGAGGCGCAGCAATAGAGAAGAGGGCGGAGGGTATTTTCGGTATAAAAAAGTATTTTTTAACGGGACCCTAACGGAACCCTAACGGTAGGGGGTGAAATGCACATTTTCCATTTTACAGGGGGGCAAAGTGTAGGTTTTTAAATGTCGGGGAGGGAAAGTGAAAAAGCGGGTTATTACAGGGGGGTTTTGTGTAATTTAGTCTTTTTATTATGCATGTGGGTCCCCTATTAGTAAGCCTTTGGATCATGGTTCTTTTGATCCAAAGGTTCATATTGTTTCTTCTCTTAGGGAGCTAAAGTGGGATATTAGAATAAGAGAGAAAAGAAGAGAGAGAAGTAGAGAGTGAGAAAAGAAGTGGTAGAAAAGAGAGAAAACTCTAGAGAAGGTTTTGATTTTAGTTCTATCAAGAAGGCGGTGAGATCTTCATTGTGAGGTGTGATTTACACTATTTGGATAGAGCTAGAGATTGTTGGAGCTCTCTTTTGTACCTTGGAGTTAAGGTGATATTTCTCCCATTTGAATTTTTCTTGTAATCTTCAAATTTATAGTGGAAGCTCCTTTTGCATTGTTTTTTCGTGGATGTAGGCATAGCCGAACCACGTAAATCCTTCTGTTTTTGTGATTTTTATTTTTGTTATTATTCTTGTGCTTGGCTTTCCATTTGATGCTTCAAGAGAGTGGGTTGTGAAATTGCTCACCAAGTGTTTGTGAAATTGTCATCAATATTTTTCACCCTCATTTTGTAACAATTGGTATCGGAGTTTGATTGGTGGTTATCTAAGCATTCATTTGTGTTTATTAACTCATCTTTCAAATGGAGAAAGCCATGAAATTTGAAAAGTTAAATGAGAGCAATTGGCATATATGAAAAATCATGATAGAGGATTATTTGGTTGCAAAAGACCTT
Source organism: Aechmea fasciata (assembly GCA_025177825.1). Taxonomy (NCBI): domain Eukaryota; kingdom Viridiplantae; phylum Streptophyta; class Magnoliopsida; order Poales; family Bromeliaceae; genus Aechmea; species Aechmea fasciata. The sequence goes on from CM045936.1 coordinate 4,335,787, forward strand.
GATTTACCAATATTATGAAAAGGTGCAAAGCCCATTAATATGGATAATCATGAGTGGGATATACTTGACTGAAAATATTTGGCGGCAATTAGGCCATGCATTTCAAATTTTTTTACTTTTAGATTTTTTTTGCCATACGTATGTATTTAAAATTTTTTACTTTTATTGCGAATTGTAATTGATATTTTTGATTTTGATAGTTGTTATTATTATTTATATAAAACTTGATAATATTATCCATTAATATTAAAAATTTTATTGATTTATATTTATAAAATATTAATAATATTAAAATTTGTAAAACAAATACTATTTGGCGGGGCAGATTTAGGGCCCCGGCGGGAGGCGGGTTATGAAGCGGGGCGGATCATGGAATAACTATTTTCAACCTGCCGCGAATTCGGGCTAAGTGACTGACTTTCAGAATCCCAGTTTGAGCCACACCTTGAAGTGATCGAAGTGAACTCGGATTATTTCCGTTTGCATCCCTAGGTTGGATTAAGAATATCAATGGTTACGGATATCCGAAATTTTATCAGAATCTTGAATCCGAATGAAGCTGATTTAATCGATACTAAATGGATATGGTTTTGAATATAAATATCAAAAACAAAACCCCGACGGATATTAATTCAGATATAAATTTTGGCTGTACCTGACCTAAACCCGCACTTGAACTCGATCCGAACCCACATTTATTTTACATTATATATAATATGTATATAAAAATTTGATATTATATTTGAATTTATATTTTAAAAATTTAGATTTAATGTAATATATTTTGAAATATTGAAAAGAGAAATATTATTTCAAGTTAGGATTTTCAGATTCGGGTTCAGTTCTGGTTTCAAATTTTTGGTTGGATTTGGATTTGTATATGAATTTTTAAAAATCGTCGAATTTGAATTTGCGCGGATTTGAATTTTGAGTTTGGAGTTGGATTGGGATTCAAATTTTTAAAAATTCATTCCAAATCCAACTTGTCGACATCCTAGGTAGGACACAAGGCAACTGCCGCTATCTCCGACACGTGGGGCTCATATGGCCGTTCAGATCTTGACACGTCGATGAACAGGTTGAAATCTGAAAAATAATAGTTAAGGGGTTTATTTCATAGCCGGATAAAGTATAGGGGTGTTCGTACATTTTTACCAAAAAGAAAAGAAAAAAACGCAATGGATTGTGGACCAGGTCCAGCTAGAATTTTTCTTTTCCCCGCCCCCTCGCTCGCTCTTCTGAAATATAAAAAAAAAAAAAAAACGAAACCCTAAAAAATTATCCCAAAATCCAAATTCGCTTTTATTGCGTCTTTTTCTCTCTCTTTCTCTCTCTTTACATTTACATCTTCGCTCCAATTCGGTAGCAGATGCGAATCAGAGGTTCGCCATGAATTGCGAGACTTGTCAACTCAAGGAGCTCGTGAGATTCTCTCTAACTTTTTATTATTTGTTTAATTCCCAAATCGCCCAATTCTTTCTTTTTGTTGTGATTATTCGGGATTTTATTGCTAATTTAAGGTCAATTTACCCCTAATTCTTATTCTTTTGATTGATTCTTGCTTGTTTCTTACTCATGTTAATTACTTTTTTGTTTTACTCCTTTTTGGGATTCTCTTGATTCATTTTGATCTGTTGAGGGACTTAATTTCCTTTTATTCAACTCTTTTTAGTAGTTTTTTGGTTTCTGGTTAGAGTTAGGGTAAATCTGAAACCTACCAAATAATTAGAAGAGGAACTTTTGTTTTTATTTTTTTTTCCCCTTCATTTTGGGTTAATTTATTTTGTTTTTGCTTATATTAATTTGCATGAATGTTATAGTAGAAGAAGTTACTCCTCTTCTTTCTATTTCTTGTGCTTATTAGGCTTCTTAGTGCGAAATTTTAGGTCAACTTTTTATTTTCTATTGATTGGTGTAGATGTGTAAATTGATTCTTGCTTGTTTCTCCCTCTTGTGTATAAATTTATCTATAATGATAAATTTTGCTGTATTTTGCTTTCTTTCCCACTGTTCTCAATGCTCTCTCCTTCTCGGGATATAACTGGGTAAAAATTTTGATTTTGCTACCTAACATTTCAATTTGTTTGATTTGAGTCGGTCAATGACTCTTTTAACTTTGAAATTTAGCATATTTTATTGAATTCATGTAACTATAAATTTATTAAAGTAAGAATTAGTTTTAATTTGTATCGGAAGAACCATCAAATGACTGAAATCAAACAAATTGAAATGTTGGACACTAAAATCACAATTTTGAATGGTTGGGTAGGCGAATCAAAATGGTCTGTAGTCAGGTGAGTTCTATGCACTTTTACCTTTTAACTGTGAAGATTCATTTTGTTCCAATAGCAGTTAAATTTTTTTTTTCCTCCTTAAACTCTGTTTTAGTTTTCTTTTCTTTTTTTTCTTTGATTTTTTAGTGAGAGTTAGGGCAAAGCTGAAGTCTATAAAATAAATATAAGGATTTTTATCTTTTCTCCATCTCTTTTTAAGTTCATATATTCTCTTTTTGGTTGCATATTTGGATAATGCTTCACTTATTCTTGATTAAGGTCCTTTTTATGTGGTTTCTGTTGTAACTGCTTTTTCATTTGCTTGTTTTTTTGACATGATTTATGCTTTAAATTCAGGCTCTGGAGCTGTTGGAGGTTCGAGATGTGTTGCGCTGTAAGTTTTCCTTCTTATGCACTTATGAATGACATAGAAACTTCTTGCAACTCTTCTTGTTGTAGTATTTGTTCGTATGTGCAATTGTTTAAATGGTTCTGATTTGCTGTTGCCATCTATTTTTTGTGTTAAGTTAATTGTAAATTTAAGATTTTAAGCCTTATTTAATGTTATTTTCTCAAGTTCTATGCAAGTGAAGGCACTTTCCAGTGAATTTTCTACATTATTCTTGTTGTTGCTTAGTTTGCAGATTCCCCTTTAAAGAAAACAGATAAGCAGGAAAAATAACTACCAAGTTTTTCATCTTTTGTTGAAAAGAAACCCGTACATTTAGTGTTTGTAACCAGTTTGAATCTCCAGGCACCTTCAACTGTGTATAAGTTGAGGAGAAAAAAAATGTAAGCAACGCCAACCAGGGCTTTTGCTGACAAAATTTTATGGTTAATGGATGACAGTTCTTTCTGTAATTGACAAATAAAAGCTAGACACTTGTTTTCTCTTTGAATTTTCCTTTACTTTTCTGTACTCTTATCATTTAATATATATTACACCACTTCTCTAGTACTGGCCCAATTCCTCCTGCGGTTTGTCTCTAGAATCTATTTCATTTTGAGCTATGCATGAGGGAGAGGCTAGAGAGAAATAGTTTCAGGAGGAAAAAACCCAAAGGTGTTATATAAATGAAATCTGCCCCCAAATCAAGGATTAACTTCAACTAGAAATTCCAAATAGATAAAGATGTCAGTTGAATTACAGATCAGATAGACAGGGATTTAAAGTCAATCAAAAATAAACTCCCCCTTCTCCGATCCTATTTCTATATGGAACTGAGTATAACGTGTATGGCTAGCATTCTTGCCAGTGGGGTGAGTAATTACATACAATCACCCTCTAACTTATACTCTTAGATATGGATTTAATACTCAAAAGTTTACTCTTAAAACTGTACCAACACACGTATAGAGTAGTTAATTGCGTTTATATCAGAAAGTAATCATTTGCGGACATGTACTTTTGCATATGTTTTGTCACGCCTTGGACTTAAGCAGAAGCTCACCAGCCATGTGCACAGACCCGTCGTGTACACCTCCACCTCTAGTGTACACTAGGCGTCTACAATCAACATAGCAAAAGCATAACTTCTTAGCTAGGTAATTAGAGCAAAAACTAAAAGTTCATGAGCCTATATCAATGCAATACCAAATTACAGTCTAGAAGTAAAGTACAAAGTACATTCTAAATAGTCCCAAAATATATCTCTGAATTAAATTAGAATTAGCTTGTATGGGTTCATCTATTTAACATTGAGGAGGCTCTAGCTAGCCGCTGACCCCTTGCCAGGAACCCTAACCTTTCCCGCTGCGGAAGGCTCTGCACAAAAACAACCAACCGATGGGAGTGAGAATTATTAAACAATAGTTTCCAGTGGGTAAGCCGCCGAGAGTGGCGAAGTACACCACTAGGTCAACTGGGGCATGAGTAAACTATAACAAGTAAGAAATGTAAATGCAATAAGTAAATGAAGTAATTCAATTATAACATGCCTCAATAAGATATGTTTTTTTAACATGTCTTATATGCTACTCATCATGTATACAAATTCTGTATGTCATGCTAGTTACCAGTTTGTTCATCTTTAACTATATGTTATAATTAAAGAAGGATTCCATTATTATAGTTTAACAAGATAATAATATTATGTAGCTACCATTCTACACTAACAAGTAATCATACAGGTAATGTCATTACAACTAATGACTAACAGAAATGTCAACCATTTAGTATGTTCATTACTAGGTATATCTCAACTACTGACATAAAGTACTTTTACTACTATGTCCATCTAAAGCTAAATTCATTTACATTAACCCAATTAAAAAGAGACTTACACGTGGTAAAGTCCCGGCTCGTGTCGTGCCTAATGGCCCCGTGGAAGTCAACACTACCCACGGCAATCCACTTCGGCGCTCAGTCCTGCACGGCGATCTGCTATCGCATAGGCCAACTCCGGAGTGCCGGCTTATGGGAGTGACCCTCACAAGCATGTGCGAATGAGCACATTGGCAAGCAAGCGTAATCCATAGCATAAGGTCCATAAGTCTAATACCCAATCATCATGTCTCGAACATGGAATCATAACTACCCCGACACTAAGTCGGTGGTTAACATAAAGTCATATTTTACTTTTAACTACTTGGTGACATATGTTGACCAATAGATAATATGTCATAACATACAACTAGTTTACATCATATTGATGATTCTAATGGGCTATACCCGCATTCTCACATTTTGTCCATTCACTACTCCCTATAACATAAGAAAAGTGATTTACTAAGGTCATAGTCAATGCTTCACCTAAGCTCATGGCATTTGTCATGTATTTCTACTTAGATCCCCACTACATGGAGTATACATTTGTTATACAATTACATCTATCTGACTATACAAGTATGTGAAATATCATGTAAAGTATTCTACACATGATTTCTACACAATTCATTCCACAATATAACTATATACATATAACTCCACTACATATGATATGCTAGAAGCTCTATCATCATGTCTACAACATGAAATTGCATGATTTAACTCAAAGATTAAGAACCATAATACATTATTCACTTAGTGATACATCTAAACTAAGTGCCATATTCATAGCTTTATATCCATTCACTATTGAATGATGTCATACTTAACTTGTTTACACAAGTATGCTAATATCATGTAATGCATGCTAAACAAGCAAGTAATCTATGTATGCGAAGCAATTTCATAATCCTTCCTCTATTACATAGAGGTTCCCTTTTATCCGACATAATATGCATATTTATGCATGTACCAATCTATTCAAATATACGTATATTCACATGAATATGCAATAATTCAAATTTCATAATGTCAAAGAAGACAGAGAGGGAATTCACCCATTTCGGTAAGGTCAAACCCACCAAATACACGTCGACTCGTGTCCGATCACTCAAGAGAAGATGCCCAATAGCTTTCCCACCAACCTATCACAATTCTAAACTCATTAGGAGCTTCTATCAAGCTCTCTACCAAGCACTTCAACAATTCACCTAGTATAGGTAGAATTATACCTCACTTAGAACCAAACTTGATCCTTCATTTCAGGTTGGAGCACATCAAAGCCAACCTACACTAGTCACCAAAACTCAGCCAAAGTGGTTTCCATAACCCTGCTGTGAGCTAACACCATGAACTCCACTAAAACATCTATTGCAACATCAAAAGTAGTGAGAATAGTAGCTAGTTCACCTTCCAAAGCTCCGACTCAGTTTCTACTGAGTTAGGATTAAAGAACCACAGCCAAAACACTTCTTCCCACACTTCTACAACTGCAACAAGCCACCTTAAACCAGCTGGCAACAAAGAAGCAAAGAACAAGCTCAAATCCACTACTACATCTACTAATACTTCAAACTAGAGAGAAGTTGAATTGCTCACCTTGCAAGACTTCAACTCAGCCACTTACTGAGCTAGAACAGAGAAACACTTCCAAAACTCCTCTTTCCACTCTTTTATAACAGCTCCAAACACTCAAAACCAGCTAACATCAAGAGAAAGGAAGAGAGAGCTCAAATCCTCAATTTCCATCTATTCTACTCAAAACTAGAATAGGATTCTAGAGAGAGAAAAAGAGAAACCCTTACCCTGTTTTCCAGCTTAAACACAAGAGAAACCAGCTGGGGGGGTCGACCAGAGGCTTAAATGGATAACCATTAGAGTGAAATTACCAAAAAGACCCTTATTCACATTCTGCTGTATTGGGTACCGGTACTCGGGCATGGGGATTACCGGTACTCAATGCAAAAACCAGCATTTCTGGTTTTAATGCCTAATTCACTCCTCCGGCCACTTGCAACACTTAAGTAACATGCCGATATACTCTCGACAACCCCTCACAAGATTTAGAACAGTTCCAATTACTATTCTAACACTAGAACTTCGCAATTTGCTAAAGTTCAGTGTATTACATGTTTCTTGTTTACTTGTTTAGGAATTTCACAGAATATTGTGAAAATACTTTATTATTTGACCATCAGCCTGAAATTTGTTGCAGGTGTTTTGCATACCATCCTATTTCATAGAGCTTTGGGTCTTGTTCGGCCAAAGGATGTTGACTGTGAACTCTTTGAGATCACTTACGTAAGTAGTTTTCAATCTTGAAAGCTAAAGAATGTGTATGATTCCATCTGATTTGCTTATATAAACCTGTATGGCTGTATGTTTCTAGCTGCATTGTGTGGTAGATGTAGATAGATCATAAAACACTTCTTTTGATACTTTAGATTTCTTTATAAGTTGATTGAGGTCTAATTTGATAAGCTAATGGTTCTCAATTCTCAACTGATGAAAGAATTTTTTGATTCAATTGTTAGTCATAAGATTTGGCACACTTATATTCTTGTCATGTAAATATAATATCACTTATCTTATACCTTTTCGTCTAGCTATTTTGGTCTTGGTTCTGTCAGATGCGTCTATGTTTATGGAGCAGCTATATTTGCAATTAGATAAGAATATCTATTTAAGATATTAGAGTTACAGAAGTTGAATAGTATTACCACCATATTAGAAGAAATTGCTTCCAAGGTCCATTGCAAAACAAGGATGAAAGATATTGGTGGAATTTCACAAACACTCGGTGAGCATCAATGCTGAAGAAACTGCACCACATACTGTGCATCCGGTCCTATATGCGGGACAGCGGGAGGTCTGCATTTGCGGCCATATATGCGGCCCACCTTGTATTATACGGCCATATAAGCCGAACTGCATGGTGGACCTTCCTTTTTCTTGATTCCCCTGCCCCTCTTTTCTCTTAATTCCCCGACCCCTCCTTTATCTTGATTTCCTTTCCCCTCTCTTTTGAGCCCTTATCTAGTGGTGGCACCAAAGCGACAACGGTGATCAGCAGCAAGCGGTGGGATCTCTCTCTCTCTCTCTCTCTTTGCGTGTGTTCGCTCTAGAACTATAGGCCTGTGGATTTTTGGTCAAAAATTATTTGCAACAACCCATTAACTATATTTTGTCTTGAAATAGGCCTTAACATTTATATTTACTCTCTTTCTCTCTCTCTCTTTGCTTGTATTGGGCTATAGTTTTTAGGCTCAAATATACAGGAACTCCCTGAACTATTGACTATTTTGAAAAAGGCCCCTCCACATTTATATTATATTTTAGGTTAACACACCTGTAATTGCTTTTATTTATTAGTTGAGGAGGTGATATAGAATTTATATAGCCTACAATTGAGAGGGCTTTCAATCCTTATACACTTTTATCAATTTCTAAGTTGCAATCAAAGAAAATATTGTATATTTGATAAGATGCATTTATAGACAAAATTTAGTACTTACAAATATCTTTTTTTAATATTTTAGTAGTTGGATCACATATGCCTTCGCATATACACCTGCATACTGCATACGTGCTATATAGTTGGTAACCGCATAGTTCTTATTGGAATATTGGTGGGCATTATCACAACCCACTTTTTACAAGCATCCAATGGAGAGCAAACACAAGAACAACAATGCAAAATAAAGAAAACCACACAAACTCAAGAATTTATGTAGTTTGGCTATACTTACGTCCACGGGAGAACAATGCAAAAGAATCTTTACTATAAACTTGTAGACAACAAGAGAGTTATAATGGGAGAGTTATCACCTTCACTCCAAGTTACAAAAAGAAACTTCCACAACCTCTGGCTCTATCCAAATGGTGTAAGCCACATGTCACATGGAAGATCCTATTTCCTACTTGATAGAACTAGGATTAATAAAGCTTTAGGGTTTCCTCTCTTTTTCTCCCTCTTCTTTTTCACTCTCTACTCCTAATCTCATGCCTCTAATCACCCCCATTCTGCCCTTAAAACAAGAAGCTGGCAAATATGAGCCTTGGATTGAAAGAACCATGATCCAAATGGCATCAAAATAACTTCAAAAGTGAATATGTTGTTTGCCTATAATGCAATGCGCACAAAAATAAAGAGATGAATGCTCAAAGGAAAAAGTTTATGTTATTGCAATGCCTTTATACCATGCTCACTTAGGTGACCAAGATGATTATGCGAAACTTGCACATCATCGCCTTTGTTTGCGGGAGCAACCACTAAATTTGAATCATCACTCTTTTGAGCGGTTCCATAAAGCGTATAGAAACTTCTATCCTTTTGCCCTTTCAAAATTGTCATACTACGTTATATCTTCCAAGAGCCCTTTGCAAAAGTGACAACCAAATTAGAATCATCCAATCGTACCGCCAATATTAAATTCTTAGTAATCTCCAAAACACGGCAAACATTTGTCAATGTATGCTTCTTGTCATTTGCTTGATTTATGATAATGTCTCCAAACGTCCAAAATTTTGCATGCTTGATCATTAGTTCATTTCCGAGATAGACATCCATTTTCTACTTCTTTGTATGTAGAAAAGTATGATAGGTTTAGACATATGTGAAAAGAAGCATTGGAACCCAAAACCTAAGTGTTTGCGCTAGAAGAGACCGTGCATGCAATTCTTCATGTTACTCTACCTTCATCATCCGAGGTGGTGTGAGCTTCATTCTTCGCGTCCTTGCCTTGTCCCTTTTCCCTTTGCTTGTTTTTCAAAGCACAACAATTCTTTCTCATGTGACTCATCTTCGTGCAATACTTAACAAGTGAGCCTTTTACCTTGTAATTTTGACCTTTTTTTATTTTATTTTGAAATCTCTCTTTTGTGTTAGAAGATTGGCCTTGCTTCAGAGACCTTCCTCTTTCACCAATACCTAGTACTTGATTGATATCACTAGACAATTGATTTGTGGACTTTCGAGTCTCCTCATTTAACAATGAAGCAACAACATCATTCAACTTGAACTTGTTTCTAATTGTGTTCGCCACCATAGTAACAACGGTATCCCAATTTGAAGGTGAAGAACTCAAAAGGAGTAAACAAAGGATTTCTTCATCAAAATTGATTTTGATAGACTCCAATTGCGTCGCAATAAAGTTGAACTAATCACAATTCACAAAAGAGCCTCTTCATTGCATGTATTTTGTTCACATTGGACGTTGTTCAAGCGATAGCTTCAAAGTCTCCTACAACTGAGACACTGTCTTTCATTGATAGACATTAAATAGGATTGATGGTGAAATACATGGCTTAATTGCTGCCAAACATTTTCGGTCAAGTAGATCCTATTTATGATCATTCAAGCTAATGGGCTTTGCACTTCCCTTAATAGTGGTAAATCAAGCTCAGTTGCAACTAAATAATCCTCCAACATAATTCTTCATATAAGCCAATTGCTTTCATTCGACTTCTCATATTCCATTGCCTTCTCCATTGGAAAGATGAATGAATGACCATAAATGAATGCTTAGATAACTACAAACCAAACTCTGATACTAATTGTTGTAAAACAAGGATGAAAGATGTTGGTGACAATTTCACAAACGGTTGGTGGGGCATTTTCACAATCCATTTCCTACAAGCATTCAGTGGAGAGCAAACACAAAAGCAACCATACAAATAAAGAAAATTATAAGAACACAAAAGTTTACGTGGTTCGACTATGCCTGTATCCCCGGGAGAACAATGCAAAAAATGCTTTCACTATAAACTTGGAGATTAGAAAAGAGTTTCAATGGGAAAGATATCATCTTCACTCCAAGGCGCAAAGAGAAGCTCCCACAACCTCTAGCTCTACCCAAATGATGCAAATCACACTTCACAAGGAAGATTCCACCTCCTACTTGATAGAATTAGGATAAACAAAGCTTTAGGGTTTCCTCTCTTTTTCCTTTATTTCTCTCTCTCTTCTTCTCTAATCCCATGCTTGTAATTACTCTCACGCTAGCCCTTAAGACAAGAAGCTAGTAAATATGGGCCTTGGATCAAAAGAACCATGATACAAAGGCTCTACAAATGGAAAACCCAAATGTAGAGGTTAGGATACATAAAAATGGATAATATCTTCTTATATTCTGATAAGTAGGATACAAATATAAATCTATGCATGACTCCGCAAGCTGTTTTGCTGGATACTATGTTTCACTCATTTTAGCGTTTTCCAAAACTAAATATTTGGGTAGATTTTCTACTATTAATGGACCGCCAAATTGTTTTGCCAGACACCAAATTCTTTCACTTACATTTTAGAATATTTATTAATTTTTAGGTAAGATTTTTTTTTTTCCCCCCCCCTATTGAAGTGTTGTTTCACTCATCAGTTTGTTTGGATAGGGCTATATATACTAACTTGGTTAAATTTGAACCTTCTTAATGAGCAGGTGCAGTGTGGAGACGCTGAATTAGAAAAGAAAATTGATGAAAAGATTGAGCAGTTTGTTTGTTGGGTAGAGAAGCATCCAAACAAGAAAAGCCAGGTATGTCTGCTCTCCTCTCTTCCAAAAATTATTTTGATGTTTCGTAATATATTATGTCTTACATGTTTGTGATTTAGGAGTCTTTGATGAGCCGAGATGCTTCAATTTATGTAAAAGGATTGAAATGATCAATGATTGGAGACTTTGGACAATCAATAACATCGCAATAATAATAACAGCAGAGCTTGACTTTTCTCACACCCTGAATTGACTCATTAAATCCTACAACTCATCTAGGCTATATTGCTAATATCGTGCCATTTTAATTTAACTGTTGCCTCGATAATGCAGGTATGCTTATCTTTCTATGAGGTCAAAAACAAGCAACCAACTTGGTTCAGTAGCAGGACTGAACGCCACTACTGGGAGCAATGGATTATTAGTTTTCACGTGACAAATCCTAAAATACATGGAAAATCTAAAGCAACAACCATTCCTGGAGGTATTATGCTTTGTTATCTGAGTTTCAGCTATTTATCAATAAAAAAATAAAAAAGTTTAGCTATTTATCCTTCTATTTTTGTGGTTTTTACATATATATCTTGCACAGTCACTTGCACATGTTCTCCTGTAAAGTCTGAATTTTATATATTCCCTTCTATGGTGCAACTTCTTACAAAGTACCCTTATCTTTGAAGGCAATAACTTGTTTGCACATATACTCTCGTAAAATCTGAACTTCTGTTTATTCCCACTAAAATACCATCGCCTTAAGTTGGAAGACATCTAATTCATGGGCAAAGTTGGTTTTGTATGTTAAATTTCTTAAAAAGGGGCTGTGTGTAGAAGGGTAGTTATGTAAAAAAAATTAAGTTATCAAAAGACAGTTATGATAGTTCAGATTTTGCAGGGATAGTTGTGTAAATAGATAACTAGGCAGGGGCATATTATAACTAGAGTAATGCTATTTTTCAGTAATAAAGCTTCTAAATTGACGATCTATATTGTTAAAAATGATCTAGAGCATTTGAAGTACCTAAAAACCAAATTTCATAGTTTTTCAAATTTACAATAAAGTTCATCTAAGTGTGTATAAAATGAACAGTCAAAACCAAATGGCCTTCTAAAAATAGAGGATCATGTTCTTCAATTCAAGATTGGATGATCTTGATATAGATAGCAAAATGGAATTTTCTATTAAAAATTCAATTGATTCCGATTCTTCTACACTGTTAACTAGAAAATGCCCCATATCTCCGTTAGAATTATCAATGTTGATGCCTTTTGATTGTAAGCTATGCAATGTCAAGAAATCATAAATTTTGGTTTCTAGAATGTTTAAATGCTTTCAATTATGTTTAACGGTATGGATCATCGATTCAGGAGCTTCTTAATTGAAAATGACTTGTGCGTGCGAAGGCGATCATACTCATAAAATATAGGATTGATGTATCTATGTCTTTCCCCCTCTTGAAATATAGGATTGTTTTACCTTCCACATTATTGTGATCTCAGAAAATGCATTGGAGGAAACTAGTATGAGACGTGCTAATTTGGAGTCATCACTCCGCGAAGTCCTGTTCCAAATCATAATGTTTGCGAATGAGAAGAAAGACCATATACCTTCAATAACAAACTCGGAAGTCGTATCATTTCCGTATGAGATTACAATCCCAAGGTATGTCTCCTTGCTCTGTTTTATTAGTAAGACCAATAGGTGTCAGGATCTCAGAGTAACTTGCACTACGTGTCCTCAACCTTCTACTGTAATTTTAGCTCCCAACCATTCGGTTCTTACAATTGGTTCCTTAACCTTCGCATTTCATCGTAATCTTTCCTTTCAGTTTATTTATTCCCTCAAATTGGACAGAAATATCTGTGAAATCATCAGCTAACTGCTATTATGTGACTTCGGGCTTCTAATGTAATGATCACATGGGCATTTCATCCATGTACCCAAAGTTCGACGAGATAGGTAAATTGCAAGTAATCAGAAAGGGTAGGGACCCAATTTGTGATGCTTTGGAAGATTGAGGAACCAAACTGGAACTTTCTGAAATATGTGTAGTACTTACAATTCAATTTTCATGAAGTTAATACCTAAATATGCATTCCTTTTTTTCACTTAGAAGCAACTAAATTTTGGTTGAGAAAACTCTATGTATATATGGATCTCCAGGTGACACCTCTTTTTCCTCCGACGTGTTGACAGTTCATCCGACTCATCCTTCGGTTGGCGCACTGAAGTCATTAAGAGGGTACTTCAAACTGGGCATCCTTCCTTGCTCAGCTGACCTTGCTATATATGTGAGTGCTCTACTCTCTTTGTTTATTTCAAGAGCAAACAAAAGGGCACTGTGATATAGTGCATATTCACATTAATGCCTTGTAGTCTGGTTTTTGTATTCACTGTTAGTCCGCAGACCTACTATTCTGGTACCTAGTAAGGACCATTGCGTCAGCACCATTAGAATTTCGGCTTTTAATGGGTTTTTATCTTGTTTGTTTTGGGTTTTGATATAAACTCAACTTGTGAAGTAAACCCAAACACAAACACTAACCTATATCGAGTCGAGTTTTAGATCAAATCCTGACACAAGCATGATCCAAACCTCTTAGTGTAGAACAATACACAATCCACACCCAAATTTTGATTGTTAATCATAAAGATCCTTACAGTGAGTATAAAACCTCTAAGTGATACAAAACCAAACTGACCTAAGTGATACAAAACCAAACTGCAGGGAACTGCTGTGAAAATATGGTATACAACCAAGCTCTCTTTTGAAGTTTACCACTATATTAAACTTATTTCGTTAGTTAACTTTAACATCATCTGTATGTTCTTAAATCAGGATTGTACAGAGTGGAGATGACGGTGTGAGAAACCTAGTTCCGTTTCTTTAGGCTTTTGCACTGTATATAAGCCCTTCTTTCTCATTCCTTCTATGGATTGGATTTGTATAATCTCTTGCTAGATGTGAGAATGACCTACACAACATGCGTTCTACTGTGACATGCGTGCCGCAATGTATCAGTGAGTATAATCCAATTCTGATGGGAATGAAAGAAAAGAAAAAAAAAGTGTGGGGTTTTCTCGTGTAGAATTAGAGCTTTTATAATTAGCATAGATTTGCTACAGAATACTTAAGATTTGTAGTTGAAAACCTTACAAGGGAAAAGCATTGGGACCTTGTGGTGTAATAGCCTGTATCCATATTGAAGGGATTTGTGGAATTTCTTTTTCCCACCTACTTGATGAATCTTCTTCTGGAGAGATTGCTATGGTAGTTGCTTTGTAAAATGTCAACTGAATGGGCAACAAATGGTTTGAACTTGTGCTTTGAGAAATAAGATCTTAAGACTCTGTTTGGTTCAGATAATAGGGGGCTGAAATAAGCTCTTGCTCCTCCCTTTATATGCAAACAAGAAATGGGAGGTGGGAACTGTTGTTTCCACTCCTTAACGGGTTATGAAACTGTTGTTTCCACTCCTTAACGGGTTATGATAACCCGTTAAGGGATGGGAGCAACAGGTCCCACCCAACCCTGGAACAATTTGTGCCTTTGACCAAACCCTAGATCGCGGATAGTCCATAACAGTGCTGTTTGTCCGCCTTGTTCTCGCGACTCCTCAAGGGCTTCTCAGGAAATTTTGGTCGCAGCCTTTTTAACTGAAGTATTGTTTGTTCTTCGTCTTTGTTGTCTTTTCTCCTTCCTCTTCGTGCCTGCGCTGTTCGTCCTCTATTTTTTAATTCCTAAATCGAAATACATATTTTTTAATTTTTAATAAATGATAGTGGAAACTTTATATTACATAGGTTAAAGCGGTTTTGAAATTATAATTATCCGCTATTCTTCTTATTTTCTGCAATCATCTTAGCACTATTTTTCTTGTTCCTGTTTCTAGCTTAATTTTCATGGAAACAAAAATTTAGTCTAGTTTTTGCTATACTTGAATTTGTAAATATCCCTAGAATAAGTAGTTTTTACTTGTATCCGAATCAAACAAAGCTTTAGGGTGTGTTTATTCCACCAAAAGTAAAGAAGGGTAAAGTAGTTCTTAATTGTAAATGGCTACTTTTGTTGCTTGGTTTACCGCAATTCACTTTCGATTGAAACTCAAATTCTCCACACTCATCCACCTCCTTTAAAAAAAATTGGAGAATGGGGGAAATTTTAGTAGTTTCCCAGCTATAGAAACGAACATTGGAAGAGTAGTTTTAGTATGGGGTTTAGGGTTTAGGGTTTAGGATTTAGGGTTTAGTGATGCACTAAGTGGCAGCTGTCTCTGATAGAGAAAGTCTAAAATGTAGCTGCCACATGGTTGATAAAGTGTTCCCAAGCAATTAGATTGCTTTTCTAGAATCACCCATCTCATCATAATTTATACAAAAATATTTTTGTTGTATTTTTCTCTCAAAAGAAGAGATGCGATTGGCCGGTTATAAATGATGTGGTGTAGCTACTGCATGGTAGACTTCCTCCTTTGATAGAGCTATGCGACAAACGGAAAGTCTAAGACGACTTGTTTTGGAACAACTAAGTTAAACTAAATGCGGAAGCTTCAATTTGGGTAGCTGCAACACCAAACCTGCCTAGGAGGGTCAAGCTGAAGGAGTTGCTCTCTCCAGTGGTGCTTTCTTATATACCTGACGTACCTTTGTGGAGATGGGGCCAATCTGGAGTCTTCACGGTCAACTCGCTCTACAAATTCCTGCAGAATGGTGGTGTGACATAGAACTCTATAGAGATAAGTTAAATAATAACTTGATCTTGCATTGATGATATTTGACTAGCATAGTCGGGACAGTATATCATGACGAATGGCATGTAAACCAAGTAAACAACTTGATTTTTGGTTTTCAAAACTTATTTTTTCACTGGTGTTTCTCTCTCTAGGACCATCTGAGACCCTCTAAACATCTTTGCAATCACTTTCTTCGGTTTATAGGTAAGATCTTACTCTTGATCCTCTTTTTGGTAGGTTCGGCCCTGCTTATTTCCTTTAGTTTTTCATTACGGTTGTCTGTAACATAATATTGGACAATCAGAAAATGATGAATTGTTTTAGGCTCCCATTAAGGACCACCAATTGGGAACTTCTTATTAGGGATGTAAATGGATATGGTTACCTGACTTTAATCCGAATCCAAACCCGACGGCTATGGATTTTATCCGAGGTAAATGGATATGGATTTGGATATGGATATTAAAAATAAAAATCCGACGAATGTGGATTTGGATATGAATATTAACTGTACCCGACCCGAACCCGAACACGAACAAAAATATGATATAATATATAAAAAAAATTCAAACTTTAGATCTGAATCTAAAGACTAAAAAAAATACTTAAACTTTTGTAATCTAAACCAAAATACATATATATATTAATATAATTGGTAAATATTATTTTCGGGTTCGGGTTTTCGGGTTTAGAATCGGGTTTGGGTTTTCGGATTTTTGGTCGAGTTCGGGTTTTTGGTCGGGTTCGGGTTCGGGTTCGGGTTTCGGATTTTTGCTCGGGTTTGGGTTTGGATGTGGACTTTTAAAATCCATCGGGTTCGGGTTCGTGTTTCGGGTTTGGTAGTCGAGTTCGGGTTCGGGTTTTTAAAAACCTGACCCGAATCCGACCCGTTGACATCCCTACTTCTTATTCTACTTTCGAGAGCTCCAGTTGAGGAGAATTTATATAATGATTCTTCTAATAATACTTTTTAGACAATAATTTATCAAATTGCATAGGCAAAAACTTTCAAAATTAATTTACATGTACTATGAACCATTTTTTAGTTGGCTAACTAACTTTTTTAAAATTTTGATTTAACTATACCCATCCTTTCTTGTTTAATTTTACCCAGTTAATTAATGGCATTTCGACTTTAAAATTTGATTGCATTATTTATCTTCACAGGTTTAGCTGGTATACTTTTTGCAATTCTCGCCGCTATAAATTCATTAAAGTAAGTAATTAACTTCAAATTTAAAGTTAAAGCACTGTTGATTGACTCAAAATCAAACAAATTGAAAGATCGGATAATAAATTCAAAATTTTAGAAGGACAGATAATAAATTCAAAAATGGGCTATTAGTTCATGTAAGTTTTTACCATTGCACAACATTTTGGAAATGCAAAGTTGGGGTCACTCCTTCCAAATATTATTTTGTAAGAATATATGGAAGAGCATTAATTACACTCATCAACTTGAGCCCAAAACAAATAGAAAAAGAAAAAAGCCAAAAAATTAAAAAGGAAGTTAATTAAGGAGACTCAACTTAAGCCTAGATCGAGTACCAACCACCAATAGGCCAGGACAAAAGAGTACGAACCTTGGATACCCTTTCATGCGAATCTCAAAGCAAAATTGTTCTATAGAACGCGTCATACTACATTGAACATGCATGTGTCGATCGTATGATGAGGAGTCACAGCTAGGTCGCAACTCATTAATTGTATGAAACGATCGATAATATAAACCTAGTACATTGACGGCATGTTTGGCATTAGTTCGTACTACTTTTAGCGCAGTTATTTGATAAAGAAAACAATTTAGAGGTGTTCGCCGAACAGTACTTAACCGCACGTACCCTTTTATAAATATTTTGTCACTCCTTAACCAGATTTTCGGTGACCCAATTTTTTGATTGGGATTTTAAACTGTTTCAAATTTTATTTGGAATACTAGTTAATTAACTGGTCTTAGTGTCAACTACAATTAAACTATATATTGTCGTAATCCTTGTAATCTAATATTTTTGTAAACAAAATTTAATATTTTATAAAAATATACACATTACAACTATATATAAAGCATCTATGCTAAAATTCTAATAAATTAAATGAGAATATAACACAGAGATAGTCAATAAAAACATAGAAATAAATCAAATCAAACTAACTAATATGGATGAAAACTTGTATAGGATTAATTGTTCTAAAACCATATGTAAGTGCAGCATGCATATATAATTATAGAAATAAGCGGTTGTTACTATATGCATGCCTTAATTAGGGTCTCTTTCTTAAATAATGAGTATATTGCATCCACAACTTGGATCAGCATCCAATGTGTCGCCGAGCATATTATATTATTATCACGCTGCTTTTTCGATCTAGTAATACTATTTCAGTGCGCTTTGTTTGTAAACAGATGACACCTTGACTCGTTTTTCTTTAGTAATCAAATACTGCGTCCACAATCTAGATTAGAATCCAATGTGGAGAGAGAGAGAGAGAGAGAGAGAGAGAGAGAGAGAGAGTTCTCACTTCAACATCCTGAAGAGAAGTACTGTTAGCAGTTTGCGTTTACTCCAACGTCTCGTGGTATAAGGTTTAACATTTTTTTTTGAGGAAACGATAGCTTGCTACCCACTTCATTCAATGAAAAGATGAATTAGGTGAAACAGACTGAGGCAACGAGGGTCTCGACGACGACACAAGCACGAAACGAGAAAAAAAAAAAAAAACAAAACAAAACAACCTGGATACAATGCCGAAGAACAAAATTACAACATCGGAGAATGTCTAGGGGCCGGTAAATCCCACAACGACAACCAGCGGGTACAGGAACGGAGCACCGCCAAAGGGTCAGCATGGGCCTTTCTGAAAATTACATCATTCCGTGCCCGCCAGATAGACCACCAGCTAACAGCTAGTCTGACTAGTCTAGTCCGGTGAGGCCGATAATGTTTCCTCTCCATCCACCTACCCCAGATGCAGTGCACGTCCTCCCCCAAATCAGTAGGTTGGAGATCATCCACCATGGAAATCAACACGAATCTGGTAAACACACACCGTGCAAAGAGGTGGTCCACCGTTTCGTCTTCCAGTCCACATAACACACAAGCTGTATCGCCGTTCCAACCTCGAAGGTTTAACATTTTATTCCTTAGTAGAGGAGGCTTTTGGGTTTATAGCAAATTAAATCTCCTCAAAATTGAGCACATTACAATTTATGACTCATTTAAGAAGTTAATTAAATTCCTTGGTTTCAGTATCCTTCACTAATATTAGTATCGTACGTAGTGGTAAGTATCATAATGGTAAGGTTGTTAGTTATATTCCCAAAAGTCAATATGGTGACACTAATAGTATTTATGTATATATTAAGCATTTATAATTCATAATATGAGAATAGATATTCTATTCATGTCACTTATGTAGCAATGCAATATTGACGTGAATTGTCCATAGGATTTTTGTTTGAAAAGACATATTTCTAAGAATTAGGAATTTGAGATATTTACTTTTGTGTATGAGTCTTTTTAAATACTTCTAATCAGAGGAATATTAAAGGTACGGTGATATTTCGGATAGACCGGTGTATGCTAGATTTCCAATTGAGATGACGAATTCAAGTCGCTAGTATAGGGACACTAAAACAAGCATACATGTACTTATAGAGAACAAGTACATTGAGCGTGTTTATTTAGTTGAACAATCACATGGTTCTATACTCGCCGGTGACAAGTTCATTGCTACAATTGTGTGAAATACTGCTCAGACCTAAGGCATCATAGTTGTTTCACATATAGGATATTACCGTTTGACGGTATTAATACTGAAACTCTAGACACAGGTTTATATTTGGTACTGATTGCCTGTAGTGATTTATGCGGTGAGGCATGTGGATACGCAATAAGGAATCCAACACTCTCAATGATAAGAGTGAACGCCCTATATAGTTTATCGGACTCGACTCGAAAAACTCCTGACCAAGGTACGTATATGGTATATGAAAAGAGTTTTCAATTGTGTTGCCATAATGAGTTGGTTTCAGATACTCAGGTCATATGGTCGAATGATAAGATTTGGCGAGTAATTATGACCTTAGCTCGATTGGGACATTATATGTTGGAATGAATTAATCATACGACAACTGTAAGCAGAAAGATTCATTCTTTATTACCATTCTGGATTGCCATGATATACTGTTAGGTGTCACTCACGGGCAGTGAGTCTGTGAGTGATATGAATGATTCGAATTGAATTATTTTTATTTATCGATTAGAAGTGTTTTAACTAAATATTCAAGCGTTTGATGTTACGTTTCACTGCCGAATGGTAATGACCTATGTGCGGTCACACACATTAGGAATTGTGTGCATTCGAATCATTTGGATGAGAGTTGTTTACTAAAGAGTTTAATGTAAGCGATAAAACTAAGAGGAAGCTATTTAATTAAATTAGATTTAAATTATGCGAGTGCGTTATTACTTATAGTCCTAATTGGATTAGGATCTCAAAATCAGTTTTAGAATTATACGCAAGAGTTAAATTTATCTCTAATTGGATTAGTGGATAATATTTAATCATAAAAAACAATTTTATTGGATAAGAATAAATTTAGATAAGATCTAATTAAATACGGAGAGAATTTTTTATAAAAATTTCATCAGATTTGAATTGTTTTACACTGTTAAATTCACAAACACATGACATCTACCATTAGAATTATTAATTTTGAGATCTTTTGATCACTAGCCAAATGAAAACGAAAAATTATGAAAGTTAGCTTATAAATACTTTTAATAGTGTAGATCAAATCTAACGGAGCCGATCGTTGATTTGGATGTCGCATCATTGAAAATAACTTGGTAGTACGGAGGTCTCCGTACTACCTCAGCCTAACTCTATATCTATTACTCTTTATGAATCCCCAATGCTTTAAGCTGATGTGTCATAACCTCCTAATTTTGAAAACAAATATATTTAGAATAAGTCATTTTATTATCACTCTCTCAATATAGGTCTCCTCGTCTCCCCCATTCAATTTTTTTTAGAATGAGCCACTTTTCTCTCTCTCTCTCTCTCTCTCTCTCTCTCTCAACATACCTCTCCTCATCTCCCCTTTCTTATTTTGTAATAATGTTGATCACATAAAAAAAGAAATTTAAATTAAAATTAAAATTTTAAAATGAATATTTTTTTTATTTTGACTCTTTATGAATCTCCAATGCTTTAAGCTGATGTGTCATAACCTCCAAATTTTGAAAAAAAATTTATTTAGAATAAGCCATTTTAATCTCACTCCCTCAATATAGGTCTTCTTATCTCTCCCATTCAATTTTTATTTAGAATGAGCTATTTTACTCTCTTTCTCTCTCTCAACATACGTCTCCTCATCTATTCTTTCTTATTTTGTAGTGGTGTTGATCGCTTAAAAAAAAAAAATAAATTTAAATTAAAAATTTTAAATTTAAATTGAAAATTTAAATTTAAATTTAAATTAAAAGTTTAAATCGAATATTTTATTTTGATGGGTTTGTGGGCCGCATATACAAATTAAAATTTTGTATTTAAAGTTACGAACTGTGAAACCAAAAATTGTACGGTAACCTTCTTCGTGATCGGGGTCTTCGATGGGGCCCGCGCGAGTTTTATATTTAAATTTAAAGTTTGAATTTAAATTTTAAATTAAATTCAATTTTTTATTTCAAATTTAATTTTTTTTTTGATTTTGATATTTCAATTTATATTTAAAATTTATAAATATATGATTTGGAAATCACAAAAAGAGCTCTCTTTATTCTTTTTACTATTTTTTATTTTGATTCTTAATCTTTTTTTTACAATCAAATTTTTTAATTATAATAGTTTATTGTAATAATACATTTCCGCCGTCGAGCGGGTCCTTAACTAGTTTATAGAATTAGGCTACTATACTATATATCTATAGTATCGAGCTCGTACTATAGCTTTGTTTTCGATCTTAGGGTGTTCAAATTAACAATCCACATCGTTAAATATAATCTAAGGTATATGAAGTTCTTATAAATAAAATTTTAGTTTTTTTCGATATCGTTTATTCAAGAAATAAATTATGTCAAAATGTACGGTAGAAATTGAAAAATCTTTAGAAGTTGAGCCTAGGACTTTTAAATTCAAGATCAAGAATGTTAACCTTAATCAAGATAGTTTAAAGTATTTTCTATCAAAATTTGAAGAAATTTAGATTCTTCTACCGTTAAACTCCAAACTCATAGTAGCCATTAAAAATTGATAATTTTAAAATGGTTTGAACATAAAGTAAACTATGTTGACAAAATATGAAATTTTATTTCTAAAAATTTAAATACTCTAGATCAGTTTTAACGGCGTGGATCATTGATTTGAACACCCTAAAATCGAAAATAGGACTATAGTACCGGAGCCCCGGTATCTCTCTCTCTTTCTCTCTCTCTCTCTCTAAATATATATATATATATATATATATATATATATATATATATATATATATAGGCTAGGGCTACTATCCTATTAATAGGATAGGAGCACTTGTCCTATCAAATTTTTAACCCTTGGATGAGAAATTATAGGATTAGGATGATATTAGTCGGTTAGAGTTGAATCGTCCCCCTAGGGTTGAGTGGTCCCCATTGGGTTATAGCATTTAATCTAATAATTAGAAATGATGAAAATAGTTGATCCAAAGGCTAAAATATTAATAGGACAAGTGCTCCTATCCTATTAAAAGGATAGTAGACGGACTCTCTCTCTCTCTCTCTCTCTCTCTCTCTCTCTCTCTATATATATGTATATACATATTTATAGAGTCCGGCTATGGTGCTTGTAAAAGTACCAAGCATTTGGTGCTTGTGAATTTTTTACCGTTAGATCTACGACTTTGATCATTTCCATCCGTTAGATTATACTATTCAACCAACCACCCACTTAACCCAAGGGGGCCCACATCATCCTAACCACACATCTATTAATCCAAGGGCTAAAAACTTACAAGCACCAAAGACTTAGTACTTTTCAAAGCATAGAAGCTCAATTATATATATATATATATAGTGGAGCTAGAATACTTTAGAAGCACCAAGCCTTTGGTGCTTCTAAGTTTTTAGCCCTTAGATCCACTCCTTTATTATTAATATCCCTTGTATCAAACACTATTCCACCTACCACCACCTACCACCATCATCTCAACCTCACATCTCTCCATCCAAGGGCTAAAAACTCTAAAGCACCACCTATTTGGTACTTCTAAAAGTATCATAGCTAAACTCTATATATATATATATATATATATATATAGAATTGAGCTCCTATACTTTTAAAAGCACCAAGTCATTTGTGCTTGTAAGTTTTTAGCCCTTGGATTAATAGATGTGCGGTTAGAATGAGGTGGGCTCCTTAGGTTAAGTGGTGGTTGGTTGAATAGTATAATCTAACGTGAAAATGATCAAAGGTGTAGATCTAACTAAAAAATTCACAAGCACCAAGTGCTTGGTGCTTTTACAAGCACCATAGACTATATATATATATATATATATATATATATATATATATATATATATATATATATATATATATATATATATATATATATATATATATATATATAGTCGGGCTAGGATACTATTGATTGCACCGAGGGCTTGGTGCTATCGAGTTTTCCACCGTTAGATTTAACCCTTTGATTATTTTTACTCGTTAGATCCCCATTCAGATCCGATATGGGGATTATTAGAGTGTGACAGGCTCCCCGGGATTATTGGGGTTCTATCACACCCCGGCCCTGACGTCCTCGTCGATCAATCACATACACTCAAGATCACTGCATAATGATCTGTCTCGCTAGTCTTGTCATCCGACCACGGCATAGTCGGTCATCTTGTCATTCAGACACTGGCTCAGCCGAGTGGTGCCACACATTTTCGGCTGGTGAACTGGCTCTAATACAAATGTAACGACCCAGCCCACTAGCAATAATAACTCATTGGGCCCAAACCATCAGCCAAAAATGCTTAAACCCAATTATTATTACTAGTGTCTAAGCCACTTATATCCGATGTGGGATTATTGAAGTATGACAAATTCCAACGGACATATACACGAATGGACACAGTATAAAGTTGTGTCTTTTCATGCATAATTATTTCATTAAAAGTCACATTTTTTACAGTTCATTTATTAAAGGTCATAATCTTTGATTCCTCTTTACTAATCCATTCGCTAAAATTGAAAGATAGATTAAATAACTATACTATTTTAAAATTTTTCTTTCGTTATTTCCTGTCGTTGAGAGATGAATGATGCATGTTTTAAAAATATTTAGCTAAGCTCGTTTATTCCGACAATTAGTAATTCCACATATTAAAGAGATGTAACCTCTCAATATCTTAGGGCGCATTTGGTTCGCGTAATCTGCTAGGGATTATTGAAAATCCACGGCTGATTACTGCAGTTGGGTAATATAAATAAGTAATCTGATCCGAAATATTTCATTCCGAAAAGAATAGAATTTCTCCCAAAATATTTTCACTTTCATTCTCCCTATTTTCTCATTCTCTCATTCTCTTTCTCTCCCTCCCTTAACAACAGAATTAGGTTATAGGGACACGTGTTTGGGACACTTTTGAGTAAGTGTCTTATTTATACTAAAACTTAAAAAAATATCTACTAATGCCTAAATATAAAGCCCAATCCAATAAAAATAAAATATTACTCTACTCAACCCACCACACCCAGTCCATTTGGCCCGATTAGAAACAGAAAAGAAAAAAAAAAATTAATTATCATATTCTCTTCTCTCTTCATTCAATCCACTGAAATTCTAGACGAATAGCCTTTCCTATCATCCTTCTCCGCCATTGCAGCCAACGAGATAGAGTTTTGACGGTTGCTAAATGCTTAAATAAGTGTTGGTAAATTAGCAGCACTCTTTTATGTTATAGCGACACTTTTTAACTGTCACTATATATCTAGCGATCCCACATATAGCAACACTTTTTAAAAGTGTCGGTAATTTTAAATAGCAAATTTTTTTTTTTTTTGACATATACCTATATTTAAAAGTGTCGCTATAAACCGTTTTTGTTGTAGCTTGTAACAAAATACTGATCTAATAAAAATATAGAAAATCATATATATTAATTATTTTTTAGATTACTGCAGTTTTAATGTTAAACCCAACGTAGTAATTTTATATCCATAATATTTCTTAATGAAATAACCGTATGAGCTAAATGCATGAATCATACAATCCACAATAATCTTTTTTCTATGTATATAATGCTTCTTAATCTTTCATTACTTAGGAATCATACATAACTAATTATTTATATAATAATTTTCCTTAATCTTTCATTATTTAGGAATCATATATACATAACGCAAACGGAACGCCCTTGTATTATTCTCTCTCTCTCTCCCCATATTAATTAAATCAAATAAAAGAAACTCAAAAGACAATTTACTAATTAGAGAATCTATATATTACAAATAAAAATTAAGTTACATCTCAAATGAGTTCAACACTAATCCTGTACAAATATTTATTTTTAGGTATCCTAATTAATTAAACTCCATGTAATCCTCTCCTACCACGCAATGAATCCGAGAAAGCTGTAATAAACCAAAAAAAAGTACCAAGTATTATTGTTAGAGAAAGGTGGATAAGATATATATATATAAAAAAAGAAAAAGAAAAAAAAAAAAAGCAAAAGGTTAAATTAGAAAAAGAGTACCATGCATACAATGTCTCAATTATTTATTTATGTACACAAAATTGCATCAAACTTTAATTTTGCACTTTCCCAAGCAATCGAGATGACCATTAAAAGTTGAATTTAAAACTTCGCCAAAATGATTTAGCAGAAGAATTTGGTTAAGTGGAGCAAAAATTACATACAATTTCAATAGATATTTAGATAAAGAGTACATATACCAACTTATTTCAGTAAAAAATTTTCACTAATAATTAAGTCTTAATTTGTTTCACCGTGAGTGGAGATGGATGTAGTAATTTTCGACTGTAAATGTCCATTTCTATTATCCGATTTTACAAAACTCGAACTCTCTAAACTACCATAATTGACTTCCGCCTATCCCTGACAGAATTCTATTACAAAAAAATAATAATAATAATAATAATAATAATAATAAAATATTTATTTATCTTTCATATTTTCGGCTTTTACGTCATTTTTTTTTAGCCAAAAAGTATAAAGAATTGGAAGAACTTTAGTTTCATAGCTATACAAATAAACAATTGAAGAAAAAAAAAAAATTTTATTTGAACTCTAGTTTATCCGAAGTTCACTTAAATCTGAATTTCACCTTCGATAAAACAAACAATTAATTTAATCTTGTTAAAATTTTATTTCGAGAATTTACAACAAAGTTTATCGAGGCAGTGAATCGTCCGCCGCCTCGAATGTTCGATGACTTATTTTTTATTTTATTTTATATTTATTTTTATACGTAATCCACTAATCCTTTGAAAGAAGGGTTAAGCTTAAAACTCCTCGGCAATTGAATCAAAATGATAAAACTCAAACTAATTAAACAAAAAAAAAATGGTAATAATAATTTTTTTTAAAAAAGAAGAAAACAAAAATAGAGAAAACCTGGTACTGCGAAAGATCATCTGCTGAGTGATCGCATGGAAGAAGAAATTGGCTCCGTGAAGAAACAAAACAACGCTGGTGCATCCAAGAACAAGTAACTCAAACATCGATCTCCACAATTTTTTTCCAATTTTTTTTTTTTTTTTTTAAATTTTACCTCCTCTTATTCTCTTCTCACTTTACTCTCTCTCTCTCTCTCTCTCTCTCTTCTTCTTCTGAGACCAAGATGGAGAAATATTACGAGAGAATTTATATTAGGGTAAACTTCAAACACCAACCCTGTGGTTTCGTATTTTTTCACTTTAGTACCTTATGGTTTAAAATGTACCAAGTTAGTATTTTGTGGTTTTATTTTTATCTTTTGGTTAATTTTTTTATTAATATTTCGTTAAATTATATATAAAAAAATTTCAGATACTCCACCTATATTTATCGAATATTCACTTACCACTGATTTAATAACAAAAATTAGTGGAATCAATAATAAAAAAATAAAAATAAAACCACATGATACTAAACTGATATATTTTAAGCTATAAGGTATTAAAGTAAAAAAATACGAAACTACAGGGGTGATATTTGAAGTTTTCTCTTTATATTATAACTATGGAGGTGGTTTAATTTGTTGGGTTTTGAGGAATTATTTTTTTCTTTTTTTTTTGGCTTTGTTTTGTTTCCTCTTTTCTTGGATTTGTTTTATGGTTTTTTTTAATAATGGTTGGTGGGTATAACTTACAAGAAGGAGAGAGATTATTGTGTGCACCGCATATATACACCGGAGTTCGCAAAAGCTTAAAATATATGGACAATTCTGATATATTCCTAAAAGATTTTAGATATGTTTATTTACACTATTTAGAAAACTAATATAAAAAACTATTTATTTTACTGTTTAAGTTCTACTATTTCACTTTTTTTAAGTATAGTTTTCTTTCATCTCCATT
The DNA here is from genome assembly GCA_025177825.1 of Aechmea fasciata. Lineage (NCBI taxonomy): Eukaryota > Viridiplantae > Streptophyta > Magnoliopsida > Poales > Bromeliaceae > Aechmea > Aechmea fasciata. The sequence goes on from CM045936.1 coordinate 4,363,105, forward strand.
TTTTTTTTTTTTTTTTGACCTTTAAGATGGTGATAGAAGAGGTATTTTGATATTTTTTCCTTTCAAATATCGTATATAGTCACTAATTTTTCTTATTTACGTTGGTATATTGACTTATTTTAAACTCTCGTAAAAATTTAACTATGTTTAACTCAAGATAATTTAATAGGTACTAACAGCGGATTATTTTTTAATAACGGAGAAATATGTACAGTATATTTGAAACAAAAAAAAAAAGTAAAAATGTATAAAATATTTCGAAGTTTTGAGGGATACATAGGTATCTATCCCTAAAATTTAAATTTAAATTATTGATCTCACTTCTAATACTTAAAATAATAACTGTAAATAATTATTTTCTTGCATAATAGATAATTATTTTTTTAACATAATTAATTAATTATCTATTACGCAAGAAAATAATTATTCATAATTATTATTTTTTTAACAAAGGCACCATTATTATTATTATTATTAATTTTAACATAGTTAACATGCTTCTCTCAAAAAAAAAAAAAAAAAAAAAAAAAAAAAAAAAAAAAAAACAGTTAACATTCATTTTCTATACTTGGTGTATTTGTAAAAAATTTTTAAGACCTACTTTGGTATTATTGCCATTAACTAGTTTTTAAATATAAATTATAGTTTATATATTTACTGAACTTATTTAAATTTTTTTTAAAAAATTATATAATTTAAAAGAAGATGCCTTAGTTTTGGTATCCAACTAATCAAGTTTCTAGCTCGCAAATAATAATAATAAAAAAAGAGAAGTATATGTATATACTTGCTATCGTATTCAACATTTAAATTTTTTTATTTGTAGAAACAAAAACAAAAGCGATATCAAACAAGGCCTTTTTAAAATTAATGATATTACACTCATCAATGATCTTGGAAATTATAAATTAATTTGTTCAAATTTAGATTTTAAGGCTTTTAAATTTAGAGAAAATTTGAAAAAACCCCCCCTGTGATTTCATGCATTCTCACTTTAGTACACCGTGGTTTAAAACGTATCCTGCAATTTACCCTTCCGTGGTTTTATTTTTATCTTTTCGAAAAAATTTTCGTTAATATTTCGTTAAATTATATACAAAAAATTTCAAATATTCATCTATATTTATTGAATATTTACTTTAGTACCTTTTAATTTTAACCTTGTCATGATTTAAGAAAAAGAAAAATAAAATTAATAACGAAAAGAGAAAAATGAAACCACGAGGGAATTGATACATTTTAAACTATATGGTACGAAAGTGAGAATGCGTGAAACCACAGGAATTTTTTTTGAAGTTTTCCCTTAAATTTAAATTTGTAGACCGTCGCATGGCGTCTCCATGCACCGGGTGCATGAAATAATCTCTGATTTGATAGACAGATAAGGGACCGAAACAGACGGAGCTGACTGGGCACTGACGCCCCCACACGTCTCCTCCACTCCAGTCTTTGCTTTCCGGCCAAATAACTACTGATTCCTATGTTTTTTTTTTTTTTTTTAAAAATTAATTAATTGCATATAGTTTTCGTTAAATATATCGAAGATTAAATATATATTTCTACAAAGTCCAATATTTTATTTTTAATCCTATTTAAAAGTCTAGTGATATCTATATTTATTTATCTGGTTTGTTACGATTGGATCACTGTTTATTTTTTAACAGTAGATAAGTAAAATGATATTTTTACCCTTATAAATTTACTCCTTCAAAAATTTCAACAATTAGAGTTATGCAAAAATATTCTTCCCTTTTAAAAAACATTTTATCTAATAATATAAGAGAGGTAGAAGGTCCATTTGACTGATTCACCAACCAGAATTAAGTATTTTATTTATGATTAACTATATATATATATATATATATATATATATATATATATTCTGATGGGTACAAATAACATAGGTATATTTGAAAATGGTAGGACTTTTGTTGGGATAAAAGTAAAAAAGTTTAATGTTGTAGGAATATATCTGCAATTCGATATGTGTACAAAGAGCTGTATGCAATTAATTAACCCTTTTTTCCTCTCTAAATTGGGCCGACAATCTAGCTTGTAAGCTCCTCTTCGGTATTTAGGATCAGCATGCTCGTCTTTGACTCGATATAGCTCGAATGGACACACAAATACGCACTTATATATATATATATATATATGTCTTTTTTTTTTTAACTTGTCGTTCGTGAGTCAGGTTATGTTCTGCTCGTTAGTAAGTCGGACATGAGTTGAATTTTTCAGTTTGATATTTTAACCGATTAATTCGTGTTCGAAATGTTTATTAAATGAGTCGAACATGACTTGACTCCAACTCGGGCTTGTTGACGGCCCTAACTATGGGTTTCCAAGTTGTGTATTTTGTTTTGATTAAATCTCACCAATTCAAATTCATGTTAATTTTTATAAAATAGGCTATGTCAACTCCAGTAAAGTTTTACCTACTCATATAAATCATCGTCATGATTCAATAGCTTTCGGTCGATAAAAAGTTTAGCAAGTAGCATTTCTAGCTCAACGTTACTAACGTATATAAAAATGTTGAGGACAATGAGATTGGATTTGACGCGAAGACAATAATACAATTAGATTACAAAATTAAGGACCTAATTGTGAAAAGAAATAGTTTGAGGACAAAATGAAAAATATGGTAAAGATTAGCAAATAGCAACAAATGGTGTAATTAACCAAAATATTAAAACAAGTTGGCAAGGGGATAATGGTGGAAGGAATCTTTGCAATCCTTGTCCATGATTGGTTGGTGGTCACATCTAGTTGTTGGCCAAAAATGGTTCACAAAATTAAATTATAAATATGAGTCTTGACTACTATATTTTGATGAGTACTGGCTTTTTTATGTTTATAAATTTTCTGCCCTTATATTTATTCTATTGATCTTTTTCACCGTTAGATCATAATACTATTCAACCAACTACCCACTCAACCTTAGAGGACCACTATCATTTTATATGAGAACCATCATCATCCTAACCACACATTCCATCAATCAACGGTTAATAATTTATGAGTATAAAGAAATCTATACTCATAAGTGTATAGTAGCCCCAGCCTTATAAATATAATCATATGATATATTTAAATGCACAAATATCTACTATAATCTAGCACTTTTGCAAATTGATCCGTAATCTTTAAATTATTTTTTACTATCAGTTATCTAAATATCATCCATTTTATAAAATCTGAAATTTTATTGATGGAGATTAAAAAGTGGCGACAACGATAGCTTGATAATAGTTTAGGATCTATTTCAAAATAAAGTTGAAAAACTCTCATGCTTGTATTTAAATTTCGAAAACTTGATTGTGATTTTATGACACCGTATATAGAGATGTCAATGGGTGGTCAGATTCGGGGCAGATTTTGAAAAATCCGAACCTGACTCCAAGCCCGAGATCCGAATCCGAATTCAAACCAGACGGATTTTAAAAATCTATATCCAAATCTGCACCCGACCAAAAATCCATAACGCGAATCCGAAAATCTGAACCCGAAATATTATTATTTTTTCAATATTTCAAAATATATTATCATATTAAATTTAAAATTTTAAAATATAAATTCAAATATAACATCAAATTTATATAAATATATTATATATAATACAAAATAAATTCGGGTTCGAATCGGATACAATCAAAAGCCATATCCGAATCCATATCCGTCATGTTTTTATTTTTGATATTCATATCCGAATCTGTATCCATTTAATATCGGATATATCCGTTTTACTCAGGTTCGGATTCGGATAAAATTTCGTGTATCCATACTCATTGACATCTCTAATCGTATAGCTGCCCTTTCAAGAAAATAAAAATAAAAAAAATTACTGAAATGAAATCTACCCTGATGTTTCTACCTTTAAAAAGAAGTATAAAATTTTCTTTTTCTTTTTTCTTCCTTTTTTTTGAACTATCTCTTTTACATCAAGCAATATGTGGAGTAAACCACAAGTATGCTAGATTAGAGCAACATAACATACACAACACTACATCAATCTTAATCATTTATTAGGCTTTGCTTGAGGTTGTGGGTATAGAATATTATACGCAAAGAGATAGTGCCAAGAAATATATATGTTTTTTTTCTATAAAAAGAAAAATCATTTGTGTAGATCGTAAAAATTTGGAACAAATGTAATTTTAACGAACCCTCCAGCAGCAAACGAAGAAGCAAATGCACAATTTCTATACTTGGAAAAGCCCCCAAAAATTAAAAAGTTAATTTTTTTTTCAAAAGTAAAAGATATATACAAGTATAAATCATCTAACTTATGTACCATTTTAATTTTACCATTTAGACTTTCAATGTGTTTAATTTGAATGAATCAAAGACACTTTTGACTTCAATCTCTCTAAACCCTAAGCTAGGCCAAGCACCCTTATAATTTCACTAAGTAATTATGTTGCTTATATAAGACAATAACATGATATTTTAATCATTCCTAAGATTATCAGCCACAGCAACATTACCGCATCACCACCGCTAAGTCACTAAATTGCTCTATAAAACTTGATTACAACAATCTACGAAATACAAAACCAAAATCATAAGAAATTATCAAACATCGAAATGTCGTTTGCAGAGTTTTCGGACCAAAAGTGTACTTTAGCCAATTAATTAGCATGATAACTTGATGGTATCTTCAGATGAGGTGATCTTGAGTAATGCTATGCATACAAACAAAGTACTACAAACGACGACAGCAAGCTCATGCATCTCAAAGGCTGGACCATTTTTTTTCCTCCACCTCAGTGATTTGCAAACACACACAACTGAAAAATATAACCACTTAAAACAAGTTTCTAGATGCTTTTAGAACTCCGCAATGCTACAGATGTGAAAGAAAAACCGTAAAAAGAAACATATAAAGCGGCAGACTGATAAATTTGACTCGAAACAAGATTAAACTCTGCTACAGTCTTTTTCATCCATTCTAAATTGCAATAGCTATTAAAATCCAGAGAGATAGTGAATCAGCCCTCGGTCTGCTCTCTCAAGCGACGGATCGTGCTCCTCACGGTGACGGCACTAGCAGTGCTACAAACAAATATATAGAAATAAAGAAGTTTGCATAAAAAAGGATGAGCGAGGATTTGATCGATTGCTAGTTTAAAGAAGGAAAAATTAATTTCAGACGGCTTACTTCAAGGTATAAGCACCACCAGCCTTGACCTTCCCACAGTCCTTGCAACCCCAAATCCCGACTGCCTTCCTTTTCACAGCATACTAACAAGCATAGACACCCCCAAAAAAGGGATTAAAGACATTTTTGACGACAGGAAGATCAGCATATGGAAAGCAGAAATTTCTGGGAAGAAAGGATAGCTGAATACAATTTAAATTATTGAGCACTTTTAGGTACAGGACAATCTACAAAACATTAGGCAGTTGACTGAAGTAAAAATGCCTCCATAATATAAGACGGATGACAACACCACCTACGTGATATTTCGATAGGATGGTAGTGTAATGCACATGTAGAATTGGCATCATTTTGAGCTATTCACCAAGAACTGTAGAATTTCTCAGTTATAAATAATAACCTAAGATTGAAAATTAAGTTTCTGAAACCAACTCGCAGCAACATTAGTTCAGTACTATTAGTATGAAAGTGCGCTGATTTAAGACAACAAAACTACTTCATATTATTGTTCTTATAGTATACAAATCTATGTTAAAGTTAGGCAAGAGGTATTACCTTCCCACAAAACTCACAGAAATACTTTGCATGCTGAGAGACCTCCATCTTCTTAATCTGCTTTCTCAAGCTAGCACCATATCTGGTACCTGGATTCGAAGGTAACGGCAAATGAGTAGAAGAACAAAAGAAGAAACAGAACCAGGGTGGAAATCACGGGGTTGGGGGGGGGAGGGGGGGAATCAAGACATCTTTTGAGCAATATAGTACCATATTTGCCGACAATTCCAGCCTTCTTGGTGCGCTTCGTCTGCATTAAAATTGTAGATTAACAAATAAGCCATTGAAGTATAAAGGATCACAAGACCTACAAAGATAACTATTAATTAAGACGACTAGACTATGTCAACATAATAGTTCTTGAAAATTATCTTGACATAATACTAATACTAGACAGTATCCTAAATATCCGATTATCAATACTACAATCTCGAAGATGAGATCATAAGAAAGAAATTATGCACACATAAGATTATTCAAATTTAAATAATGATGGCTAAACAGAAATGTAGATTCCTTTTCCGAGAAACAAACTCACAGAAACTTTGAAGGACAATTATGGAGTAGCAATAAATTGCATGTCTTACATGCCAGCCAGGCTAATAGGTTTTCTCAAATTAGCACAAAAAGAAAGTTAAAGCATTCTTATTCGAGTGATTAATTTATAAGCGCCAATTTGACCCTGCTTTTGTTTCTGTTATCAGTAGAAGCAGCCTCTAACAGTGTTTGCCAAAGAAAATTCTGATATTAGGCTAAAAATGAGATTTAAGCCTCAAAAGTAGAAGCTCCGATCTAATGTTTCTGATTGTAGTGCAAAAAGAAGTTACATTACATAGTGTTTCTCCTACAAACTCTAATCATAAAGCACTTCATCAAACCCTACAGCACAAATGAACAATCACCTATTTACATCAAAAGGACTTAAATATACATCATCATGAACATCTACTTAAGCAATCTAATTTTCCAGCAAAAGCATATAAATCAGCACAAATAAACACATATTAAGAAAGGCCTAAAGAACAATATACATTTTTACCCTAAAAAACCCACCTTCTCAGTACCTCATCGATAATCGACTACATTTTCATCTCATATCCCAATTCTTAACACCCTAATATTCTCAACAGTCAGAAACATTACTAGCTAAGATGGAAACAAATTGATCTAATTAATAACCAAGGGGATCTAACAAATACATGATTTAAACATGAATCTACGAACAAGAACGAGAACAAATCGAGAACAAGGAGGAGTTTCTGATGCGCACCATTGCTAAAGGGTAGGGTTCGCTCTTCGCAAATGGCGATACCACGCGTGAACCCTAGAAGCAGACGAAGAAGAACCCTGATCGCGCCGCCACGTTGCCTTTTATAGGCCTAGGGTTAGGGTTTTGGGGCGAGTCGATGCGATGAACCCCACGACTTATCTCTCGCCTCTCAATCTCAGCCGTCCGATAGACCATGCTTCGAAAATATGTTATTGGGCCGGGTCAAAGCCCAGTCCCTTTTCTTAATGGGCTCAGGTTGGGCTGAATCAAGTAAGAGAATCCAAGGTCATAACGGGTCGAGGAGGTGAAACTCGGACCCGGAGTTTGTTTTTACTGGGGCCTCTATTTTTAGGATCCAATATGGCCTAGCCGAATAGATTGGGACAAGTTTTTCCAGGCTTAGTTTGGTATTGAGTCCCATCTGACGTTATTAGATAAAATAAAATTGGTGTAAAAGTATATTCAGATATGCTTATGCATTCTCCGGTGGGACAGTAGAAAATATATCGTAAACGACTGATCGCGATATGCGGAACGCAATATTATGTACGGAAAACAAATATGATATTTTTCCAACGTACATTCTTACCGCACGTATCGCAATCTCGCCGCAATTCCAAACGAAGCCTAAAGCATTATATGTGATCAAATCAAAATTCTCCAGAGTTTCATCTCTTCATTGTTAAATTTTCCAACAAAGATGCTTTCTGGCTCTATTTGGTTATATATAGTTGTATCTGCACTGTAGTTATAACTGCATATGTTTGCATATGCAAATTAGGTATTTCCTTTGATATATTTGAATTCTTTTGTTTTAGTAAGAACTACATCAAAAGGCTCAGCTTAACTATAATAGTTGAAACTACGTTCAAATTGATTGTATTTTCAACTACAGCAGTAAGAAAGATTTAATTTTATTTAAATTTTAACAAAAGTTAAGCTTAATACTTTTTTTTCCTCTGCAGTTATCAGAGGAATCTCACTATCACATACATAAAGTGATAAAAATTTATAAATACACTTTCCAACTGTATATAGCCAAACAAAAAATTTATCATTGCAATATTTTCTATTACATTCAACCAAATAAGATGTATACAAGTATAACTGCGTTCTATCCAACTGCATGTATACCTAGTTTCGCTATATTTACCATTATATCGAATCTAACGACTTTTAAATTTAGCTATCATATTATTTTTACATGACAAAAATGTTGTCTTAAATGCACTAGTATTCTGCCCTATGGCAGGAGGTTAGGTTGAACCGAGTCACGTTCAAAATGGTGTGAGTTTGGATTGGACCGAGTCACTATCGAGACCCGTTGTTGTTATGTCTTATGCTTTAAGTGAATTAGCTGTGTATTTCTAATAGCTTGGGCTTTTAGGATTAATAGTTATTAGTGTCAACAATCCGACAAAAAATTAAGTTAATATTTTTGCAACTAATTCATATGAGCTTAATTTAGGGTAACTTGATAGTTATATTAACTATTACTAAATGATAGATGCTTTTGTCTCCCAAAATATTATTTTTATATTATTGTCAACATAGTGATACTTTTAATTAATATAAAGGCTTTCAATTGGTTCATATTTGTACTTCAAAAAATATTGCTATACATATTTCAAAACTTGTTTAAATCGGAAAAAGATTTATTAGTATTTTAAGGATATATTTATTTTAGTCAAAATTTAACAATTATAAAATAATTAATTAGTATTTGAAAAAAAAAAAAATATCAGTCATCATCTCAAGAATTGTATCATTTACGTTTAGGGTTTAGGGTTTAGGATACGTATTAAATGTTTATATATATATTTTTTTCTGTTTTTTCTTTTTTTTCTTGTACTTTCTCTAACGTTGCTATATCAAATAAAATCAAGGATCAAAAATAGCAAATTTAGAAATTAGGGCATATTAAGTTGAACTAGAGGATTTAAGTGTTGAGGCGCGGAACAGGACTCGAATTTTTGCTAGTACGATACGACACGATGTGTTTCATATTATATCATATGTCCATCACAAGAATACTTATGTGCTGATATATTACGATATAAAATATGTTTTTAATACTAATATGTTTTAATTATTTATTATATATATCTATTAATATTTTTTTGTACTTTATTAAGATAATTATCTATAAATTTCAAAGAAAAGAAAATGTTGAGGGTCATATCTGGTAAGCATAGTGGCACGATAGAATTGATCCATGCCCATGTTTTTTTTTTTTGAGAAATAGGTAGCAAGCTACCTGCTTTATTCATTAAGTAAAATGAACTGAGCGTATAAAGTGGAAGCAGCCAAGGCCTCCCAGAGAACGGATAAAGAAAGCAATAAAACAGCAAAATAAAAGAAGAACAAAGCGAAAGACAAGAAAAAGGGGATTTAGTGGGGACGAAGAGAGTTCCAATGGTTTATTAAAAGCTTGACACGTTCCAGGGACCGTAAGGCATTGAGTGTGGTTCCTCAGAAAACGACGTTGTTTCTATCTGTCCAGATCACCCACCAGGTCGCCGCCAGGAGGGTTAGGCCTTGTCTCCTCGAAGAGTGAGTCGGGATATCACACAATCTATTCCAGAGAGTGTTGACGTCGGCCATGCTATCTTCATATGTACCCCATCCTTCCATACTAAGGAGCATATACTTTACATAAACGCAAGTGCAGAATAGATGATCACAGCTTTTCGTAGGTGCCGCGCAGAGAACACAGTGCTGGTCAACTAGCATTCCACGTTTGAGCAGTCTATCAGCAGTAAGTAGTCTCTTCCGTAGCAGCAGCCAAACAAAGACTTTGATTTTGAGCGGGATTTTGAGTTCCCAGATATACCGGTTCGTCGGGGCACGCTGTCCCGCATCAGTGATGAACTGGTAGAGGGACTTGACGGTGAATAGTTGGTTGGAGGTCCACCTCCAATTGATAGAGTCCGGCCTGTCACAGGGGCAATGCCCTCGGAGTAAGTCTTTAAAAGTCGTTAGCTGTCTGCGGCTTTCCATGGACTGTGACGGCGAGAAGCGCCGACAGATAAAACGCCATCTCCATCCGCCATGGTTCCAGCACTGAGAAACACGTACCTCCTTGTTCGTTAAAGTCCGATGTATATTCGGGAAACGAGTATGGAGGGGGGTTTCCCCTATCCAGATGTCGTTCCACATCCTAATGTTCCTTTCGTCACCGATCTCGTAAGTCACACCACAGGCAAACATGTCACGGCACCGGACCACACCTTTCCACCACTGTGAATAGGGAGCAAAGCCTCTGCCCTCTAGTAAAGGCCTTCTTCTGCTGTAGTAAAGGGATCTAAGTAATTTGCACCAGGGTAGGTTGGGGTCGTGGAAGAAACGCCACCACCATTTGGTTAAGAGAGCCAAGTTCATGCATTCAATATCCAGAATCCCTAATCCATCCTCCCTCTTACTTATGCAGATAGATTTCCAATTGACAAGGCACTCCCCGCCGGTAACTTTTGAGCGTCCATTCCAGAAGAAAGCTCTTCTGAGGCTTCTATTCGGTGCAATACCCAATGTGGTGCTTTGAAGATCGAGAAATAAAATAGCGGTAGGTTGGTGAATAACGAGTTGACCAAGGTAACTTTTGAGCGTCCATTCCAGAAGAAAGCTCTTCTGAGGCTTTCTATTCGGTGCAATACCCAATGTGGTGCTTTGAAGATCGAGAAATAAAATAGCGGTAGGTTGGTGAATACCGAGTTGACCAAGGTTAGCCTACCCCCTAGGGAGAGGAGTTTAGCTTTCCAGCCCTCGATTCTGGCCTCTATACGATTGATTACCACTGACCAGTCTTCCTTTCGAAGTTTTGAGTTGTGGAGGGGTAGTCCCAGGTATCGAAAAGGTAGCTTACCAACTTTGCACCGTAGAATGTTTGCGAGTCTAACGGCTTTATGAGGGTTGGACCCCAGGTAGTATAGTTCCGATTTTCCCAAGATTTTCCAAATGAACAATAGATTGTGCATATAACGTTTTCTAGGCTTGCAGAAGAAGATTGTGTCATCTGCGTATTGGATGAGCGTCGTCTGACAGTCGTCGGAGGGTCTAATATCGCTGATCATGTTGCTCCCCCGTGCATTTTCAATCAGTCTGGCTAGGCACTCAGCCACCAGTAAAAACAGATACGGGGATAGCGGGTCTCCCTGTCTAAGCCTTTTCTAGCTTTCAGCCACGGGGTTGGGATGTCGTTCACAAGGATGACGATTTTGGCATTGCAGATACATTGTTCCATCCAGGCCCACCATTTAGCGCTGAAACCTAGCCAATACAGTATGCATTTTAGGAATGCCCATCTTACACTGTCGAATGCTTTCTCGAAGTCGACCTTAATGCTTACACTTTCCATCCGGGATTTCGAGCACCAGTTTACTAGTTCGCTTGCAGTAACAAACGAGTCCACCAAAAGTCAATCTTTAAGGAAGGCCGATTGAGTTGGAGAGATGATGGAAGGTAAGATCGAGGCTAGTCTGTTGGCCAGCACTTTAGAAATGATTTTCTGTAATCCATTGATGAGGCTGATAGGTCGAAAGTCGTTAACCTTGCGTGCTCCCTCCTTTTTCGGGACAAGGCACACGTAGGAGTAATCTGTTGGGCCTGTGAAAAGTGTTTCGTCGTGAAGTTCAATAAATACCTTAAAGATATCGTCCTGCACTACCTCCCAAAAGGTTTGGAAGAAGTTTAGCGAGAAACCGTCGGGCCCGGGCGCTTTGTCGCTACCAAGTTGGAAAGCGGCAGTTTTGATTTCATTAGGTGTGAACGGTACCGTTAAACTGTCGGGGTTAAGAAGTCTGTTAGCTTGAAAGAGACCGCTCCAATCCCCGAACGAAGGTGAGCTCACCTCCGAGCTCCCGAACAGACGTTGAAAATAATTAAAGAAGTGTGATCTCTTTAGCTCTTCATTTGATAGAAGCTGGCCGGCATCATCCTCGATTACATCAATCACATTGGAGCGTTTTCGCCCGTTGGCGACTGCATGAAAGAACTTGGTATTACCGTCGCCTTCTTTCAACCAAAGCTGTTTGGCCCTAGTGCTCCAAAGAATCTCTTCCTCTTCCAAAATTTGTCGTAAGTGTGTCTTGAGCGCAGCCCGTTTGTCTAAGAGTTCCTGGGACAAGTCTTGAAGTTCCTCGAGGTGGTCAATGGCTTGCAGTTCAGATTGTAGATGCTTTTGGTATTGGAGATACTGTGGAAGTGCGTCTTGCACCATTCTTTCATACGGACTCTGCAGTGCCGAAGCTTAGCTGAGATAGTGAGAATAGCCGAGTTTTTGTTGGCGATTTCGTTCCACCAGACTGGTACTTTAGAGTGAAAATCCTCCTTAGTGAGCCAAACCCTCTCAAAACGGAATCTCCTTGGAGTTGGGGGGGCCCCCGTGGTGAGCAGAATTGGAGTATGGTCCGAGGTGATCCTAGGGAGAGCCTTAGGGAGAGCCTTGACCTTAGAGAATGGAAAAGAATGATCCTATTCCGTTGAGATGAGGAATCTATCGAGCTTGGCCAAGGAAGGGCTACGTTGCATATTCGACCAAGTGAAGTTTTGGTTAGACAGGGGCAAGTCGATGAGTGAAAGGCTGCTAATGAGGTCTGAAAACATGTCCATAGCTTTAGAGCTCCACTGGTTTCCTCTCCTTTCAGATTGATTCCTAGTGAAGTTGAAGTCGCCACGGATAACCCAGTTGTCTGAGCAAATGCTGTTGAGGGAGAGGAGTTCAGAGAAAAATTCCTCTTTGCTGTCCCAAGAGGGGGGCCCGTAGACGTTAGTGATGTGAAATGACTTCCCGCTGGATAAATGGGTAAAATTCCTCTTTTTAACCCATCCCTAAGAAACCCACCCCCCAAGCTCGATCCTCTCGCCTTCCAGGACAGGTGCTTCCGGTGTCTCGGTCGTAACCACCGAGCCGTCGCGTGTCGGGAGCCTCTCCGGTGCGCTCGCTGCCTCAAAGTCGTCCACAAGGCACGGGCCTACATGGATCGCCTTCCGATGGCCGTTTACCGGGCCATGCGCGCCCGGCCATCCTACCTGAACGTCTACGTACCCATGTCAGAAGACTTCTTCGCCAGACAGAACAGGCGCCACAACGCTATTCTTGTGGACGTCGTGCCCCCCGCGGCCCTCGGCCACTTTCCCCAAGACACCATCACCAACGGCCTCGCCAACCGGTTCAGTGGATTTCCCACAGACTTCTTGGTCGCTGCATATAGGGAAAGGAAGTTCATTGTATTCTGACCTGAGTGGGTCCGAGGCGACTCGCTCATCCGAAGGCAGTCGATCAGTCTGGGGGACATCAGGCTTCGCTGCAACGCCTGGAACCCCTACACTGGCGGCCGACGCTCCTCTCCTCCGTACAAAGCCTGGATCAGGTTGGTCTCTCTTCCCTACGAATGCTGGCCTTCCCGGACTGCCACAGCTCTCGTTGTCGGTTTTGGTAGATTCATCAGGGCCGACGAGCTCACGACGCGTATGGTGGACCTGTCGGGCTATCGGTGCTTCGTCGCTGTCAACCACCTCTCCCACATCCCCGAGAACCTGGACATTGCTTTCGGCGACATCTCTCTGTCGGTGCTCATTCAAATCGAGCGCTGGGCCCATGATGGAGACGACGGACGCAACAATCCCAATCAGCCTAGCAACGAGAGGATGGACCAGTTTGATCCTGATGCGAGATCCCTGGAGGTGGAATGTCGGTACTTTGGCGAACTCCAACGAAGACGTGCTTCGGATACGGACGACTCCAACCATGTCGGTTCCTCGAACTCCTCTAAAATCAGAGATCGCCGTCGGTGCTGCCCGCGCTCTGCCCTCGTCGCCTCCGCGGGGTCACGGTCGACGCTCCTCATCGCTGTCACCCCTGCCGGCCCTACGCTGCGCCCGGCTGCGGCTCCTTCTTCTTTCGACGGCGCTTCGCCTACCTTAGACGGCGGTGCGGCGCCCGTTTCGGTTCGGACCGCCTCCCGGGCGGCGGCGCACGTAACTTTGGTCGGTCTTTGTGGCACCTCCGGCTACCTCGGCCGAAGCGCGGGCTATCTCGGCGACGTTGCTCGACTACCGTTGTCTGTGGCGCGAGAGTTGGCGCGCGATGGCTAACCGAGCGGCGCGGCGCAAGCTGCTTCGGCTCACGGCGTAGGGCTGCCGTCCCGCGTGGCGTGGCGACTCTTGGCGGCGGCGCGGTGGAGACCTTGGAAGGTCTTTGCGGCGGCCGCCTTGCGGTGCGGCCTCGAACGGCGCTACGAAGGCCTTTCCGTGGCGATGCGGCCTAGCGGTGGAGCGTTGACGTGCGCCTCCGTACTCGCAAAGAGGAATGAGATATTAAAGAGAAATTCAAGGAGAAGAGAAATTGAGACACATAATTTCTCTCTAATATCTCATCTCTCTTTCTTTTTAGCCACCCATCAAACTTGATGGGTAGTTAGAAAGTTAGGAGCATAAGGGCTACTGTGCTCCTAATAGCACGGTAGCCCTACTATATATATATATATATATATATATATATATATATATATATATATATATATATATATATATATATATATAGAGAGAGAGAGAGAGAGAGAGAGAGAGAGAGAGAGAGAGGCTACTATACTCTATACTATAGTGTTGTTTTCGATTTTTGGGCGTTCAAATTAATGATCTACACCGTTAAAACTGATTTAAGATATTTAAAGTTTTTAGAAAAAAATTTTATTTTTTTTCGACATATTTTACTTTATGATCAAAACATTTCAAAATTGTCAATTTTCAATGGCTATTATGACGAGTTTGGAGTTTAACGGTGTAGAAAAATCTAAATTTTTTTAAATTTTGATAGAAAATGCTTTGAACTATATAGATTAAGGTTAACATTCTTGATCTTGAATTTAAAAGTCCTATGCTCAAATTTTAAAGAGTATACAATTCCCAACGTCCATTTTGACATAATTTATTTACTAAGTAAACGATATCGAAAAGAACTAAAATTTTATTCCTAAGAACTTCATATACCCTAGATCATATTTAACGGTATGGATTGTTGATTTGAACGTACTAAGATCGAAAACAACACTATAGTACGGGAGCTCCCGTACTATAGATAGTATAGTAGCCTAAATATATATATATAGAGTGTGTGTCTGGGATGCTTTTGGAAGCACGAAGCACTCCGTGCTTCTAAATTGTTTTCGACGTTGGGACTTTCGAATCGACGATCGGCTCCGTTAAATATGATCTAGAGTATTTGAAGTATGTAGAAAATAAATTTCGCGATTTTTCAATATCATTTGCCTAGTGAACGACGAGGTTCAAAATCAACAACTGAAAATAAAAATCTTACAAAATATGATGATATAACATTAAAATTTTAGATCAAAATTATTGATCTTGTTTTATATGGTATAAAAAATTTTCTATCAAAATTTAATGTGATTTGGATATTTCTACACCGTTAAACTTGCAAACAGCTCACCACGGCTATTAAAATTATTGATTTTGAGCCCCTTCGTTCACTAGGCAAATAATATCGAAAAATCACAAAATTTATTTTCTAGGTACTTCAAATACTCTAGATCAACTCTAACGGAGCCGATCGTCGATTCGGAAGCTCCATCATCGAAAACGGCTCAGGAGCACGGAGGCCTCCGTGCTCCTAATAGCACACAAGACCTACTCCTCATATTGTCACGCCCCGGGGTCCCTTTGGTACATAAAACACAGCGGAATTTTTTTTTTTATATATAAACCTTGACCCCCAAGGACATGACAGATCTGCCACAAATACAGGGAGGCCACTGTACACACGGACAGAGTCTCCCCTGTATTTGCACGGCATCGCACAAGTACAGAGTATATACAATCATTCAGGAACACAACCACAACAGATGAACAATAAGTAATAATCAGATACACGAGTTCATTCACCATTCACCACATTCACCACTTTTACATATTCAAAAACCACCAGAAAACCTTTTTAAAATCACTTTCTTTGAGAAGCTACCACGAGGGGTAGAAAACAGTTTATTTCACAGAATATAAGTCCTTTATCACATTCCCAAAACATCATAAGTTTCAAACCACCACAGTAAGTATTTCCAAAGTATAATCAGAACTGAACCAGAATATACTCTAAGTAAATAAAGCAGGTAAAGTAGAGAAGTAACCGATACGGGTAGGAGCTACACGCGCGCTAGACTCGCTCCTCACCTGCTGTCCCACTATGAGCTGTAACGTCACCCGAACAAGAAGAAGGTGAGGGGTGAGAACATGTAGACATGTCTCCCCTCCCGGTGGGTATCCACTAGTAACGGAGAAAAACAAAGGAAATTCTGGTAAGTAGATACAGTAGCCAAAGTAAGATGGAGAGAGATATATGTAGTATAAACAAACTGCTACTGTATGTATGCATCGAAAAGCTTAGAAAGTAAATACCCAATCCATAACCGCCAATATTGGTCCGCAGACCTCAGGCAATGCCCCCTATCTCTAAGCCTGCATTCTACCCATATCAACCTATGCTTGCCTATGGGCTCACGGGTTGGGCAAAGTCCCGTAGACAGTCCCAAACCACTTTTTCGGAAAAGAACACCCAATGCCGGTGGATCAGACCGCTGGTGTTCGTGAACTGCGCTCGAGTCCTGGGCGATCGATGCTATTATGCTCAAGGGCCAAACGTCAGCAACTAGCTGACAATCCCGTCCCTAAAGGAACATCGACCCATTTGTGGGTCATCAAGTAAACTCGCCGACCACGTAGGTCACAGAAGTACTGAAACAAGCCGACCGAATAGGTCATCAAAGCCAAACAACCGAACAGTCATCGTAACAAGGGCCGTGTAGGTCAGCGAAGAAGCGCAACAAGCCGACCGGATAGGTCATCGAAAAAGCGTAACAAGCCGACCGGATAGGTCTCGAAGAAGCGTGACAAGTGGCGAGTAGGTCACTGGAGAACTGTAAAGGATCGACCAGGTAGGTCGCTGAAGAGCTGTAAACTCAAACCACTCTACTCCTATCAAGTATACTAAGTATGCATATAACTGAGTAGAGAATAGAAACGACAGTAAGGTGCAAGTAAGAAAAGTAAGGTAGAGTAGAGTAAAGTGAAGGAGTGTCACCAAGCGTGTACCACTGTACCGACGACAACCCGGATACCTACCTGTACGACTGTAGAAGATCAGATCTGTCGTCTGAGGAAGCGAAGAAACCGGACCTACGAAAAGGTCCACTGAGTTAGTGTCCAACCCACCACTAATAAACACTAACTCCACATCCCACAAACTAATCCCACGGAGATTGGTTTTCCGAAACCAATTACCGTAACTCGCCGGAAGTCCCGTAAACCACACCGGGACTCTGCCGGGACCCACGAACTGTCCCGAAATGCACCGACTCGTGTCACGAGTCACCCGCTACCATAAAACACTCCTATTTGGATGTTTTGGAAGCAAACATAAGATAACATTACAATACAATTATCATCAGATAATCGTACAAACACGGGTTCCCGAAAGTGTCTTTTTCGACACCGGAACCAACCGTCGCTCACCCGTCGTTTCCGAACCTTCGAAACGACGCGGGTGACCAGCCAACAAGGCTCAGCGACACTGTAAATAACCACTAAGAGTTGTCGGAAGAAATCCGAACCGCAAACACGTTTCCGTCGGCGAATTTTGCCGAAAAACGCTCCGAAAATCACTTCTGATTTTCTGTAAATATTTAGGACCTTGGACGATCAGTCCAGAGGTTACCCGCAACATTCCTACGCTGTCTACAGTGACCACGAAATTCTAAATTGTATAAAAGTCCCTGAAGCTCCATAAAATCGCATTATTTCATGCGATTTAGGGCTATTATGGGTCGTGCACGCAAACCAGTGCACCATAAATTTTGAAATCGCACTCGCTGTAAGTCTTCGACATGTTGAAGACCGTGCTCGCCTTTCGGAGCACTGTCGGGCATCGTAGTGCGCGCACAAGCGACCTTAATTTCTGTAAACAGCGCGCACAGCGCGTAAAGTGCGTTCGTCCCGCTCAACGGAGCATCAAAACTCAGAACGGAGGTGAGCATCGCGTTCAGCACGGAAATCCTTGACCGTGCTCACCTCCCGAGGTTCATTTGACCCACTGGATCACCAGACAGGTGATCCGAACCCTAGACTAGCATGCTGTTAAGTTATAAATCCATACCGAGGCTGAGGAAGCTAGGGCTCGGTCGCCGGCGACAAGCAGGCGCGCGCGCCGGCCGGGGAAGGGAGCCTCGGGTCGGGAGGTCGAGGAGGGTGATGGCCGGCGGCGGGCGACGGCCGGAGGCGCGGTGGCGGCGATCCAAGCTCCCGACTTGCTCTCGGGTTGGGGTTCTCCGGCGACGGCGCGGCGATTGGGAAGCTCGGGCGGGGGCGATCCGGCGGAGGAGGTCGAGGGAAGGTCGTGCTCACCTCACAAGGCGGTGACGGCGCGCGGAGGAGGAGTTGATCCCGGCTCGGCCCGCACCGAGCTTTGGGCGGCGGTGAGGATCGGACGGTGGCCGGAGGCTTAGGGGATGGCCGGATCACGCGCGCCGTGGGCACGACGTCGCCGAGGCCGCCGGCGGTTAGAGGCGGCGTGGCCGAAATGGAGTGGTGGTCTTGCGCGGGATCCGAGCCCTAGCCCCGCTCGGTGCGGGAGGTCGCAGCGGCGGTTAGAGGCTCGGCGGCGCCGGCGATGCACGGGGACGGCGGGGCGGCCGAGGATGGTGCCGAGGGTCCAAGAAGGACAATGCTCACGGTTCCAAGCTGCGGCGGCAAGAGGAAGATGTTGTGCCCTCTCTCGGCCGAGTCCGGCCTCGCCGCACTCACTAAGGCGGTGGCGGCAGCACCCGGGGTGGCCGGAGACGTCGCGGGAGGGCGCCGGAGGGTGGTCTCAGCCCAGAGATGATGATGCTCGGGCTAGGGAGGCCTCCAATGCCCCACAAACGAACAGATGGGTGCTTGATCCCGAGAGGAGGAGGAAGGTAGCTGAGGGCTCGGGGAGGCTCTCCAGCGGCCGGGGGAGGTCGCCGGAGGTCGGGGTGCGCGCACGGCGTGGGCAGAGGGAGGCAGGAGGCGGCTGAGGGTTTGGGAGGTGAAGGGGTCACTTAGGGTTAGGGTTTGGCCCATGAAACCCTAAAACACCATTTATACACTTGTGCAATTTTTGCTTTTTTAGCCCTCCAAAGCCCATAATTCATGCTTTAGTCCCTGCCAGCATGTGAATTATGCACATAGGACCCTCTAAGTTCAAACCCTCGCATTTCGGCGCATAAAATATAGCGACTTTTCGCATTCCACCGTTATGCGATTTTTGCCTCTTCGCGTTTTTTTCGCGATTCCCGGAGATACGTCCGTCGGATTCACGATCGGATCCCGCCAGCGCGTTCAGCGGGACGCGCGTCGAGAACATCGAATCTAGCCTTTTACTTCGTTTGATTTGGTCTTGAATTCGCGAAGTATCCATTCTTCTCTTTTTCTCCATAAACCTCCAATTTGCTCAAGTCTTTAAGTAAAATTGTTCAAACCCCTTTTCCTCGACAACCGTGATTCAGAATCCAATTCTGTCAGTGGCATTGGTTCCAGAATAGTCGAGCCGTTCGAAACGAGCTATTGAAGTCCTATATTCGGAGTCCTGTACGCATCTGGACCCATCTTTACTCCGTGATTTCTCGAAAATCCGGAGTTACTATTCACTTTAAGTCAAACTTCCGGGTCGCGTAACTTTTTCGTTTTAGCTCGGTTTCGCTTGAAATTTGGCGTGTGCTCTTATAATACATTTACGCACAATAACATTCAGAAACGAAAGTCAAATTTCATTTAAGTAAAAAGTCGGTTTATTACACATATAGAGCATGAATGCTGTGCTCTTAGGAGCTCGGACGCCTCCGCGCTCCTGAGCCGTTTTCGATGATAGAATTTCTGAATCGAGGATCTGCTCCGTTAGACTTGATTTAGCGTATTTAAAGTTTCTCGAAAATATTTTTTGCAATTTTTTTATATCATTTACCTATTGATCAAAAAGATTCAAAATCAATAATTTTTAATGGTTGATATGTGCCATTTTCAAGTTTAACGGTGTAGAAGCATTCAAATCAGATAAAATTTTGATACAAAATTTTTTATACTATCTACAACAAGATAAATATTTTTGATCGAAAATTTTAGCACTATATCACCACTTTTTATAGAATTTTTATTTTCAGCCGTTAAAAATTATTGATTTTGAATCTTTTTGATTGCTAGGTAAATGATATCGAAAAATCGCAAAAATTATTTTATAGAAATTTCAAATACGCTAGATCAAGTCTAACGGAGCCGATCGTCGACTCAGAAATTTTATCATCGAAAACGGCTCAAGAGCACGGAGCCCTGAGAGCACAACAGCCTCCGTGCTCCCAAGAGCACAAGAACCTTATATATATATATATATATATATATATATATATATATATATATATATATATATATATATATATATATATATATATATATATATATATATATATATATATATATATATATATATATATAGGCTATTAATAGCATCAAGTCATTGGTGCTACCAAGTTTTTAGCCATTGGATTGAGAGATGTGCGGTTAGGATGATGTGGGCCCATAGGATTGAGTAGGTGGTCGGTTGAATAGTATGATCTAACGAATGAAAATCATCAAAGGGATAGATCTAACGACGGAAAACTTGGTAGCATCAAATATTTCGTGCTATTGATAGCATAGCAGCGGGACTATATATATATATATATATATATATATATATATATATATATATATATATATATATATATATATATATATATATATATATATATATATAGTCCATTTCTTGTACTATTATGAGTATAGAGGCTCATTACTTATAAATTTTTGGCCGTTTGATCTATTCTTTAATCATTTTCGCCCATTAGATTATACTATTCAACCAACCAACTACTCAACTCTAGAGCGCCCACTATCAACCTAATCGTAACCAATCTCATCATAATCGCACATTTTTTTCATCCGAACGGTCGAAAAGTTATGAGCACAAAGGATTCTATACTCGTATGAGTATAGCGGTCCCAACCTATATATATATATATATATATATATAGAGTAGGGCTACTATACTATTATGAGTAGTAGAGCCCTACTACTCATAAGTTGTTTTTCGATGATGGGGCCTCCGAATCGACGATCCACTCAGGTTAAATATGATCTAGAGTGTTTAAAACTTCTAGAAAATAAATTTTGTAATTTTTCAAAACCATAATAAAGTCCATCAAATGGGCATAAAATGAGCAGTCGAAATCGAACGACGTCCTAAAAATAGATGATCGGATCCTTCAATTTAAGATCGGAGTTATTGATCTTTATCTAGGTAGTGAATAGAATTTTCTATCAAAAATTCAACCTATTTCAATTCTTTTACACCGTTAAACTACCAAGTATTCCATATCGGCCGTTAAAAATTGTCAATTTTGTGAGCTTTTGATCGTAAGGTAAATGATTTCGAAAAATTACGAAATTTATTTTCTAGAAGTTTTAAATACTCTAGATCATATTTAACGGAGTGGATCGTCGATTCTCGAGGCCCCATCATCGAAAAACTTATGAGTAGTAGGGCTCTCTACTACTCATAATAGTATAGTAGCCCTACTCTATATATATATATATATATATATATATATATATATATATATATATATATATATATATATATATATATATATATATATATATATATAGAATTAGGCTACTATACTATCTATAGTACGGGAGCTCCCGTACTATAGTGTTATTTTCGATCTTAGGGCGTTCAAATGAACAATCCATACCGTTAAATATTATCTAGGGTACATGAAGTTCTTAGAAATAAAATTTTAGTTTTTTTTTTTATATCGTTTACTTAGTAAATAAATTATGTCAAAATGGACAGTGAAAATTGAACACTCTTTAAAATTTGAGTATAGCACTTTTAAATTCAAGATCAAGAATGTTAACCTTAATCTATATAGTTTAAAGTATTTTCTATCAAAATTTGAAGAAATTTAGATTCTTCAACACCGTTAAACTCCAAACTCGTCATAATAGCCATTTAAAATTGACAATTTTGAAATATTTTGATCATAAAATAAACTATGTCGGAAAAACATAAAATTTTATTTCTAAAAACTTTAAATACCCTAGATCAGTTTTAACGGTGTGGATCGTTGATTTGAACGTCCGAAGATTGAAAACAACACTATAGTACAGGAGCTCCGATACTATAGATAGGAGTTGAGCTAGAATACTCTCGATAGTAAACGGGGCATTTTACTATCGAGTTGTTTTCGATGATAGAGCTTCCAAATTGACGATCGGCTCCAATGAACACGATCTATACTACTTAAAGTGTTTAGAAATCAATTTTCAAATATTTTCGACATCATTTGCCTAATGATCAAAGGGTTTCAAAATTTGTAATTTTAATGGTGGATAAGAGACGTTTTCTCGTTTAACGGTGTAAAGATATCCAAATCAATTGAATTTTTGTTAGAAAATTCTTTAAACTATTTAAAACAAGATCTATACTCTTGATCTTAATTACAAGACTCCTATCATCATTTTTTAAAGAATATTCATTTTCAACCATTCATTTTCTGTTCACTAGATGGATACAAGAACAATATCGAAAGTGCGTGAAATTTGATTTCTAGATAGTTTAAATGGTTTAGATCATATTTAACGGAGATCGTCAATTTGGAAGTTCTATCATCGAAAACAACTCGATAGTAAAATGCTCGTTTACTATCGAGAGTATTCTAGCTCAACTCCTATAGATAGTATAGTAACTTAATTATATATATATATATATATATATATATATATATATATATATATATATATATATATATATATATATATATATAGTTGAGAATACTCTCAAAAACACCAAGAGAGTGGTGCTTTTGAGTTTTGAGCCATTGGATGAAGAGATGTGGGGTTGAATGATGGTGGTAGG
Source organism: Aechmea fasciata (assembly GCA_025177825.1). NCBI lineage: Eukaryota > Viridiplantae > Streptophyta > Magnoliopsida > Poales > Bromeliaceae > Aechmea > Aechmea fasciata. The sequence continues at coordinate 4,386,070 of CM045936.1, forward strand.
TGGTGGTAGGTGGAATAGTGTTTGATCCAAGGGCTTTTAGTAATCAAGGAGTAGTTCCAAAGGTTAAAAACCCAATAGCACCAAGGGGGTGATACTTGTAAACGTATTCTAGCTCAATTATATATATATATATATATATATATATATATAGAGTTGAGCTAGAATACTTTCAAAAGCACCAATTAGTTGGTGCTTTTGAGTTTTTAACCATTGGATGGATTGATGTGGGGTTGAGATGATGGTGGTAGGTGGTGGTAGTTGGTGGTAGGTGGAATAGTGTTTGATCCAAGGGGTATTAGTAATTAGGGTGTAGATCCAAGGGCTAGAAACTTGGAAGCACCAAGAGCTTGGTCTTAAAAGTATTCTAGCTACTCTATATATATATATATATATATATATATATATATATATATATATAGTTATGGTGCTTGTAAAAGAACCAAGCACTTGGTGCTTGTGAATTTTTTTTTTACCGTTAGACCGAGAGACTTTGATCATTTTCATCCGTTAGATTATACTATTCAACCAACAACCCACTTAACCCAAGGGGCCCATATCATCCTAACCGCACATCTATTAATTCAAGGGTTAAAAACTTACAAGCACCAATGACTTGTACTTTTAAAAACATAGAAGCTCAATTATATATATATATATATATATATATATATATATATATATATATATATATATATATATATATATATATATATATATATATATATATATATATATATATATATATATATATATATATATATATATATATATATATATAGAGAGAGAGAGAGAGAGAGAGAGAGAGAGAGAGAGAGAGATCTATCCTTTTAATAGGATAGGAGCACTTGTCCTATCAGTTTTTGAGCCTTTGGATCAACTCTTTCATCATTTCTAACCATTGGATTAAATACTATAACCCAGTGGGGACCACTCAACCCTAGGGGGCCAATTCAACTCTAACTAATATCATCCTAACACTACAATTTCTCGTCAAAGGTTAAAAACTTGAGAGACAAGTGCTCCTATCCTATTAATAGGATAGTAGCCTAAGTATATATATATATATATATATATATATATATATATATATATATATATATATATATATATATATATATAGAATTGAGCTAGAATACTTTTAGAAGTATCACCTCCATGGTGCTATTAGGTTTTTAGCCTACTCCTTAATTACTAATAGCCCTTGGATCAAACACTATTCCACCTACCACCATCATCTCAACCCCACATATCTTCATCCAATGGCTAAAAACTCAATAGCACCACTCATGGTGCTTTTGAGAGTATTCTAGCTCAACTATATATATATATATATATATATATATATATATATATATATATATATATATATAGAGAGAGAGAGAGAGAGAGAGAGAGAGAGAGAGAGAGAGAGAGAGAGAATTGAGCTCTATGCTTTTAAAAGTACCAAGTTATTGGTGCTTGTAAGTTTTTAGCGCTTGGATTAATGGATGTACGGTTAGGATGATGTAGGCCCCACTTGGGTTAAGTGGATGGTTGGTTGAATGGTATAATCTAACGGTTGTAAATGATCGAAGGTATAAATCTAATGGTAAAAAAATCACAAGCACCAAGGGCTTGGTGCTTTTACAAGCACCATAATGGACTCTCTCTCTCTATATATATATATATATATATATATAGTTGGGCTTGAATACTCTCAAAAGCACCAATAGGGTGGTGCTTTTGAGTTTTTAGCCATTGGATGGAGAGATGTAGGGTTGAGATGATGGTGGTAGGTGGTGGTTGGTGGGGTAGGTGGTGGTAGGTGGAATAGCGTTAGATCCAAAGGCTATTAGTAATCAAAAAGTAGATCTAAGGCTAGAAACTTAGAAGCACCAAAGATTGGTGCTTCTAAAAGTATTCTAGCTCAATTCTCTCTCTCTCTCTCTCTCTCTCTCTATATATATATATATATATATATATTCAACACCTATACTTTCAATTTTGACAATTGCATTCCCTAAACTTTATTAAATATTTCAACATGCCATTTTCTTCAAGTGAATATATGAATTACACAGTAGTTTTGATGGCATGTCGTGCACATAATCTTGTAGGACTTTGAAGGAGAAATTGTTTATATACCTCTAAAAAATTTCTCGACTTTCTGGTTTACCCGTCTTAGAAGTCTAATATTAAAACTACATTTTTTACATCCTAACCTATTTCAAATATACTCCTAGCGTAAGTAGCAAAGGGCTTAGTGGTTGGTATTCGAGGTCCTAAATTCGAATTCTAATTGTTTCACATTTTCAGCTATATTTATTTCTAAATGAAATAAACGAAGCGGGTTGCATGCTATTTATCTCTGAAAAAAAAAAAAAATAGTTGTTATCTTTATAAAATTACTATTTTGTCCTTTCAAATATATACTTTTCTATCATACTTTTCTTCTTTTTTTTTAAAAAAAAGTTAGGAGCACAAAAAGTAATTTAATTTTTTATTTTTTCAAATTTACCCTTCTACCATCACCAATATTTCTTATTTACGCTTAAGTCAAGGGCTAAAGAGGTATTTTAACTTTTTTAAACTCTGTCAGATATTTAACTCACGTTTAACCCAAGTTAATTTAACGGATGGTAACTGCATGAGTATTTTTGAATAGTGGAGAAATATATAAAGAGTATATTGGAAAGAAAAAAAAAAGTAAATAAAATATTTGTGAAGTTTTGAGAAGCATATAGGCAGTTATATATTCCAACTTTGAAATATAAATAAATTTATTTTTTCTCTCATTTATTTTTTATAAAATTAAACATAAAGAGCGATGAATATGTTGAATAAAACTTTTATCTTTTATATATTCTATTACATGTTAGAATAAAAAATATAAATTTAATTATGTTTTAAAGCTTTATAAAAACGATATACAGTACTTGAAGGGACTGACTAAAGGATTACCGAATACATATCAAACCTACCAATGCACACAAGTGTAGAAGAATTCGGATCTTACGTAGATGAAAATTAACAAGAACGGTCGTAGAAAATAAGCACGGAAATAATAAAGTAATAAGAATAAGAAAAGACAAAAATGTTTATATGGTTCGGCCAATGGTGTATCGACACACGTCTATAGGCAACGCTTGCTTAATACTATATATTTTTTTGATTAATCCACGACAAAACAAATAAAAATAACTTTTTGATTGTTTGACCAAGTGACAGTTTAATGAATTAATTATTATCAATATATCTACTGATTTTTTGATTTAGTTTTCAAAATGTTGGTTGCTAGATACATTGAATCTTGATTACGTGTAATTAGTATGAGTAATTATTTTCCTTCTTCCAAAGGGATTCATACCTTTCGACCTCGGATTACGAATTCAAAATTATTATTGATAGATTAATTAGTTCATCAAATTTGGCCACTATTTATTAAATTAGATATATTGAGATTCCTTGAATTTTATAACTTCCTTATATTTAATATAAATATTGTTATGTTTAGTAAAACTCACCAAAAAAAACATTGTACGTACTTATTTATTGGTGGCGTGTCGGTTTTTATATTGTAAAAATATTTGATTAATTTATGCACACAGTATTTTAAGTAGGATGTCAACAGGTCGAATTCCGGGAGCATTTTCAAAAAACCAAACCCGAACCCGACTCTAAACTCTAAACCTGAACTCGACCCAACGAATTTTAAAAATTTATATCCAAACCAGAACCCGACCAAAAATTTGAAATCCGCACCTGAACCCGAATCCGAGAATCCAAACCCGAAACAGTTATTTCTCTTTTCAATATTTCAAAATATATTACATTAAATTTAAAATTTTAAAATATAAATTCAAATATAATATCAAATTTTTATATACATATTATATATAATGTAAAATAAATTCGGGTTCCGGTCGAGTTCGGGTTCGGGTTCGGGTCGAATACCGTCAAAATCCATATCGTCGGGTTTTTCGCTTTTTATATCTATATCTGAAACCATATCCATTTAGTATCAAATAAATTCACTCTGTTCGAATCCGGATTCAGATAAAATTTTAAATATTTGCACCCATTGACATCCCTAATTTTAAGGGCACTATATAAATTTGTCAATGTTTAATTCTTCTAGTGCTCACTAATGGTTTGAATACAAACCCAAGGGGCGTTGTCGAAAATTGGAATGCATGTATAAACCAATTAACTAAAGAAAAAATGTACGTAATTTATCTGAACAATGAATTATTTTGATTTAACTGTCTATTCTTACAAAATTTTAATTTTGCTATCTAATATTTTAATTTGTTTGATATGAGTCAGTCAATAACATTTTGACTTCAAAACTTGAATGCATAGTTTATTTTTATAGATTTAGTTAGTATGTGTTGAGCCAATTCGGCGCGGACAGCTGGCACGCCGGGTCCACACGGGGGCAGCGGTTTCAGTAATGCACCGGTAGTACATCGGGAGCACCAGGAGGGACACGAACCGCACTAGACCAAGGAAGTTATAGTAACTGCAAGCAGTTTCAAGCGGTTCCGATCGGCTGGAGGTGGTCCAAAATATCAGGAGATAGTGGCTGATTATATAAGAGCTATAACCGACCCAGTGGCAATCTATAAATAGGCTCATGATATCCTAAAAAATGGTCTTTTTCCCTGTGAACAAAAGACCACCCTTATTTTCTCGTATTTTACTTTCCTGTATTTTACAGCATTTTCTAATTAGGAGTAGTTTGGTAAAGTAGAATCCGAAAGTCAATTTGCCCCATGGGCATCACTCCGTTGTAAACTAAACATCTTGTTATGTACTCTCCGTCAGTGAATTAATAGAAAGTCATTTTCAGCTTTTCGGGCCGATCAAATATTGTATTGTGCTTGTAAGGTACCGAACTTCTGAAATTATGAAGTTGCGGTGGATTGTAATATACCGGATTTTTAAATGTAAAAGTTGAATTAAATAAAAATAGTATGAGATACTATTTTCATTGGATTTAGAGAAGTGAAATATAAGTCTGAAATGACCTGTGCTGAAATCGGAACGAAAACAGAAGATTTAGAATTTCCTGTGAGAGACGAGGCAGATAAATTAGCAGAAAATGCACAGTGTCAGAAGATTATGAAAACTGAGGGGTATGTCAGGATTATTATTACGAGGCTAGATTTAAAGTTTCGTGCCATTCTGACACCCGGAAGATGAGAAATAAAATCCGAATGCTATCTGATAGCGATTACAGTTCGGTACAACTTTCAGTGACCAAATGGGGTCGAAACTGAAAGATTTAAATTTCTTCTGTTAAGTTATGTAAAAACGAACATAACTATCGAATTTGAGCTCAAACGGACATTCCGAAAGGCAGGCGAAGATATCTAAGCTTCGGGTGAAAGTTAAGTGTGAATAGTGTGAATAGTGTTGGTGTTACTTAATAAAGAAGCAATTGCTTCTTCTCCCTGCTCCAACCGACCAGCACACACAACACACTCACACGCACACATGAAGGAGAAAGGAAACCCTCCTTTCTCTCTCTAAATATCTCTCTCATTTCTCTATATTATCCGCTCAAATTCGCAGTGTTGGCGCAGAACGATCCTGCGAACGCATTGGAGGCGTCGGTTTGAGCTTTCGGGCGGCTGTTGGAGCGACGTGTTTTCGTCGCGGCGTTCACGTTTAGGTAACGAAACACGCTGGCGAAGTCGGTTCGGCAATCCGTCGAGCCGTTGCGAAGATATTGAGGATTTAAGCTTTTAACGTAAAGTTGGTCGCAGCTTGCAGTGATAGCTTCCAAAAATCGTGAAAATGAAATCGGGGGCTCGTGGCACAAAACCGAAGACCTTTAATTTCTGGATCGCGGATCGGAGGTCGTTCGGTGGTCGCGCGTGAGTTGGGTCGAGCCGTGCGGCGTGCGCCGCAGGAGGCCGATTGCAAGTGACGACGAGCAATCGGAACGCTATAAAAGGTGGGGGTTGTCCATCCCGAAGTAGCTGGGCTGCTCCCTATGTCTGTATGTGTATATGTATATTATTAGCGATCTATAGTATATTGTCGAGAACATGACGGGGTTGAGACATTCCTTTATTGGCATGTATTCTAGCTAGTGTAGCGAGTTGAGCTCGACACAAGGATAGAATACAGGAATAAAGGCGAATGGTAACATTGAAACTCTACAGTAAAGAACTTGCATGAGTTAGCCAAATAAAGAACAATGACAATATAGATCGAGTGGCATCTAGGAAGATGATAACCTAGATTGAGTGACATCTAGAAGAATGACAACCTAGATCGAGTGGAATCTAGACGAATGATAACCTAGATTGAGTGACATCTAGAAGAATGACAACCTAGATCGAGTGGCATCTAGATGAATGATAACCTAGATCGAGTGGCATCTAGTAAACAAGAACATTGTCAAGAACCGGTCGAACTAGTGTGTAGATGTACACCGTGCATATTGAGCTAGAGATGATAGCTTTGAGAGATTGCACTCCTAGTTGACAGGGTATCCTCGAGAGTGAGGATTGGATCATACTCACGTGTCTGTTCAGAGCTTGTAGGCGATCGCTCCGCACAAGCGTGCACTCCGGAGTTGTCACACGAGGGGCTAACGTACTTGCCCATGGACTAACGTACCTGTCCAGCAGACGGTCTCGGGTAGACGAGTGACCAGTACCTCTTACCCGGAGACTAGAGTGAGTTGTGGCGAACCTTGAGGGTAAGCCGAGAGATTTGATAAATTAAAGAATATAGTTTCTTTTGAGCATAGTAGCATGGTAGTTTACTTTGTACTATATTGAGCATGCTTACTTGTTGTTTGGGCATAGTAGAATAGATGACATAGCATGATTTACTGCTTTCCATATCTATCTATCTATCTGTTATATGCTTATGCCATATGGACCTAGTGGGGAGATCGGTGGAGTCGGCGGCCGAACCCACTGGGAACTAAGGAAGTTAGTTCTCACCCCACCACTATTACAGGGTCTAGCGAGATCGTACCGGCAGAGGACCGAGGTTGTGGCACAGCGCCCTAGTAGCTAGCGGCTTCCATGATGCATTAGTGTACCCTCGTGTACATGATAAGTATATGTGTATTCATTTGAGAGATGAAAAATGTATTCATTGAGAGATCAAAAGTGTATTCATTTGAGAAATGAAAAGAGAATGAAAAGTGTAAATTATTATGTGAATGTCGAAAGTGGATGTAATAGCTAGATGTTTTCTCTATTTATTTACTTGTATAGTATACTTGTATCTTGCTCTTACTTGTTAGCACTTGTGGTGCTTCGTTTCTTGTCATGTATGTATTTGAATTACTTCCTGGGCAATTCATGTACATGACTTGTTGTCGAGCCTTGGGCGGACAGGGGAGGTGCTGTCCGTTCGGCGTCTGTTCGACGTGCCCGGACCGAACCAAATTGGTAGCGGTCGCGGGGCGTGACAGTGCTAGCCATTCGGCTCTTCTTCCAGTTCATTTCTCTGGCTTACTCTGCACTTTCGGCTCATTCGGCCGATCCGAAGTTAGAATAGAGTGTTCGAACCCGACTGATCCGATCCCTCATCAATTGAATCACTTGGTACAGTCGAAGGGCACAATCTTTGAGGGTCATTAACCACAGCCGTACGCGCTTCCCGAGGAAAATCTTTGACTGGGTCAAGGTTCGGGAAATTCGGCCACCAACAATTTTTTGGCACGCCTGGTAGGACGCATCTTTAGGTAAAATTTTATTTTATATAAATGATGGCTGATGATAATGCCATGAACCTTCGTAATAGGGTCGTTCCTAGAAATTCTGGGAGCGAATAGCCTAGTAACTCGGAGAATGCTATGGAGCACCGAGTGGCTTTACCCGCTGAGGGTGAGACGAGTGGTCAGTCCGGCCAACAAGAACCTAGTCTGGCTCAGGCGCTTGGGCAAATGACTCGGGTCTTGCAAGTATTGGACCAAAACAGCTATGCTAGTACTGCACGGCTGGATGTAGTATTGGCCGCACTCACGGCCTCTAATGAGAATATCGCCCGAATAGGGCAATTTTTAACTCGTAATGAGAAGTCGATAGCAGGCCTACAAACGCCTACAATAACACTGGTATTACAAAATCTTGTGACACCGGCCAACTCGTTGCCCCAATACCAAGGGGCACCGTTTCATAGAATATACAGGTCAGCAGTTGCCAATGCCGGCCAACAACCGGAAATAGCGTGGGGGTTACCACCTCCCCCACCAGTAGCAGCATATCAGCCCCAAAATGTGGGGGCTAGGGGGCAGGCTCCGATTGTACAAGGAGCTAACCCCGTGATACAAAATATTGGTCTACCACAAGTACCGAATGTAGTACAGGCGCAAGCTCAAGTTCCCTTGCAAAGGATTAATAATGAGATATATGCGCAAATTGAGAAAGCCATCCGAAATACATTCGGAGTAGGCGCAAAGTCGGCAATGCGGCCTGTATTTAGATCTCCATACCCCGCGAATATAGATGTGGAACATCCTTATCCGGCTAATTGGAAAATGCCGAAGTTCGATAAATTTTCAGGCGACGAGACCGAAAATACGGTCGAGCATGTCGCACGTTTTACAGCTCAGTGTCGTGAAGCCGCGGCAGATCCGTTTTTAAAATTGAGGTTGTTTAACACCTCGTTAACCAAGACGGCTTTCACTTGGTATACGAGTCTACCGGCTAATTCTGTCCGAGACTGGGACGAATTGGAAGGTAAATTTCATGAACAATTTTATAGAACAGAGCCAGAACTATCAGTTGCTGATTTGGCTCAATTCAGACAAAGAATAGGAGAATCGGTTGATGAATATTTGAACCGATTCAAGACGGCTCGAAGCCGTTGTTTCGTGAGAATGCCAGAGTTGGAATTTGCCAAAATGGTATTTAACGGCCTGCATTTTAAAATTAAAGATCATTTTGAAGATAAATTCTTTCCAAATCTCTTTGAGTTGGGAGTTCGGGTTGCTCAATATGATCAATTCCGGAATGGGAACAATGAGGATCGATCTAGATGGAGCCGAAATAAAGATTGGAATAAGGGGAAGGAGAAAAATATTTCCTTCCTTGAGGAGTTTTTGGCTCATGAAGAGCCGAATTCGTCTGAAGAGGCTGAAGATTCGGCTGATGAAGCCGAAATATGCGTAGTCGAAATGATTAGAAATAATCAACCATATAAATGTACCTTATTAAAGCCCGCTAAGTCAAGCGAGGCTAAAGCACATGTTTCAGCATTTAGTTATTCATTTGATATATCAAAAATCGATCTAATTTTTGATCGGTTGCTAAGGGATGGACGGATTAAACTACAGGGGGGCAAACGATACCCCTGTAGAGGAGCTAAAGCGCAGAAGATACTGCAAATGGCACCACTCTTGGAGCCATAAGACAAGTGAATGCACTGCCTTCAAGAGGCAGATCCAAAAGGAGATAAATGAAGGTCGGTTCATTTTTGCCGACCAAAAGAATAAAAATATGAAAATTGATAAGAACCCTTTTCTACCACAGGTCAACGTGGTGAGCATGAAGGGAAAAGAAAAAGCTACCGCAAAAAGGCGGATTAAGAAAGAGATGGAGGAGGGTCGGCTCAATATAGTCGACTAGCAAGATAAAAGCAAAAAAGTTAACAAAAGTACATTTTCTTTACAGGTCAACGCAATGGACGCTAAGGGAAAGACGATCGCAAACAAAATAACCGCTGATGATATTGCACATGCCAAAAGGAATCTTTGGTTTTGCATAAGATGCAAAGCCGAAATGACGAAGAAAGACTGGAAAGCCATAATCAACGACAAGAAAAGAAACAACGAATGGAACGAGTTAATGGCATTCCCTGAGGAATGGGATAACATTTCTGATGGAGATGATCAAGAAGAGGATGGCTCAGATGAAGCCTCCAATGAGACAGAATCGAAAATCGACTCAGTTCAACACAAAAAAGATATGTTGATGAATAAAATTCTGCATGATTACTACAACAACAGACGTGATGAGCGTCAAAGCCGATGGAATTATCAAGAGAGACCATTCGGCTCCAAGCAGAGATTCCCTAGGTACCGGCCGCACTGGCAACATCAAGCCAGGCCGAGACCAGAATCTGAATTCGAAGGAATGACCGAAGGAGACATCGAGTTTTTGGGTCGGAGATTAGTGAATGAGCTCGACATTCAGCCCTGGTCGAGACCTTGGGAAAGAAGAGAAATCTTAAAAAATTATTTGAGAACCGTGAAAGTACCGGCAAACGTGCCGATAGATAAATGGCACGAAGTTGAAGTCAAACCATCGGCCAGATGGCAAGGGCCGATGTTGACAAAAACACAGAAGTGTCGGCAACAAAGGATGCAAGCCGAGGAAAGACAACATTATGACGAGGCAGAAGGGATGAGGTTAAACGTATGGAAGCGACCTAATGAGCCATCACACCCTTGTCGCCCAATGCGGAACGACCATGAGGCAGGCGGCTCATCGCATGTTCCATGGTTGAAATAAAAAATTGAACGGCCAACCATGCCCGAACTGGAGGAGAAGATGACTAGGAAAGAGCTAGATGATAAAATAGCCTCTCTTGAAACGATTATCAAGAGAGAGAGATGGCCTCCCAAGGAGAGAGAGGCAAGAATGGAGAGCGACTCTTCAGCCGAGACGGCCAGGGAGTCAGAAGAAAAGAAACAAAGAATTAAAGGTAAATCGGCTGACGAGTCACCAGCCGATGTTAATATAGTATACATTCTGCCTCAATCTTTTAAGGTAGAGTATACTGAATATGAAGAATTTAGAGAATAGGAAGAAGCGGGGCTCAAGGTAGCCCAGTTACAACTAGAGGGCACTAAACAGGCCGACGCAGTGATTTTCGAGAAACCGTCGGCCATGCAAACAAGGTTCATAAGGCCTCTGTTTATTCGGGCCCTAATCGAAGGTTGGCCAGTAGGCCGAGTCATAGTAGACGGTGGGGCAATGGTTAATGTGATGCCCACCTCATTCTTTAAAAAGTTGGGTAAAGATGAAGACGAATTGAAGCCCACTGATTCAATCATGACCGACTTCACTGGTAGCGGTCAACAAGCCCGAGGAGTGCTCACCACCGAGGTTACGGTAGGTTCTAAAACTTTACGAACTGCATTTTTTTGTAGTAGATGCAGATAGTCACTACAACCTACTACTCGGACGTGATTGGATACGTGCAAATGAGTGTGTACCTTCTACACTCCACGGAAAGTTGTTCCAATGGGTCGGAGACAAAGTCGAAGAGATCCGGGTCGAAGGGCGGCCCCAAATGATAGATGTTAATTTGGAAGAGATCGGCCACACCAACTGGGCCGTTGCAGATCCAGATCAAATCTCTTTTTTAAGAGTTATTCCAGTTGATCTTCTATAGAAATGTAGGGGTCACGGTGGCAGACGAAGAGCCACAAAGCTGGTTGAAATGGAATACAAAGAACCAAAAATAGAGGCTTTTCGAGAGCCTCGACAAGATAAGCCGATCGACAAGATCGGCTATGAGGATGAGTCGGCCTATGTGGCCGATGGCTTAATGTTTTATGACCCGGCTAATATAGCCAAGGGTGATATAGTAGATCTGGCTTTCAAAGCCGATGAAAAGAGTCAAATGAAATCGGTCATCAAGACCGATAAATTACATGAGACGAAAGGGCGAACAGTTAAATCGGATTTAGAAGAGTCGCCTATCAAAGTTGGTAAGAAAAAGTTGGAGACTCAGGATCCACTGATCGAGATAAATCTGGAATTTGACGAAGACAAGAGACCGACTTACATAAGCGCCAAACTTTCGACTCAACAACAGAAGGATTTGAAAGACTTATTAGAGGAGTACAAAGACTGTTTCGCCTGGAGTTATGAGGAAATGCCAGGCCTGAGTCGAGAAATTGTAGAACATAGGCTGCCTATTAAAAAGGGGTTAAAGCCTTATAAATAACTGGCTCGTAGGTTTGAACCGAGTATTGTACTCCAAATCAAGAATGAAATAGAAATTTTTTTAAAGACTGGTTTTATTAGAGCGGCCCGTTATGTTGATTGGGTATCTAATTTAGTTCCAGTGCGAAAAAAGAATGGCAAACTTTGAATTTGCATTGATTTTAGGAACTTGAATTTAGCCATACCTAAAGATGAATATCCAATGCCAATAGCCAATATGTTAGTAGATTCGGCTGCTGGTAATGAAATCTTATCCTTTATGGACGGGCACGTCGGCTACAATCAAATTTATATTGCTGAGGAAGATGTGGCTAAAGCGGCTTTCAGATGCCCAGATTCCATTGGAACTTTAGAATGGGTAGTTTTGCCGTTCGGCTTAAAAAACGCCGGAACTACTTATTAGAAAGCAATGAATTTTATTTTCCATGATTTAATCGGCAAGATGTTGGAAGTTATATCGACGATATAGTCGTAAAATCTAAATCACAAGCCGAACATTGGGTTGATTTAAAGCTCGCCTTTGAAAGAATGAGAAAATACAATTTGAAAATAAACCTTTTAAAATGTGCTTTCGGAGTCTCAGCGAAAAATTTCCTAGAATTTTTAGTACATAAAAAAAGGGGTGAAATTGATAAAAACAAGGCGAAAGCAATATTGGAAATACCGCTAGCAAAAAGCAAAAAAGAACTACAAAGTTTATTGGGGAAGATCAATTATCTTCGGCAGTTCATATCCAACTTGGTCGGAAGAATAGGGTTTTTACCCCATTGCTTCGGTTAAAAAATAAAGAAGAATTTATTTGGACAGAGGAGCAGTAAAGAGCGTTTGAAAATATAAAATGATATTTATCAAACCCTCCGGTATTAGTGCGCTCCAAAGTGAAGTAGGCCGATGAAATTGTACATATCGGCTGCAGAAGAAATTTTGGGATGTTTATTGGTCCAAGAAAATGAAGGAAAAGAAGAACATGTCATTTATTATCTAAGCCGACGTTTATTAGATACTGGGAAATGATATTCGGTTATTGAAAAATGATGTCTGGCCTTATACTATTCATGCACAAAGTTAAGATGCTATATTTTGCCAGCAGAAGTATAGGTAATATGTAAAACTGATCTGGTAAAATATATGTTATCCAAGCCTGTGCTGAGAGTATGAATCGGAAAATGCATGTTGGCGTTATCCGACTTCTCCCTTAATTATGTTTCTGCAAAAGCTGTCAAAGGGCAAGCCATAGCCGATTTTCTGGCTGACCATCCATGTGTGGAGATTGAGAAGCCAAAACAAAATTTAATCGGCTGTCAACCTTGGATACTTTACTTTGACGGCTCAAGAACAACTGAATCTGCGGGAGCGGGAATAGTTATATTGTCTCCTGAGGGATACATTTGTCAATTCGCTTTTGAATTAGATTTCGGTTGTTCCAACAATCAAGCCGAATAATCGGCCTTAATAATCGGCCTTGAAATTTTGCAAGAGTTGAAAGTTAAATCGATCAAAGTCATTAGTGATTCACAGTTAGTGATCAAGCAAGTTAATGGAGAATACCGATGCGAAAATTCTAATTTGCAAAGTTATTTAAGGAGAACAGTAGAATTGCTATGCAATTTCGGAGAAACCGAATTTGAACATCTAAGTAGAGAGAAGAATGAACAGGCAAACGAATTAGCCCAATCGGCTTCAGGATATAAAGAGCCGAAGGTAGAGTTGATAGAAATTCAAAGAAGGCTGTTACCTTCGGTTCATGTACGAGAACCGATCGTAGCTCCCATAGAAGTGAAAGAGGATTGGAGAAAATCCCTAGACGAATATTTAGAAGATCCCAATAAAAGGGTCGATTATAATGTTCGAATAAGAGCTCTCGGCTATTGTCTATTGGACGGACAACTCTACAAGAGAACAGCCGAAGAGATATTATTGAAGTGCTGAGGGCCCGAAGAAGCTCTATTGGTAATGGTAGAAATACATGAAGGAATATGTGGAACCCATTGTCACGCCCTGGGTCATTTTAGAGTATAGAAACAGCGGAATTTTTTTTTTTTTTTTTAAACCTTGACCCCCAAGGACATGACAGACCTGCCACAAATACAGAGAGACCACTGTACACACGGACGGAGTCTCCCGTATTTGCACGGCATCGCACAAGTACAAGGAGTCTTTTACAATCATACAACCACAACAAAGTGTACAGATATTAATTCCAATCAACATACACATATTCACACCATTCACCACAGGTTCATTCACATTTACCTTTGTATATAAACAACATAAATCTTTTGAAATGTTCCCTACTAGGGAACGGGTTTTGAAACTCTAAGTTATAAAATCCCTTTTGAAAACCTTTTACAAACTGTTTCCATACGGAAACCCTTTCTTTGAAAACACTACCACGAGGGGTAGAAATCATTTTCCTTTGAAATGCTACCACGAAGGGTAGGAGATAGTTTAATTCACAAAACATGAGTTCTTTCATAAACTTCCAAAAATCATTATAAGTCTCAATCCACCATTAAAGTGAAGCTAGAACTGAACCATGATGTACTCTAAGTAATAAAACGTGAAGGGTAAGAAAGTAACCGATACTGGTAGGAGCTAAGCGCACTAGACTCGCTCCTCACCTGCTGTCCCTCTATGACCTGTAACGTCACTTGAAAAAGAAGAAGGCGAGGGGTGAGAACATGTAAACATGTCTCCCCCTCCCAGTGGGTATCCACTAGTAACGGAGTAAAACAAAGGAAAGACTGGTAAGTAGATACGGTAGCCAAAGTAAGCAGGAGAGAGATATATGTAGTATAAACAAACTGCTACTGTATGTATGCATCGAAAAGCTGAGAAAGTAAATACCCAATCCATAACCGCCAATATTGGTCCGCAGACCTCAGGCAATGCCCCCTGTCTTTAAACCTGCATTCAACCCAAGATAGCCTATGGGCTCACGGGTTGGCGTCCAACCACTTTTCCGGAAAAGAACAACCTGGCCGGTGGATCAGACCGCCTGTGTTCGTGATATGCGCTCGAGTCCTGGGCGATCGATGCTGTTATGCTCAAAAACCATACGTCGACAGAATCGGTGACAATCCCGTCCCTAAAGGGACATCGACCCCTTTGGGTCATTAGTAAACTCGCGACCACGTAGGTCACGAACATCTTCAAACAAGCCGACCGAACAACAAAGTCACTTTGACTAAATCAAGCAAACCGACCGAATTAACGGGTCCTTTGAGAATCACAAACAAGGCCCAGGCCGAATGAGGTCATCAATAAGCAAACAGATCGAATAGGTCATCGAGAAAGCCTTAAACAAGCGACCGAATGAATCACCGAACAAGCGAAGCAAACGGGCAGAATGAGTCAACGAGCTTCGCGAGAAATATAAACAAGCCGACCGAATAGGTCACCGAGAAATCAGAAAGGATCGACCAAGTAGGTCGCCAAGAGTCAGAACTCAAACCACTCTACTCCTATCAAGTATACTAAGTATGCATATAACTGAGTAGAGAATAGAAATGGCAGTAAGGTGCAAGTAAGAAAAGTAAAGTAGAGTAGAGTAGAGTGAAAGAGTGTCACCAAGCGTGTACCACTGTACGGATGTCAAACCGGATACCCACCTGTACGACTGTAGAAGATCAGATCTGTCGTCTGAGGAAACGAAGAAACCGGACCTACGAAAAGGTCCACTGAGTTAGCGTCTAACCCACCAACACAAGTACTGACTCCACATCCCACAAACTAATCCCACGGAGATTGGTTTTCCGAAACTAATTACCGTAACTCGCCGGAGTCCCGTAAACCACACCGGGACTCCGCCGGGACCCAAGAACCGTCCCGAAAAGCACCGACTCGTGTCACGAGTCACCCGCTGCCATAAAACACTCCTACTTGGATGTTTTTGCAGTAAACACAAGATAACACTACAATACAATTATTGTCGGATAATTGTACGAATACGGGTTCCCGGAAGTGTCTATTTCGACACCGGAAACATCCGTCGCTCACCCGTCATTTCCAAACCCTCAAAATGACGCGGGTGACCAGCCAACAAGGCTCAGCGACACCGTAAATAACCTCTAAGAGTTGTCGGAAGAAATCCGAACCGTAAACACGTTTCCGTCGGCGAATTTTGCCGAAAAACGCTCCGAAAATCACTTCTGATTTTCTGTAAATATTTAGGACCTTGGACGATCAGTCCAGAGGTTACCCGCAACATTCCTACGCTGTCTACAGCGACCACGAAATTATAAATTGCATAAAAGTCCCAGAAGCTCCATAAAATCGCATTATTTCATGCGATTTAGGGCTATTATGGGTCGTGCACGCAAACCAGTGCACCATAAATTCCGAAATCGTACTCTCTGTAAGTCTTCGACATGCTGAAGACCGTGCTCGCCTTTCGGAGCACATTCGGTCACTGTAGAACTCGTACGAGCGACACGAACTTCTGTAAACACTGCACACAGCGCGTAAAGTTCACTTTTCCCGCTAACCGAGGTATCAAATGCCTAAGCGGAGGTGAGCATCGCGTTCAGCACGAAAAGGCGATGACCGTGCTCACCTCACTTGGTCAGAAAGACCAACTGTGGCCTCGGGAAATGTGTCAGAACCCTAGACTTAGCTTGCTGTAATTAAAACAGCTCACCTTTGGCCGAGGAGAGCTAGGGTTGGCGCCGCGGCACGGCGGCGGTCGGTCCGGCCGAGACGAGCGCCGGGTCGGAGATGTCCGGGAAGTGGTTGGCCGGCGGCGGGAGTCAGCCGGAGGCGCGGCGGAGGAGATCCACCCCTCCAACTAGCTCTCGGGTTAGGTGGCGCCGACGACGATCCGGCGGCCGGGAAGGTCGGGCGGGGCTTATCCGGCGGAAGAGATCGCCGGGAAGCCGGTGCTCACGTCGAGAAGACGACGGCGGCCGCGGTGGAGGAGATGGCCGAGCTCGGTCGCACCGAGGCGGCGCAGGTGCGGTGCGACGGCCGGCGGCGTGCGGTGACGCCGGGAAGCGCGCCGGAGGTTCTGCAGGGTCACCGCGGCGGCGGGAGGACGGCACGGCCGATGTGGAGCGGCGGCAACCGGGAGCCCATTCTCGGTCTGCTCGGCCGGGGCTAACCGGCATCGCGGCGTACCTTCCCGGCCATCCCCGTGCTCCGCCGGCGCCGTCCGAGCCGACTCATCTCACACTTCCGTAATTGGCTCGATACCATCTCGTGACGGCCCAACTTCCCGGGGGTCACCCATCCTAGGACTACTCCCGTCCTAGCACGCTTAACTCTCTTAACCTCTTGGGCCTTGCCACCACCCAAAATGCTTAAGCGGGTTAAGAGTTTTAGCCCTAGTATATCTTATATATAGGACTAACTCGGGGTCTCACAATAACTTCGACTATGCGACCAAAGTTGAGTGGACCTAAACCCTAACCCTAATAGCCCTTCACCTCCCCTCACCCACCAAACATTCTCGCACCCTTCCTCCGCCTCCCTCTCGTGCGCCCTCGCCATCCCCAGCCCGCCGGCACCGCCGCCGTCGCCGAAAAGCCTTTCTCCATCCTCTTCTTTCCATCCCCTCGCCATCACACCCGGATCTATCAAGATCCGAGGGCTTGAGACTTCCGCACCCGAGCATCGTGATCCCCCGACCAAGAGAAGTCCTGAGGCTCACCTCTCCGGCCGATCCGCCGTCCCGGAGCGCCGCGCCGTCGTTGAAGCTTCCCGCGGCCAACCCGGGACCACCGCACCCGAGCGCGGTGCTCGGTTCGGCCGCGCCGCCGCCGCCTTCCGTGCTGCCCGCCCTCCTCCGACGACGAGGCATCGCCGGCGTACCTTCCCGGCCATCCCCGTGCTCCGCCGGCGCCGTCCGAGCCGCTAGCCGCCGCCTGCGGTTAGCCCTGGCCGAGCCCAGTTGCGAGAGCTTGTAACCCGAGCGGGGGCAAAAAGGTGGGTTCGAACGTTTGATGGTATCGTTGGGTCTGGGCTGCAGTTGTGCGAAGGGCTGGCCCGCCCGGTCGAAGTTATTGTGAGACCCCAGTTAGTCCTATATATAAGATATAATAGGGCTAAAACTCTTAACCCGGCTTAAGCATTTTGGGTGGTGGCAAGGCCCAAGAGGTTAAGAGAGTTAAGCGTGCTAGGACGGGAGTAGTCCTAGGATGGGTGACCCCCTGGGAAGTTGGGCCGTCACAGATGGTATCAGAGCCAATTACTAGCCGGAAGTGTGAGATGAGTCTCGGCTGAGCCAGGGTCTAGATGACGGGCTAGCGAGACGAGTCTCACATCGCCTGGTACTTGTGAGTCCGAGGCCCGACGAGGACGTCAGGGCTTAAAGGAGGGGAGATTGTGAGACCCCAGTTAGTCCTATATATAAGATATAATAGGGCTAAAACTTTTAACACGGCTTAAGCATTTTGAGTGGTGGCAAGGCCCAAGAGGTTAAGAGAGTTAAGCGTGCTAGGACGGGAGTAGTCCTAGGATGGGTGACCCCCTGGGAAGTTGGGCCGTCACACCCATTTAGCAGGAAAAAGGTTACAATTTGGCATTTAGGATATTATTGGCCGACTATGCATCAAGATTGCATAGAATATACTAAGGGCTGCCAGGATTGTCAGTTTCAAGGCTTAGTACAGAGAGTTCCTGCCTCTGAAATGTATGCGATAATTAAACCATGGCCTTTTCGAGGTTGGGCCATGGATTTAATTGGAGAAATCTAGCCGAACTCCTCGGCTGGTCATAAATTTTTAATGGTGGTCATCGATTACTTCACCAAGTGGGTAGAAGTGAAACCTACTCGGTTGGTCACTGAGATTATTGATTTTGTTGAAGACTACATAATCCATCGCTTTTGGGTCCCTGAGACAATTACAACCGATCAAGGAACAATGTTCACAGTATGATAGTTCGTTCGGTTCATCGAGTCGCGAAAAATAAGGTTTTGCTTCATTCGTCTCCTTATTATGCTCAAGCGAATGGACAAGTTAAAGCAGCAAATAAAGTAATTATTAATCTCATGATGCGGCATATCGAAAAATATCCAAGAAAGTGGAATGACAAACTTTTTCAGGTATTATGGGCATGCCGAACTTCAGTGAAAACGACAACTGGGATGACATCGTTCCAATTAGTATATGGCCATGAGGCCGTAGTCCCAGCCGAAATAATAGTTCTTTCTTTGAGAGTAGAAAAACAAAGAGAGCTGTCGGCCGATGAATATAGCAATTTGATGAAGGAGGAAATGGAAGAAATACATGAAACTCGGTTGATAGCTTTGAATAATTTGCAAGCATATCAAAGTGAGTGCGTGGTGCGTACAATAAAAAAGTTAAATCTAAGTCATTCGCAGTTGGTAACTTAGTCCTTAGACTGGTTTTTTCAATCGGTCAAAAAGACTTGGCATATGGAAAATGGTCCCCAAATTGGGAAGAACCATTTCAAATCAGTCGAATTGGAAAGGAAAATGCATATTACATCAAGAATATAAATAGATCAGAAAATGAAAAACCAATTAATGAAAAATACTTGAAAAAATATTACCCATCCATGTGGGAAGATAATCAGAGTTAAAGTTAAAGTATTACAAGCCGAATCAAGATAATAAATTCCTGAGTTGGTTCCATTCGGCTATCAAGTTCGCTTGAGCAATCTCGGCTGTTTTTCTCCTACGCTTCATCGAAGATGCACTTTATAGAGTTGAGAGAGTTTCTCCTGGAGTTTCATACCTTCGCTTGTCTTCAACTCCAATTGATCCTTTAAGAACAGTCGACGCTCGGAAGTTTGGGCTAAAGTTGATTTGGCGATAGATAATTTCTCTTCAAAAATTAAGATTTGTTGTTGTAGAGCTAGTTCTTGATTTGCTTAGAGATGATTTTCTTGACTCATATCAACCGCAGGAGTTGACACCTCGGGTATAGCTTTCTTAAGGTGCTCAACTTGATAAAAATATTGGTCCAAAGATGAAAGCTCGGCGTTCAAAGATCGTTGCCGAGATAAGAAAGAAGAAATTTGAGATGACAAAATTTCTATAAAACACTTATAAGCAGAAGAAAGGTCTGACTGATCGGCTAAATCAAACAAAAGAGCGTATAGCCGATCAAATTGTTCCTGATTCAGAGCAAGTGATGAGAGACCATAGCCATATAATCAGAGACATTCATCAAACTTACATTGATTGTCTATTGACGTCACAGTAGTAGAATCGTCTCCTTCAGTAGATGGGGTACTTGAAACTAGTAGAGCGTTGAGAGTGACAAATAAAGGATTTTCGGGAATGGAAGCTACAGTTTCTGATGGCGGAGTCTCAGCGGTCGAAGAGGATATAGGACTGCTGCTTCTTTCAGCAACCCCCTCAGGAGAGATGGTGGATTTTTCTGTAACCTGCGAATAAGGAATCATTGTCGGTATCGACATTTCTATACTCCTTTTTCGAGTAGCCTGTTGCTTTTCTGTTTCTCTTTTCTTCTTGCGGCGAGCTTCTCGATGTAGCTGCCTCTCAGTCTGCGGAGCCGTCGAATCGGATTCAGGGGATGACTGTCAGGAGAAATAATAATTGAAGTAAAAGAGAGAAGAATCTAAATATAATTAAACAGGTGGACCCAATTGTGATTCGGTCGGGAAGAATAGATTTCGTCGAAATATCAACCGAGGGACCTTTTTCGGTTATACTTTCTGGGATGTTAGCCGAAGGAGTTGCTTTAGTTACTTTCTCCGAGAGATTAACCGAAGAGACTTCTTCAGATTTTAAACTTGATGCATCAGCCGAATACATTCCTGCGGCTATCGGCCCAGACGGTGGTTTCTTAGCTACAGACTTACGCCTTTTCGGAGTCGGCTAAGAAATAGATTGAGTGGACTCAAGTGCTTTTTTTTGAGCCTGGGGTTCTGCTCTCTTTGGACAATAAAGAGCCTCACGGACAACAACTATATAAGGAATGAAAATAAGCATAGACCATTGTTAAAATAAACCAGAAGTAGTTAGTAGAAAGTGGTTTACCAAATGGGTGAATAGTTCTGTGATATACTTGGAGCAGAGTCGGATCAAAAATTTGATCAGTAAAGCGGTCCCAAACAGTGGCATAAATATCTAGAGCCACTGTAACATATCGAACTTCTAATGTCTTGAAGTTACGAGGTATGTTGGCTTAGAAGACCTTTGAAATGGTTCCGGAGAAGTCCGGAAGTTTTCGGATGTTTTCGGAGCACGAGGTGCGAAAACGGGACCCAAAAGGCTACGTTGGGCCGTGAACTAAATCTGGCACTAGCGCGGGTGAAGTAATGATATGGGCATGATCAAAATCATGCGTGGGGAGTCTCGGTGCTATTTCAAGTGAATCATAGACCCACGGAGCCAAAAGTGAGTTGAAATGGAAAAGAAATGGACGAAGCAGGAAAAATGGCTAAGTCCTTGGAGTTGGCTGGGAGGTCCCTCGGGGGACCGGTCTCCACAGCCAGAGACCGGTTCCCGTAGGTGTCCCACAAGAGCAAGCTCTCGGGGACCAGTCTCGAGTAGAGAGATCGGTCTCCGAGGGACCGGTCTTTCGGTGAGGGACCGGTTTCCATACGCGCATTGGTGGAGAAGAGCTCTCGGGGACCGGTCCCTGGCTGGAGAGACCGGTCCCCGAGCACAAAAACTGTCTAGTCTGGGCAGTGCACGGGATGCATTGTTGAGGGACTAAGGTGCAATTTGGCAGGGGGTTATGTGTAAAGAGTGGTTAAACACTCTCTTTCTCCCTCACTCCCTCACAGATCTTTCTCTCTCCCTCTCTCTCTCTGTTGACCAAAAGAAGGGAAAAGAGAAAGAAAGAAAGAGAAGAGAAGAAGAAAGAAAGAAGGAAAGGAAAGAAAGAAAGAGAAGGAGAAGTGGAAGTAGATCAAAGAAGAGATCATCATCCTCATCATCTTCTTCTTCCTTGTCCAAGAGAGCAAGTTCGAGAGGTAAGCTTTTGCCTCCTCTCATGGTAGATCTTTAAGGAATGGATTTCTAAACCCTAGATCGATGGTTTTGATCTCCTTATGAATGTAGGAGTCTCGTAATAGCCGAAGACCACATGAAAATCATGTTTTCTTCATAGGGCTCTAATGGTGGATTTCTAGGGTTTGTTCTAAACACCTTAAGAATGGTTCTAATGCTTCTAGATGAGTTTCTAGATATTGAGCAAGCTCTCATTTGCTTGTTCTAGAGATCAAAATGGTGGATTTGGGTAAATGCCATGTTAGTGCTCCAAAATGGGGTTTTTTGTAAATTGATGGGTTTGATCTCATTTGACCCCATATAAACCTAATTGGGGGCGTAGCGAACGCGTTAGCACGCTCGGTTCGGTGATCCAACGAGCGGACGCAAAGTTATTAATAAAATACTATATTTTTAATAGATAGCCGCAGCACGCGAAATAGAAGCCGGAATAACGCCGGAAAGTCTCGGATCGGGAGTTGGTGGCCGTTCAGTTGGTCGCACTAGAGTTCGGGCCGAACCGGGTCACGAGTGCCGCGGGCGGCCAATTGCAAGTGTCGACGAGCAATCGGAGAGCAAGCCAAGGTGGGTTGTGTTTACCGAAGCGACTAGTTCGCCTGTATGTCTAAGAACGACATAGATTCGGGTTGATGCATATAAATGCCGATGCATGTATAGAAAATGCATGTTAGTAACATAAAGTAAAATGCTAAGTAAATGCATATGAAGAGTATGATAAGTAAATGCTAGATGTTTCATGAATGCATGTTGGATATAATTATGTGCATGTAAATGGAATGGTAAATAAAGGATGTAAGTTGTGGACATAAACATACACATAGATCGAGTGGCATCTAACCTAGTGTTAGAGAACATAGGTTGTAGTAAACCTAGAGTCAATGGACCTAGGCGAGTGGCATCCAACCTAGTGTTAGTAAACATAGGTTGAAGTGAACCTAGAGTTAAAGTAATCTAGGATGATGTGGCCCTAGAGTCAAGAGGACCTAGGATGAAAATGATGAGGGACCTAAGTGGGTCGACTTTTGAGGGTTAAAGCCAACCCTCAAGCTATGTGGAACAGATTTCGAAATCCTGAGAATTGGACACCGAAGCCGGTGTCGGCCGTGTGCGACGATTTCGCTGTCCAGAGCTATAGCACCGTCGTGGCGTGTGTGCGACGATTTTGCCGCCGGATGGGTGAGCCGAGCTTAGTTCGATACCGGTTGAGCCGGGTTATGGATTATACCGCTGATGACGTGAACCACTGATGTCGTGGCGCGTGTGCGACGATTTTGACGCCGGGTGGCCAGGTCATAGAGCGCGGTGGGCTGTTGACAGCTGAGGTGGTTGTGAGACGTCCTTCACCTCGAGTTAGACAGTGGGCGGATTATCCGTAGTTGATTGACTCAAGACCGAGTCGGGAGGCATAGTAAGCTGAGGTAAAGGTGTCCTTAGATGTGGATGCTAAATAGCATAGAATGCCTAAGAATAAAGGTTAAAGAATAAGAATGTGATAACTAATTCTAAAGAATAGCTAAGTGTGAGAATTAAATGGCTAATGTAAAGAATAGCAATAATGAAAAGAAAAGCTAAGAATTGTTCAATAGTTGCATATTGCATATTGTGAGGCATGCTACCCTGTTAGTTGCATAGTAACAGCATGATATATATATATATATATATATATATATATATATATATATATATATATATATATATATATATATATATATATATATATATATATATATATATATATATATATATATATATATATATATATATATATATATATATATATATATATATATATATATATGTGCGTGTTGTTGGACTAACATGATTGTAGTGCCTCCTTGGACCTATTGGTCGAGCTTTTTCCTTGGGTGGTCGTACTCATTGGGAACCATGGAGTTGGTTCTCACCCCACATTGTTTTGAGGTGTTTTTCAGGTACACACGTGAGCGGCGCAGCAGCAGAGCGAGGCAAGGGCGTAGCTCCGTAGATAGCGCCCTGCCCAGAGATCGGAGATAGAAGTACCCCAGTCAGCTAGCTAGGGGTATAGAAGTGATAGAACAGGATGTATTAAGAGTTGAAATAAATTTATAATAACTAGATTGTAGTTGGAAGATAAATGTAAAATGTAAGCTGAGACGAATGCTTCTAATAGTGGGTAGTTGTATTTATATTTTTGATACTTATGCAAACGTGATTGTTATACGTTCCTAGTTGGAACCTTGTAATTGTATTGATTGCGATGCCTTGGACATATAGAGAAAACTCTGTCCGTTCGGCAGTCTGTCGGTGTGCCCGAAATCGACCAAATAGGCGGGCTCGGGGCGTGACAGCTACTCCAGTGTAGGTGGATTTAAAACTAACTAGTTTGAAGAACCAACGAAGACGGTTCCCTATAGCTGAAATCTGATCAACCTCAAGTATACTTTTAATAGAAGGTCGATCGACAGCAGTATTAGCGGTAAAGAATTTTGCTGGAACAGGAAGTGATTGCATGAAACCGAATTGACGTGCTACATACTGGGGGGAATAGACCTCAGTGCTTGGCAAAAGTGCAGAACGCGATTTCAACCCCACATGCAGATCTCTTGGAGCCAGGAAAGAATACCATACTGCAAAGTATTCACTGGCGCGAGAAGAATTTAAGTCGTCTTGTATGACCTCAAATCGAGCAAGGAACCAAGGAGGGCCAGTAAGACGATCAACAAATAGGGTCTAAAAAATAGCCGATCCAGGGCTCGGCTCATAAAAAGTTTTAAAATAAATAAGGAAGCCAGAAGGGCGACTTGCTGTCTTCGGCGGAGGACAGCCGAGGGCTAAGCCATAAGAATCATAAAAAGCCAAAATTTTTGATCCAAAGTGGTTTGGCGCAAAGCAAGAATATAAAACTGCAAAGACATCTGTACAAACCAAAAGACGCCACAACCAGAACTGATGGTTACGCCGTCTCCAAAAGGTAGTGGTTTGATAGAGTCAAAAATCTCCCTATAAACAAAAGCAAGGAAGTAAGGATCAAGAGCCAATTTATCACCGTTCGCTAAACCAACGACGATTGGAATAAAATCCCGATTGATTCCTTGAGAACAGATACAAAAGAGATTATGGCATAGCCAATACAAAAGAAAGGCTGTATGCTCTTCTTTTGTAACAACAGCCGGTGATTTACCTGCAAATTTGGAAAGGAATTCAGAATAGACTAAATCATTGGGGACAAGACAACCCTCAAAGTTAGATATGCCGGCAGGATTGTAAGACATGAAAATGGTAATTCCATGAGGGCGCAAACCGACAATGGCGGCAACGTCAAGTAAGGTGGGGGTGAGAGGTCCCCTTTTAAAAAGAAAGACATTAGAAGCATGAGACCAAAAACAAAAGGCAGCAGTTAAAAGAAGGTTATCGGCTATAGAAGGGTGCCGAGACAATGTAATAGCTTCATGAATGCCTACTTCTCGCCATAAATTGCCATAGGTTGCCTCTACCCTTTCTAACCAAGTCAGGTATAAATCCGAAGCACTAGGCCAGGCACGAGGGCTTTCTTCTGGAAAAGTTGAAGGACACCAGGACTAAAGACAAATAGTCCTAGCTATCAGAGGAAGACCGTCTCTAGAAAATGGCAGATCAGTAGGGGAATGATCATCTACAAAAGAAGGACCTAGAACAAAGCGATTAGGGTCTAGGTCGACAAGCGGTCTAAGTATCGTGTAATCTACAGATGGAGAAGAAGGAAGAGGAGGAAGAAGTGCCATTGAGGAAAACTAAGGATGCAAGGATGAGAAAGGATGGTAAACCAAGGATAGAAAAAGGTGAAGAAGAGTAAAGCGAAAAGTAAGAGAAGCAAATTTCGAAGACAAAAGAAATGAAAAGCTGGGTGAAGAAGAAAGAAAAGGTGGCCGTCATGTCGAATCGTCGCGTCAAAATGAATTCCAAGGTCGGCTATAATGATGAATAGACGGCGGTAATTAAGATGACCTAATTAATACCGCATATAAGACAAAAATTGATGGTGAAATCAGTGCCGTAGGGAGAAAATGGACGGCCGAAATTAAATCGTAACTTGAGTCAAGAAGTGCACCTCGAGATACGTCAGTCACTGTTACAGAAGATTGGACGCTGATTGGATCGAGAAATATGCCTCGAATCGCGCCTTTTCTCGAAGCAATGGCAGGATTTTTAGCGTAAAAGGAGTCGAACGGTTAAGATAAAATCATGCCAAAAGGTGAAGCGCGCATTGGAAGACGCCAGCTACCGAAGCGTCGCTTCGAAAGCTGTCGAGGGGGCAATTGTTGAGCCAATTCGGCGCGGACAGTTGGCACGCCGGGTGCACACGGGGGCAGCAGTTTCAGTAATGCACCGGGAGTGTACCGGGAGCACCGAGAAGGACACGAACCGCACTAGACCAAGGAAGTTATAGTAACTGCAAGCAGTTTCAAGCGGTTCCGATCGGCTGGAGGTGGTCCGAAATATTAGGAGATAGTGGCCGATCATGTAAGTGCTATAACCGACCAAGGGGCGATCTATAAATAGGCTCAGGATACCCTAAAAAAGGGTCTTTTCCCCTGTGAACAAAAGACCACCCTTATTTCCTCGCATTTTACTTTCCTGCATTTTACAGCATTTTCCTAGGAGTAGTTTGGTAAAGTAGAATCCTGAAGTATGTCTGCCCCACGGGCATCACTCCGTTGTAGACTAAACATCCTGTCATGTACTCTCCGTCAGTGAATTAATAGAAAGTCATTTTCGGCTCTTCAGGCCGATCAAATATTGTATTGTGCTGGCCATTCGGCTTTTCTTCCAGTTCATTTCTCTGGCTTACTTTGCACTTTCGGCTCATTCGGCCGAACAGAAGTTAGAATGAAGTGTTCGAACCCGGCTGATCCGATCTCTCATCAGCCGAATCGCTTGGTACAGTCGAAGGGCGTAATCTTTGAGGGTCATTAACCACAGCCGTACGCCCTTCCCGAGGAAAATCTTTGACTGGGTCAAGGTTCGGGAAATTCGGCCACAAACAGTATCCTTTATGCAGATCTCGTAACAGTAAGTTAGGCAGTGTTTGGTTCAGGAATAAATAGGGGAATAAGCTCTTGTCTCCTTTGTTCCCAAACGATGAGTTTGGTACTTGAGGGAGCCGTCGTCTTCGACTGTTGCTGCTGCTGATTCTGAGCGTGGCAAAGGCATCGCGAGTTAGAGCCCTTCCAAACGAGCCAGAGCTAGAGGAGTATCAGCTACAGGTAGTTGTAGTTTTTGGTTCTTTGCATACTGATATTGTACCTCGCTGGAGCGAGTTATTTTGTACTAGGATGATATGTATGTATTGAACCACTGTTTTATATATGGTTTATTTTTTCTATCAGCTCTATACTATTGTATGATTACAGGTAGTTTTATTGTTTTGCTTCGTATACAGAAAAAATTTCTATGTATACGGCGGGTCTGTTAGTGTGCCCGGGAAAACGAGTAATCTGAGGCGTGACAGATTAAGTTGGTATCAGAGCTTAGCATTAGATCGTTGGGATATAGGAATCTTAAGTTTAGCAAACCTTAGGAAGGCAAGGCATGAGAGGCGTGATATATCGCGAAAGTCGATGATTGATTGTTCTAATTCCTCCTAGAGCGGAGTGAGTGGTTGACGGAGTGCCTATTTCGGCCTAGAAAAATTATGTTGGCTGCAGACGACATAATTTTGAGAAGAAACTGGGACTGCCTTCTAGACTTTCGTTGGATTGGGTTGAGAGTGTTTGTGTTTTATCTGACCCTTATTTCTTTTCCTGACAGCTATGTATCGTCGCCGAGGTCGACCGCCGACCAGGGATCGTGCCGCACCACCAGAGATGCCGGAGCAGTCGAGGCCGAGTGTGCAGCCAGGGTCGAGCGCACCCCCGGATCTGGGAGAGCAGTTGGTTTCCTTGACTGAGGTGACGAGGCAGCAGGGGGCATTGTTACAGAGGCTGTGTGTGGAAGATTAGCTCCGCCACAGAGTACTGCACCGAGAGTACCAGAGCAGTCAGCTCCACCCCCGACTACCCAGGTGGCCGCACCAGCCGCAGCTTATAGTGTAGTTCAATTTTAAGAACAATTTGATAGGACAAGTGGTACTATCCTATTAATAGGATGTAGCCCTAGCATGCATATATATATATATAGAGAGAGAGTTGAGCTAGCATACTCCTAAAAGCACCATGAGAGTGGTGCTTTTGAGTTTTTAGCCTTTGGATGGAGAGATGTAGGGTTGAGATGATGGTGGTAGGTAGTGGTAGGTGGTGGTAGGTGGAATAGTGTTTGATCCAATGGCTATTAGTAACCAAGAAATAGATCCAAGGGCTAAAAACTTAGAAGCACCCCTTAGATCTACTCCTTAATTACTAATACCCCTTGGATTAAACATTATTCCACCTACCACTACTTACCATAGGGATGCAAACGGGGCGGATCTGGGGGCGAGAGCCCCGCCCCGCCTCCCGCCCTGAATCCGTGATAGGTTAAAAAATACATCCCATAATCCGCCCCGCCTCGTAATATGCCTCCCGCCGGTGCCCCGAATCCGCCCCTCCAACTAATATTTTTTTATAAAATTATAATATTATTAATATTTTGTAAAATATAAATTAATAATTTTTAATTATATTATATATATAATTTAACAATATTAATTATAAAAATAAAAAATATCAATCACAATTCAAAACAAAATTTAAAAGTTTCAAATACATTAGAAATGAGAGTACTAATTTATTTATATTTTGAATTTTTTTGTAAATACATTATTTTTTAGGAATATCTTGTAAAAATATAAATAATTTTCTGGGCGAATTCGGGGCGAATCGTTGTGGGGCGGATTCGAGGCGGATTCAAGGTGGGTCAAAATTTTTCCCGTTTCCTGCCCCGAATCCGTCTCGGATCGTAAATTTTACCCCGTTTTCCGCCTCGAATCCGTTTATTTTCTCCCATTTACTGCCCCCGTCGGGACGGGAGCTCTACCAACCCGGATCCGTTTGCATCCCTAACCTACCACCACCTACCACCATTATCTCAACCCTACATCTCTCCATCCAATGGTTAAAAACTCAAAAGCACTATCCCCTTAGAGCTTTTGAGAATATTCTAGCTCAACTCTATATATATATATGTATATATATGTATATATATGTATATATATGTTAGTACTGTTAGTGAGCACAAAGAAATTTGTAGCTCCTAACTTTCAACCACCCATCAAGTTTGATGGGTGGTTAAAAAGAGAGAGGGATGATATATTGAAGAGAAATTCAAGGAGAAGAGAAATTGAGAGATCCAATTTCTCCCTAATATATCATCCCTCTCTCATACTAACCACCCATCAATGGTTAGAAAGTTAGGGAGCACAACGGTCACTGCAGTTCCTACTAGCACAAAGAGGCCCCTAGCTTCTCTCTCTCTCTCTCTCTATATATATATATGCTAGGCTACCGTCCTATTAATAGGATAGTAGCACTTGTCCTATCAAATTGTTCGTGATGATAAAGATTCCGAATCGATGATCGGAGCTGTTGAAATTGATCTAGAGTATTTGAAATATCTAGAAACTAAATTTCATAAATTTTAAAAATTATTTACATGGTGATCAAAGTATCGTAAAATCGATAATTTTTGACGGCCTATATGAGCCGTTTGCTTGTTTAACGGTGTAGAGAAATCCAAATTGCTTAAATTTTTGATAGAAAATTCTTTATGCTATTTAGATAATGTTTGATAACTCTGATTATGAATTGAGAAAGTCTAATTTCTATCTTAAGAAGGTTATTCATTTATGACTGTTCATTTTTTAACTCTTAAGATGAACTCGATAATGATTTTTAAATATTATAAAATTTGGTTTCTAAACATTTCTTATAGTGTAGTTCAATTTCAACTGCCGATTAGCAATTTGGAGTGTCGATCATTCAAAACGACTTTGATATGACAACGGTCCCAGTCCTTTTAATAAGATATTGGCCGGACTCTATATATATATATATATATATATATATATATAGAGCTTCCAAATCGCCCTCGTACTCATAAGTTGTTTTCAATGATAGAGCTTCCAAATCGACAATCCACACCATTAAACGTTATTTACAGCATTTAAAACTTTTAGAAATCAAATTTTATAATTTTTCGACATCATTTACCTTACGATCAAGAGGTCACAAATTTGACAATTTTTAACTACGCAGATGGGGTACTTGCTAGTTTAACGGTGTAAAAGAATCGAAATTTGTTGAATTTTTGATAGAAAATTCTATTCACTACATAAATAAAGATCAATAACTCCGATCTTGAATTGAAGGATCCAATCATCCTTTTTTAGGGTTTTATTCGATTTTGACCGTTCATTTTATGCCCACTTGATGGACTCTATTATGATTTCAAAAATTTACGAAATTTATTTTCTAGAAGTTTTAAATACTCTAGATCATATTTAACGAGTGAATCGTCGATTCTAAGCTCCATCATTGGAAACAACTTATGAGTACGAGAGCTCCAATACTCATAATAGTATAGTAGCCATGGCCTATATATATATATATATATATATATATATATATATATATATATATATATATATATATATATATATATATATATATATATCTATTTAAACTACCTAGAAATCAAATTTCACGCACTTTCGATATTGTTCTTTTATCCATCAAGTAAACAGAAAAAATGAATGGCTGAAAATGAATACTCCTTAAAAAATGATAATAGGAGTCTTGTAATCAAGATCAAGAATATATAACTTGTTTTAAATAGTTTAAAGAATTTTCTCACAAAAATTCAATTGATTTGGATACCTTTACGCCGTTAAACGAGAAAACGCCTTATCGACCATTAAAATTATAAATTTTGAAACCCTTTGATCATTAGACAAATAATGTCGAAAAGATTTGAAATTTGATTTCTAAACACTTCAAATGGTATAGATCATGTTCAACGGAGCCGATCGTCAATTTGGAAGCTCTATCATCGAAAATAAATCGGTAGTAAACTACTGCTTACTACCAATAGTATTCTAGCAAAACTCTCTCTCTCTCTATATATATATATAGAGTGGAGCTAGAATACTTTTGGAAGCACCTACCCCTTGGTGCTTCCAAGTTTCTAACCCTTGGATCCACTCCTTAATTACTAATAGCCCTTGGATCAAACACTATTCCCCCTACCACCCACTACCACCCTCATCTCAACCCTACATCTCTTCATCCCATGGCTAAAAACTCACAAGCACCACCTACTTGATACTTTTAGAAGTATTCTAGCTCAACTCTCTCTCTCTCTCTCTCTCTCTCTCTCTCTCTCTCTCTATATATATATATATATATATATATATATATATATATATATATATATATAGTCCGACTACTATACTCTTATGAGTACGATCGCATCGTACTCATAAGATGTTTTCGATGATAGAGTTTCTGAATTGATGATTTATACCGTTAAACGTTATCTAGAGCATTTAAAATTTCTAGAAATCAAATTTTATAATTTTTTCGACGTTATTTACTTTACGATCAAAAGGTCACAAAATTGATAATTTTTAACTACTGGTATGAGATATTTGCTAGTTTAATGGTGTAAAAGAATCGGAATATGTTGAATTTTTGATAGAAAATTTTATTCACTCTCTAGATAAAGATCAATAACTCCGATCTTGAATTGAAGGATCCGATCATCCTTTTTTAGGACATCGTTCGATTTTGACCGCTCATTTTATGCCCGCTTGATGGACTTTATTATGATTTAAAAAATGGGTCAAATGCATACAGTCTCGCAAACATAGTCAATTGCGGAAATATCTCAAAAAGCGAAACTAGGTGAGATGTCCCCGCAAAAGTCTAAAGATGCAGATATGTCCTCGCCGCGCCTTTTGCGGACATATCTCGAAAAAATATTTTTGCGTATATGTCCCCGCAAAAGACGCGCAGGATATATCTGCATACTTTTGGACTTTTGCAGGGACATCTCACCTAGTTTCGCTTTTGCAGGGATATTTCCGCAATTGACTATGTTTGCAGGGACCTGTATGTAAATAACCCATAAAAAATTTACAACATTTCTTTTCTAGAAGTTTCAAATACTCTAGATCATATTTTACGGAGTGGATCGTCGATTCGGAAGCTCCATCATTGAAAACAACTTATGAGTAGTAGGGCTCCAATACTCATAATAGTATAGTAGCCATGACCTATATATATATATATATAGAGTCCCGCCACTATACTCTTATGAGTATAGAGCCTCTCGTACTTATAAGTTTTTTTCTATTAGATCTACCCTTTAATCAATTTCACCCATTAGATTATATTATTCAACCGACCACCCACTCAACCCTAGGGCCCCACTATCAACCTAACCGTACCACTCTCATCCTAACCGCTCATTTTTTCATCTCGATCACGAAAACTTATCGCACAAAGGGCTCTATACTCATATAAGTATAGTAGCCCCACTATATATATATATGTAGTCCCATTGCTATGCTATCAATAGCACGAAACACTTGGTGCTACCAAGTTTTCCACCGTTAGATCCACCCCTTTGATGATTTTCACCCATTAGATCATACTATTTAACCAACCACCCACTTAACTCTTGGGTAGAGTCCGGCTGCTATGCTATCAATAGCACGAAACACTTGGTGCTACCAAGTTTTCCACCGTTAGATCCACCCCTTTGATGATTTTCACCCATTAGATCATACTATTTAACCAACCACCCACTATCAACCTAACCGTACCACTCTCATCCTAACCGCTCATTTTTTCATCTGACGGCTGAAAACTTATCAGTACAAAGGGCTCTATACTCATATAAGTATAGTAGCCCCAGCCTATATATATATATATATATATATATATATATATATATATATATATATATATATATATATATATATATATATATATATATATATATATATATATATATATAATTAGGCCGGAATACTATTAATAATAAAACGCCCATTTTGCTATCAAGTTTTTAACCCTTGGATGAAAAATTATAGTGTTAGGACGATATTAGTCTGTTAGAGTTGAGTGGTCCCCGTAGGGTTGAGTCGCCCCCACTAGGTTATACTATTTAATCCAATGGTTAGAAATGATGAAAAGAGTTGATCCAAAGGCTAAAAACTCGGTAGCAACAATGAGATTTTGCTACTAATAGTAGCCCACCAACTATCACTATAAAAAATCTTACACTTAAGAACATTTTAAACAATAATTAGCGACGCTTTAAAGCGTCGGAAAAAATAATTCCGACGCTTGTGAAAGCGTCGAGCAAAGAGTCGTTAAATAAACATGTCGGGATAAATATACCGACGTTTTAATATAGCGTCGGAAAATATTTATAAATATTCGATAAAAATATGTTTATTGGCGACGCTTAATCATAGTGTCTCAGAATGCTAAATATTAAAGACGCTAGAAGAAAGTATCGTCGAAATGCATCGTCTAAGACATATTTTGTTGTAGTGTTATATATATATATATATATATATATATATATATATATATATATATATATATATATATATATATATATATATATATATATAGAACTAGGCTACTATGCTATCAATAGCACCAAGTCATTGATGCTACCAAGTTTTTGACCGTTGGATTGAGAGATGTGTGGTTAGGATGATGTGGGCCCCGTAGGGTTAAGTGGTTGGTTGGTTGAATAGTATAATCTAACGGTGAAAATCATCAAAGTGGTGGATCTAATCTGGAAAATTTGGTAAAGACGAGCGCTTTGCTGGCTATCGATAAAGATGTGGGTTAGCCTAACTCTATATATATATATATATATATATATATATATATATATATATATATATATATATATATATATATATATATATATATATATATATATAGTATTACTATACTCTTATGAGTATTAGACCCTTACTACTCATAAGTTGTTTTTGATGATGGGGCTTCCGAATTGACCATCCACTCCGATAAATATGATCTAGAGTATTTAAAACTTCTAGAAAATAAATTTCGTAATTTTTCGAAATCATAAAAAAGTCCATCAAAAGGGCATAAAATGAATGGCCGAAATCGAACGACGTCCTAAAAATAGATGATCGGATCCTTCAATTTAAGATCGGAGTTATTGATCTTTATCTAGATAGTGAATAGAATTTTCTATCAAAAATTCAACCTATTTCAATTCTTTTACACCGTTAAACCGGCAAGTATCCCATACCTAGTTAAAAATTGTTAATTTTGTGAGCTTTTGATTGTAAGGTAAATGATATCGAAAAATTATGAAATTTAATTTCTAGAAATTTTAAATGATCTAGATAATATTTAACGGTATGGATCGCCAATTCGGAAGCTCTACCATAAAAAACAACTTATGAGTACGAAATGATCGTCACTATTATGATACTCATCAGCGAGAGGCGATCGTACTCTGCGCAGTAGCGTAGCTGACTCTCTCTCTCTCTATATATATATATTATATAAGAGAGAGAGAGAGAGAGAGAGAGAGAGAGTTGAGCTAGAATGCTATCGATAGCAAACCAACACTTTTGCCACCCATTTGTTTACGATGATGTTGCCTCCAAATTGATGATCGGCACCGTTGAATATGATCTATACCATTTGAAGTATTTAGAAATCAAATTTCATACATTTTTGATATTGTTCTCTTATCCATCGAGTGGACATAAAAACGAACGGCTGAAAATGAATATTTTTAAAAAAATGATGATAGGAGTACTCTTGTAATCAAGATCAAGAGTATAGATATTGTTTTAAATAGTTTAAAGAATTTTCTAACAAAAATTCAATTGATTTGGATATATATCTTTATGCCGTTAAATGAGAAAATGCCTCGTATCGACCATTAAAATAATAAATTTTGAAACCCTTTGATCATTAGGCAAATGACATCGACAAGATTTGAAATTTAATTTCTAAATACTTCAAGTGGTGTAGATCATGTTCAATGGTACTGATCGTCGATTTGGAGGCTCCATCATCGAAAATAAATCGGTGGCAAAAGTGCCGATTTGCTATCAATAGCATTCTAGCTCAACTCTATATATATATATATATAGAGAGAGAGAGAGAGAGAGAGAGAGAGAGAGAGAGAGAGAGAGATAGAGAGAGAGAGTTGAGCTAGGATACTTTTACAAGTATCACCCCCATGGTGCTATTAGGTTTTTAGCTATTGGATCTACTTTTTGATTACTAATAGTCCTTGGATCAAACACTATTCCACCTACCACCACCTACCACCACCTATCACCATCATCTCAATTAACCTCACTTCTCTCCATCCAAGGGCTAAAAACACTAAAGCACCACCAAGGCGATACTTGTAAAAGTATTCTAGCTCCACTCTATATATACAGATGTGTGTGTGGAGCTACTATACTATCGAAAGTATAGAGCATTTGATGCTTCCGATATTTTAACTCTTGGATTAAGAATTATACGGTTATGATGATTGCGGTCCTCCTAGGGTTGAGTAGTACTCCTAGTCACCGTTTGGTTCGGGGTTAAGGGGTGGAATAACCTTGTAACCTTATAAATGGGCTATCCCGGAATAGCTTATTTAGAGTGGGGTTAGCTAACCCCACCCCACTTTAACCAAATATTATTTTCTATTTATAATAACCCACTATCCTTCTTATGCCACCTACTCCAACCAAACACTATTTTTTTTAAATCCTGGACTAATAACTTCAATTCTCAACCAAACACAAAAATACTCTAACTCCGCCTTAACCCTGAACTTAACCCTATCTCTGCAATGACTAATTTTTTCTTAACTCTGAACCAAACGGTAGCCTAGGATTGAATGATCCCCACAGAATAATAATATTAATTCAAAAATAAAAAATAATTAAAAAATTGATCTAACGATAAAAAAAATCGGGAGCATTAAATTCTCTATGCTTCCGATATCAATAGTAGCTCCACTCTATATATATGTTACATTTTTTTTAAGTAACCATAGGGTGACGAGGCTTTTCTTTTAACGTTCCTTATAACTGTAACGGTAGCGACGTCACGTTTTCCCACAGGATGTATGCGTTGACCCAATTCGTAGTACGAGCAAATTCTCTCTCCCTCTCTCTCTCTCTCTCTCTCTCTCTCTCTCTCTCTCTCTCTCTCTCTCTCTCTCTCTCTCTCTCTCCCCACTGTAGAGTGACAACTATGACCGACGCAGAGGGGAGTGGCATGTGTTCCACTGCAGTAATTGAAGCCTCGCCATTTGTTCACACCACACCCTCTCTGCGTTACCACACCCCCTTCTGGGGACCAAATTTACACCTTTCTGAGCTCTCTCCTCTCTCTCTTAATTTGTTTCTTTGTTTTTTTCCTCTCTAAAATGAGTCTTAATTGTCGGTTTGATTTTCTCTCTCTAGCCGTTTTCAGCGGTTTCAATAGGTCAGTGTGGGTCACACCCCAAGTGTTCTTCACACACCCCATGCATGTCTCATTCAAAAATTGTATAGGGTTTATCAATTATTTTTTACTTTTTAGTTAAAAAAAATGATACAATAAGTAGAGGAAAAGAGTTCTTTTTTCAGT